>JADBJO010000040.1:242500-257500 GCA_016801955.1 Conus betulinus | reverse complement strand
TATTTGAACTGCACAAAGCACCTCAGAAATATTCCTGGTTTAATATATCGATTCTAAAAAATCATGACATGTAATGGAGAGATACTCTTTGCTGAAAAACAGTCAAAACGTTCTTTAGCATGCACACAGTCAGATGAATCTTTGTTCAACTACAGGCCCATCAGTATAGCATAATGAACATGATTCATGATTCAACCAACCACGAACGTATTTCATAAACATTAAAATCACCAAATGCAAACTAACGATGTAACGATAATTCTGACAACAAACTCTCCTGATGACAATCTTGGCACTTACCGGGGCTTGCTTCCCTCACTGATGCAACACCTCTCTTGTTCTTGTTTGGTGACATCATGACAATGTGAAGTAAGGTGTCACAAACACCTAGCCTCAGCAATCCATCAGTGTGTGTCACATCACTACTCACTATGCTGCCAGGCGCAATGGAAGTTCACAATAAACCCTGTAACAGAAACCATACTGTTAAAGAAACCCACTAACTCAATACATCGTTACTGTTTTTATTACTCTGTTAGTGTAAGTCTCTGTGAGTGCTTATACGCTCATGTACATGCATATTTGTGTACTTCTACTGTTTTATGCTTAAAACCTTTCGCTTGTTACTTCAATTATCCCTTTTCAATTTCTTTAATAAAATTAAAAACCATGCTAACTACACTGACATACAAAATTACTGTTGTCTACATAACTGTATTTGGCTCGCTTTCACTGAAAAATACGTTTTAATCCTTCAATATTGAAATAAAACATAAAACAAATGCATGGCCGTGATATTTTCATACATCTTTTTCAAACGTAAATTTCGTCTATTGAAAATTCTGATTGACTCTAGGACACTAGGCGTCAGAAGAGAGAAAGGGGCAAGGGACAATAAGGGGAGGGGGGGGGGGGGGGGGGGGGGAGGGAGGATGGGAGAGGGAGGGAGAGAGAGACAAAGAGGAGGGAGGGGGGGTGCATAAACAGAAAAGAGTCAACGGATAATGAGAGGGGCTGGAAGTGGGAGAGGAGGAAATAGAGAGAGAGCGGAGAGAGGGTCGGGTCAATAACAAATAAACAGTTTTAGCTTGCTGTCCATCATTTACACGCATATGTTATCATCCAGATAGAGTGAGATACTAAATCGCTACTTTATATATTCTTTCCATATAAAATATGCACAAAATGTAAAATGTATTAATGTTAAATGTGCTGTACTTTTCAAGCACATGATTTAAAACACTGACAGATTAAACACACTGATATGCATGAGACATTGTGTCTCATCAACACTGGCTCCCAGATCCAGAGAATTTGTCCAGATCTGGAGAAAACCATGGGAAAAACAACTTTTTCCCCGTGAAATCAGTGACTGAATAGCTTTCTGAAACTGTCATTTGGCCACTGCAGTGGCAATATTAGCTGTTAAATGATTTGTGAACTACGCTAATCAGAAAATAAAAGAACATGAAACAAAATTCCACAAAATCTTTTTTATTTATGAAAGGACGTTCTCCACTGGCATATAAAACTGTTTACAAGTTGTATCACAACAGCCATTTGTTTACAAGTTGCATCACAATAGCCATTCAAAAATCTGATAATTTTCCGTTCAAACATTTTAATAAATGTTTAACAGCAAAATTCTTGGCATGATAAACTGACACCATGAGATAAATTTCGCTCCATGAGTAATTAAAGCTCGTCTCCATTAAAATACTACTCAAATGATGTGCTCAACAAAATCTTTGACAATTCTCAATGACAATAACTCTAAAGTGGGTGCTTCAATTGCCATGATGAGCCGCAAAATTATTTGCCAAGGAAAAATCAAACTTCACTTACCAAAGGCAAACACATGAAAACCATCACAAAACATGTTACGTGTTTCCGCATGTCTACTGGCTCTTTCTGTCCAGTCATCAAGCTGTCCAGTCTGTTTTATTTCAACTTCATTTTTGTTTTATTCTGTTGATAATTGCCAGAAGTAACAAAAAAACTATAGAGTCTGTTATTAATTTTGGTGTGTGTGTGTGTGTCTGTCTGTCTGTCTGTATGTATGTATGTATGTGTGACAGTATAGTGTGTGTGATTAAAAGTGACATGTTCCTCAACATGCTGAAACAGTTCTGTGCAAGGAAGGGATGGAGGCGTGTTCTTTGCAGCATTTAAAACACAGCAACCTTGGGACTCTCTCTCTTGAAAAATCTGAGAGTTGGATGAAATCTGAAAAAGTCTTTAATTGTTCAATAATGCTACACCAACAACTCATCCATTCTTTTACAGCATACACAGACAGGTATCAATATAAACACACTCTGAAAACAAAATTCTCTCCCCGTCCTCCCCCCACCCTTAGCTATCTTTCCTTCTTTCTGAGATGAAAACTTTGATGAATAGACCCCCTTCTTGTTTAAAAAACAAACAAACAAACAAACAAACAAACGTAGGTAACAAGCATGGTGAAGAAGAGGAGAGGGAGAGAGAGAGAAGAAAGAAGGGCTCCTAAAACAGGATTTTACCCCCAAATCTATTTCTAGATGAACACTCTGCCAAATATTCTTTAGCATGTTATCAAAACCCTTCTACCAGCCTTTTATTACACTTGCAATTTTTTTTCAGGTGCAACAAGTTGCTTGCTTTCTAAAGGCAGCCAACTTCAAAACTTTGGAGAATCAGCTGCACCAGATGTAATAGCCTATTCTTCTGAAAGATGGAATGTGATTACACATCTGTGCAAGATTTTTTTAAGATCAATGCCCTCTCTGCGCTCTGTTTTGTCGATCTCTTCAGCAAAATGAGATTGACACAAACTGAGTAAAGCTGATGTAAAGGAAGAAATCAGTCTCTTCAATGAAATGGTTGGACTACTACTGCTTCCAGCAAGGTTTTCATGTGGACCTTATCCCTTGAATAAAGGCTGCGACTGCTGCTTTCCCAGTCGATCCAAATACTAACATTAAATAGAACAAAATCTGGGCTACAACTCTCAATTTGATATATGATCATTTCTGTCTATGAAAATCAGTCACTGCATTATGCAATGCTTGACTCTGAACAAAGTTGCAGGAAAATGACTGAATTTGCAACAACAAAAGGTGTCCCAAGGACTCTGTTGAAAATCTGTTAAATTGTAAAATCTGGGCATAAAGTACCCCCAGCTGTGTGTTATAAGAAATACTAGGGGGAGGGTGGGGGATTCCAGAGGGACAGAATGGGCTCCCTTTGCATGGCTAAGGGTCAGAGCCCTATGGGGCCATGGGTTGAAGCTACAGATTTTCTTCACTATGAGGTCCAAACCTGACATGTCTTTGAAACTGCAATATGAATTCAAACAGGCATAAAAGACTTAAGCAGAGGATCCTAATAGCTGTGCACCATGCACAGCGCATCTTTGTTCTTCTTCGATGGAACTTGCTCAGTTTCTTCAGCAATTTCATATCTGAATTTATTATAAAGAAAACGGCTTCTTCAGCAAAAAAATTTCACAAATGTAAATCACAATCAAATTATGAAAATTTATCAAAACTTCAATTTGATATAAAATGGTAGAATTAACATAAATCGTTCAAATTATTACGGGAACTTTGGGTGTATTGAAAGTGAAAGTACGTCGTAATAAAGGTGAAGGCCGAACATACGCAATGAAAAACAAAAGCAGATGCAGCGATACGGAGTCAACAAACATATATAGTTGCGCACATATTAATCTCCTCAGACGTTGTAAAACAAAATATGTCCTTTTACTTTCATTCAGGTAACGCTAAAACATCAGCAACGAAAAACAAATCAGCTCAACATCAAATTTCTGGAACACATATCACAAGGTGAGCCAACAAGAAATTGCGACACAGCAGGCCACAATGAATGCTGGATGCGTCAATCACTTGTGCTATCTAATTACGTATTCACTGACGAAATTGTGACCGTGTGGGTCTCAACACGTTGTTTTTCAATCAAGGGTTCAGTACTATTATGTAAATACAGTTTGAACAAGGTGAATCTTCGTGGATACCTCTGATCTATTAAACCAAACACAAATCTGAAGACTGGCGTTGCCTTACGGATGTGTTCCACGCTTATTTGGCGCCATCATGGCGAAATTTACAACCTCACGAGATCGAGAAACGGCGAGAAATTGTGACACAAAGTCACTTTAGGTCTGACGTTCGTAGTTTCGAACACAGGATAGTTACTGCGATTCTTTTAACAGTAACTCAGACAGTTGTTAAAAATACGACAGAATTAAACCAAACCAAGCCTGTTATAGAGCAATCCTCCACCAGTTTAATAATATGGCAGGATCATATTAACAGGTTAATTTGTTGGTCTTACGATTCTATTTTCTGACGGTTAAAGTTGGCTGCTAAAAACAAAGGCGAAGGAAAACAGGCAAATCAAGTTCAGATTTACTCTTGTACAATGGATTGACGCAATCTAAACCCAGAGCTGTCGAAAAAGGATGTAAGGGTCTTGGGCAATGATAATCGCCCTTTTTCTTTAACGGCAAATTAATACAACCGAACCCATAAATATACCTGAACGGCATTGGGGATGATGAGCATACTATAATATGTCACCGTGCCTGTATCTCGTTTCACCATGTCTGTACGACATCGGGTCTAACCGTGCCTCTATGTCACCGTGTCTATTGGTCTAAACCCACCCCTGACCCAAACCACACTCTACCTAATCTTAACCAAACTCTAATCCAAACACGTGGATACGGTGACGTAAAAATAGTGAAATACCGACACGGTGACGTATTGATATGGTCACATACAGATATCGTCACACATAGAACCTTCATGGAAGCGACAGATTACATTGAGGTTCTGACATACAGACATGGTGACAAATAGACTCGGTGAGATATAGAGCTGACCCCTGAGAATATAGGCCTATTACATTTCAAAATAAAGATATAATGGTATATTTTATTACAACTTGAGTTTTGCCAGTTTTAGAGTGTGAATAACATTTATACAAAATGTGCGAAGAACATTCGCCAAACAAATCGTAAAGTCACCAAAGTTAAGAAGAAAGATAGTTGCAAAGTGAGGCGACAACGGGTGGAAATCTAAACAAATTTCAAACATTATTTAGACTATAAGGCTCCACCGGAAAACGTAGAAAAACGATTTGTGTTAGATGGGGCGGGGGGGATGTCTTGTGATTCGTTTGTCTACGTTTTTCAGCAGAACGCAATAAGTCATTTTTTTTTTTTCAATTTGTCAAGAAGAAAGGCTGAAATTTCTTAAACTGCAAAGTCTAGAAACCGAAGACTTAGAGGTCATAATTATGATGATAAAAACTTTCAGAATTTGACGTGGATTCTATGATGCTCGGATTACCAGTTTATTTTCACTTATGATCATCATTATATCGTTTGTAAAAAACTAATCGAGCTTTCCGCACTTTTTTTTTTTTTTTTTTTTAAATACCAGGATCATGTATATTCGTCATATGAAATTAAAATAAATCGTTTGGGCAAGCAGACTTAAATAGCACTATATCAGTAGTGATGAAATTAGCCAAATGTTACATGCTGTGTTGCCACGGAAGATTTATATTTTGCTCTCTGAGAGAGCATGGACCTGAGTAGGCCTACCTGACGTCATGTCAACGCAGAAGTCCTCTACCTCTGTTGTGTTTTTCGTATGTCAGGTTGTACTAAAGCTGCAAACATTATTCTCCTTGCTGTGGGAAGCTGAGAGAGAGAGAGAGAGAGAGAGAGAGAGAGAGAGAGAGAGAGAGAGAGAGAGAGAGAGAGAGAGAGAGAGAGAGAGAGATCTCTTTCCCTGGTTAACTGGTTGGACTTGTTTATTCTCTTCAAAAGTACACCTCCTGTCCCCCTTCATTCATCACGTTCTAACAGTTATATCTGGTTGGGGTTTGTTCTTTCTTTTCAAAGTTGCATTTATATTGAAAAAAACTACCACCCCCCCCCCCACCCCCCCCCACTCCCCCATTCCGCCCTAGTCCAACCTTCCCCTGTCCCCCTGACATCTGCAGTGCTGGTCAGGAAATTTGAGCAATACTCTCAGAGGCACGGCACATACATAAAGTGGATGAAACTGGACTGTGCAGTCCCAGTCTTCCCGGTTGAGCCCATAGCAAAAATTCAGCTCTGGGTAGGAGCCAGTCGGGGCAGAAAAATCCCACATATGGGATGGGAATCGAACCCACAACCCCCAAGCCTGGAGTCCGCCATGATAACGATGCTCTTCTAACCAGTCACAACTATTTCACCCACAAATATCTGTTAAAGTCTGAAAGGAAAGCTAGCCTACGTAAGCCAGTGAATGGAAACTGTAACCTTGTTTTTAACCACCACGAAATAAAAATGAACACACAAAACAATTGTAGAGCGACGCTTATTTCATCCGACAAACAGGCCTATGTCTATTTCTAACGTCACAAGTTGAGATACAGACATGACAAAATGAACAAAACAATACTTCCCAGAGGACATTTTCCACAGATATGTCTTCTTCAAACATCACAACTTGAAAAGCAGAGATGACAAAATGCACTAAACAGTATTCGTCGGGGTTAATTTCAACACAGATATCTTCTTCAAACATCACAACTTGAGAAACAGACATGACAAGAATGCAGAAAACAAAATACTGCCCAGAGTTAATTTTCAATAAATATGTCTTCTTCGAACAGCACAAATTGAAAAACAGACTTGACAAAATGCATCAAACAATACTTCCCAGATGGCTGCTCGCATTGTCCTGCTGTATTTCCTGCTGGTAAGCATCTGGAGAGTATCATTCTGTGCGTTTTTCAAGTTGTTTTGTCTGTTCTTTGTGACGTCTGAAAGAAACATTTCCCCCTCGAAAAACCAGTGGTCTGTCTTGTATCGTGTTTCAAGTAAGCATTAGTAACATTGTGCTGTGTGCGCTTATTTATATTCTGGTTTGTTTCCAGTAACGGCACAGTCTGTTTCAGTCTTCTGACTTAAAAGATGTCGCTCGTGTCATTATTATCTTCCTTTTCTTTAGATTTTCAGAGTCCTGCACTCTCTGACACATAGATGCTGTTCATGCAGCTATAGCTTCTTTGGGGCCAGCGTCCGAAATCATGTATTCAACATGACAGTGTACTAGTCTGGGCACTGTTCTACTGTGTGCATTAAAACAAACAAACAAACAAACAGCACACACACACACACACACACACACACACACACACACACACACACACACACACACACACACACACAAAAGAAAAGAAAAGGGTGTGGGGGCATTCAAGTCTGTAAGAATAGGGTCTCATTTTCGACACTCGTCTTCATCTGTGGTTTTCATACCGAAATCTGCCTCAAAGGTGCAGACGTCCTTGTAGCCTACCAGGAAGGTATGGATACTGTAAGTTCGTTCGTGGTGCTTGTTGCTGGAACGACCCGGATTCTGTTGGTTTTTGAAGAGGCGGAAGATTTTTTTACAGTGTACAGCTAGTACTGTTGCATCTGGCAGTTATAATAGGCAGATAGAATGCATACTTTACGCGCGAGAGGGCATCTTGGGTGGCAGTCTCTCTGTCTCTGTCTCTGTCTGTCTGTCTGTCTGTCTGTCTGTCTGTCTGTCTGTCTCTCTCTCTCTCTCTCTCTCTCTCTCTCTCTCTCTCTCTCTCTGGATGTGGCCCCCGCAATCGGCTGGGATATAGGATCATGCATGACAAGAAACTCTACAAAAGGGATCCATAATTCATGACGCTAATGCTATCAAGCCAGTCTGCGTCCTCATCGACCAGAACAGTCTGGCCTCTCTGGTATTGTCAGGTTCCGTCTTCTCCATTAACAAGTCACCAAACTCTGCGCCCTCATCAGTCAGAATAGCCTGATCATTCGAGTATTGTACAGTTCTGCCCCCATTATCAACCAGTGGTATGATCTATTTCAAACCTGCTTCTCGTCAGGTAGCTTGACTCAACAGTTTGGCACACTGCCCTTTTTATTTATTTATTTATTTTATTTTATTTTTTTGCTGGCTGAAAACAAACAAGCAAACTTATTCCAATGGCAACTCAAATGACCCTGCAGAAACAAACTGGATTAGAAAATGTGAAATAGACTCGTTCTTTTTATCTTAAAGAAACAGATTGTGGACAACACACACACACACACACACACACACACACACACACACACACACACATACACACACGCGCGCGCGCACGCGCCAAGTAAAGAAACAAGAAAATTCACCACTGTTTTGTCTCAAGCCATGGGGTCTAATTAAACTTATAGGCTTATTGAAACACTACTGAGACATCTCATTGAAATCTCATTGAAAAGAAAGATGGATATAATGGGCTAATCGATCACTTACTTAACAAAAAAATACTTTTAATCAACCAAGCCAGACCGTGGTCTCAGTGCAATAATACATAACTCTGTAGGAACCAGTTCATCTACATTACATCCACTGCACAACTTCATTGATCCACACATTCCATGAGATGAACACTCATAACCTCCCCCCTCCACCTCCCCCCCCCCCCCCCTTCCACCAAAAGAAAAAAAAAAACACACAAACAAACAAAAAAAAAAGCTATTTGCTTCCAATGAGTATTGCTATATGTACGTCTCAAATTATCTTGCATTTCTTATTTGTCTGTTACATCACCTAATCACTCCAAAACTTACGCTGCAATGAAGACAGCCAGGGTTTTACCTCATGGTCTTTCTTTGATTCATGCCATGTAAGCTGCAACGCGCGTTGGCTTGACAAAATCCTGTATTGCGCTATCAAAATGTTCGTTACAACAATAACCAATATTTCTGATGCCGAACATGCCATCAGCTAGATGTTCAGTTTAATGCAAATTTTTTAAAAAAGGCTTTGTTGAATACTGTCAAATTATTCACTGATGTGACACTTTTGTATAAAGAGAAAGTAACATTGATCGTAAAGAGAAAGCAGCACTGACCGGTTTTAATATACATCTCAGTCGATGATGATGATGATGATGATGTTGTTGTTGTTGTTGATTTTAATTGTGGTATTTTAAATCTACTGCACACAAAACTATATGTCTGTAGGATGGCCTACTTCATCCCTTTTCACAAGGGATGTAACTGGCTAGCAAACAAGGGGGTGGGGGGGGGGGGGGGGGGGGGGGGGGAGGGGGGGGGAAAGGGGGGGGGGGGGATTTTCATGGTGACAGTGCCGATCTTTGTGAGCGTTGAGGAGATCGAGTATGCAGTTAGGACTGTCAGAGGAAACTACACTTCAGCAGCTTCGGTCAGCAGCAATATCATTCGCGACAGGAGATCACATATAGTAATGGGGAGCGCCTGTGATGTCAACAGTTTGGATGCGGGTGTTACTGGTTGGGGTGGATGACTGGGAACGCACAGCAGACCCTCCAGATGGAGAAAACCATCCAAAGATCATCAGAAAGGGTGGCAGGAGAGCGGCTAATGCACCCCATATAGATTCATCGAAACTCATGATGATTCTGATCGAACGCACTGTACCATATGAGAGCAGAATAGAGCAAGCTCGCATTGACAAGAAGTGAGAAAAGCCAGCAGCTGAAATTTTGAGGGAATCTGGTTTCCATGCGAAGATCCTCGTCATAGAAGTTGGAACAAGAGGAGTTGCTGGCTTTGATCTGGAGAGTATTGGTTTGTTACGCCTGAAGATGACTTATTTTTTTGAACACTTACCTGTTGGCTGTTTTGTAATTTGGGCAAGCCACGGCGTTACTTTGAACCAAGTTCTTTTTGCTCTTTAGTGTGTATTTTGGCCTTCACCAGCCTTTGATCTCATAGAACAGTTCGTGATTTCTAGTAACGAGGCGACCAGAACCTTAAAGGCAACAGCAGTGACAGCTGAAAAGAGTTCAAGATTTTCCAGCGTAGAAGAGGTTTCCGATAGCAATATGTGTCAGACATATGACTAAAAAGGCAATACTTTGAGACGCCTACCCACCCAGAGGATGGTGGCTTGAATCTGGGTAGCGGGAAAACAAAAAAAAATATGATAATGTATGGGTATCTGGGAGTCATGACCTTGATGCAGCCAGGGATTGTGAAAAGCGAGGCTTTTCCATTGATGCAGCCCAGCCCCTTTTGAGTGTAGAGTTCAGCGCCGAAACACTGGTCTGAGCGAGAGGAGGGGGGGTATCCTCAGAAGAGCCCCCTTGTCTAAGACCGAGTTTCTAATAGATACATCTATAGAGCAGATTCCTACAGTTTGCGGTAAAAGCATACTAGAGTAGGTTCACTGGAAAAAACTGAGCGGAAACACTCGCTTACATTTATGTAAACACATAACAAGATACTCCCACTGCGTCCCCATGGCTTAATACCCGACCCCTTCACACACACACACACACACACAGAGCCAGAGTCACACACACACAGAGTAAGCAGACCCACAAATGGGCACACACACACACACACAACCCACTCACACCCCACCCACCCACACCCACCCCAAAAGCTAGAAACCGGATTCGGATGCGAAAGGAAGTGTTCTCATTGGTCAGTATTTTTAGATTTATGGAGGCAAAAGTGACGAAGTGTACGCAAGAAGGTAGGAACTCTTGTAGCTTAAATCGAAGTGGTATGAATCCATCCTGCCTTTGTAATTTTAACAATGATGCTAAACGTGTTTCTTATATTGTTGATCATCAAAATGGATAAGTAGATGAAGTCGATGGTACTAATAAATTAGAATGGGCACGGAAGAACTGAGAGCAGCACCAAATTTTATTCAGGCGACAGGTTGTTTGTTGTTTCGTGAATTTAAGAATATATAAGGATACAAAGTGATAACAGGAGATCAGTTTGATACGTTAAGAGGCTTGTGTTTTATTGCGTGTAAGAAGCAAAATTGTACATCCACATCACTGGAAGTGACAGTCATCGTTTTGTATGAACAGTTTTTGGTGGAAAAATAGTACAGTTTTCGAAAGCTTAATCAGATTAATAATGTTTTTGTTTAATCTGCGAGGTTACATTTGTGTAGTGCATGCGAATTGAGGGTATCTTGTTTTGTTTTCATTTTGTTTGTTTGTATTTTTCTTTGGCTGGCGTAACAGTTTGTGATCGGGTTGACCGACATTCAAATGCCGTCATGAAATGACTTTGACAGGGGGATCGAAATGAAATGAAACGTATTTTATCAACGTTGAAGATAACGATTTGTTCATTTTATGAAAATACACGCATATCAGATTTGTCTTAACTTATGTATACGTTGGTTACCTACACACTTGACTTGTGTGCTAGCACTTTAGAAACTAAGGCGACTTCTTTGAACGGATACCCAATTCTGTCGGAAGAGTCGAAAGTAGTTGTAGTGATACCTGTAGTAATAAATAGTGGCTGTATTGATTTTCAAATATTTTGTTTGGCAAGAGAGAACGGCAGTTTCGGGGTATTTTTGTTTGAAAGGTTTTTTGGGGGGTCTCTTTTCTTTATTAAAGTGAAAAAGAAATGCCTGAATGTTAAAAGATTGACAGTGATTCCACATCTTCGTCCCACATCTTCGTCAATTTTCATCAACCCAAGGGAAGCTACTATGTGAACTTCCTCAGGAAGTTTTGTAAAAAAATCGTGCATTTGAATTTCCGGTTGATAACTACAGTTCTATGAACACAAGATACAACAAAGATTCCATTTACACTTTTCAGGCTGACGCTTACAGGTTTGTTCGTTGTGATATCTTTGCTAATACTTTGGAGTTTATAGCCTACAGTTTACTTGATGGATTAAGCCATTAACTTCGATGATGTTGAAGAGAATGAAACTTCAAATTATTGTAAACAAGGTGAAATTCGAAAAATGCGAATAACGCGCACAAAAGGTGGTGTGAAGTAGATTCAGATTCAGAAAACTTTATTATCTCTCTCGTTACAAGAGAAATTACATTTGTGACTGCTGCCCTAAAAGTTAAGACATACATATTTATAGTTACAAACGTGACACTGGAAATGAAAATTACTTGCAAACAATAAAACATGCGTGTAACACCAAAATGGGAATTTCAATCTTTCTCCTTTTGGTAGTGCAAGTAGGATCAGGATCAGGATCAGGGGCGTTGTATTAAAAACTTAGCCTGTTTAGGCTTTTTACGCCCCTTCTGTATGTATATATCTTTTTTTTTTTTTCGTGACCGTTGGTCCGGACGTCGGATAGCTCAGTCCTATTATCCATCAAATTCATATTTTATTTTAGTTAATACCTCATGTTTATATCAATGAGGTTCTTAAACACATTAACATGTGTGCCGTACATTACTGATGATAGTCTTAAGTTTCCGACAAATATGCCTTCTCTCGTCATATGGATTCACCAAACAATGCTTATATCCTTACTGGTATGAAGGGAGTACTGGTGGTTTTTTTTTTTGTGTTTGTAGCATTTGAAGATATGTTTGTCAAAAATTTACTCGTCATTTCTGTATTATGTAAAAAATCAGCGTCATTTGATGCGTTGTTTGTGTGTGTATTTGCTGTATGTGAGAGTGAAACATGATCAAAGGCAAAATTTGGCAAACTTTAGAGGATTGGTGGTGGTGTGTTGAAAAACTTCATTGCTTAAATTTGATTTCACCGATTGCTATGATGTATGAGAGGCTGCTCATTGAGTGATTTTTGTTTTAACCATTTAGCTTTTGCAAATGTGCTTTAGTGGTATAAAAGAATTCTGGCCAGATCTATAACAGTTAGCAAGTATTTAACCCGTTGACTGCCAGAGAATATTACAAACAAAGGCTTTCCAAGTGTCATTATTCGGGGGTAATGATTAATAAAAAAAATTCTAGCTCAGAAACTATAAAAGATATAAAAATGAAATACATATAATTTTTGAAGGAAATTAATGAAGATTTTGAATCTGGGTGTCTTTTGTTTAAAGTTAGATAATAAACAAATATTTAGGCATTTGTTCCTATGTTTTTAAAGTGTACCAAAATAACATGAGTAAAGGTGAGCACCTACACAATCAGGAATTTTACAGCGAAACCTGAGCAGAGATCTGTGGGATGACCTCTTCGATTGTCATCACTGAATTGTCACTACATGGGCCATTTCCTTCCGTGTTGAAAATATATTTATTGTATGACCAAATTCCAAACGTCATGCAGTGATCATCGGAAGCATGGTGGAATCTGAGTGAAACTGTAGACTGGCCATTCTTTCTTTGTGAGCAACACATTCATATGTCCAGAATGGAGCCATTTTGATCATCTTAAATGGTTATGTTGCATATATCGTTCGACTTGTGTTCCGTTTGCTGGATTATCACCCACGAGCCACAGCTGAAATGTCAGATTTTGATTCTGAAAAGCCGAAGTTCCTACAGTTTTTTCCCATGCTTTCCCCACTTAGCTGAATCACATGATCTTGTGATCCAGTCAATAAACTGGGTAGGCCTGGTCTATTTTGACGACCCTTTTTGGTTTTCAGTAGAGAAGAGTTCTCAAGCAGAAGAGCTCATGGATGCAGAACGTTCTAAAATGTCAAGGATTTTAACGTTTTTTGACTCCGATCATGGCAGATAAGACGAAAGGCTTTTTGCTTGATGCGCTGCTAAGAGTTGTAATGCGTACAGGAGAAAGTCAGTGTGTCACAGTAAATTTACGTACGCTTTTTTGTGATACATTGGCCTGAATTCCAGTGGGTCAGATGGAAAGTTCATGCATCAGAGACGCACATTTGTGTGTAAGAATTATCACCACTTTTTCACGCAGCCTGACCAGTTGCTGAGAAAAAACGCAATTCAGGCCGTAAACATCAGTGTGCAAAGATAAAACTTTAAAAAAAAAAAAATCTTTTTTTACAAGTCATCTTAAATCTTCACATAAGCATGATATTTGATAATGAAAGATGTTTTCTGACACTGACCAAGAGATCTCCAGTCATTCTTTCCTTGGGGCAGTGGGAAATGTCACGAAAGTGAGACATTACCATAAAGTCTGGTATGCAAGGAATAAACAGTGCGGGGCTTTTTATTCCTGGCATATCAGACTTTATGTAGCAAGACTGCTATATTTTGGTGTGGTTTGTGAGCGTTTGTCTTTTTTTTTTATAACTAAAAAAAGCTTTATTTGATTTGCTTGCTTCTTTTTTTTTCAGTCCTTTTAGTGTGATTTAGAGTTGATGTTGTTCTTCTTTTGAGATAATAGTTTCAGGACTTTCCTTTTTTTTCCATTTGGAGATGGTTACATGCGTTCTCAGACATTTGAACTGGAAATGACATCACAAGTGAAACTCTCACATTGCTTGATACATACTTTGTTTTGGCTGGCCATTCACATTTGATGATTTGTCCTGGCTTAACCTGTTGAGTGCCTTTAAGACGTCAGCTGACGTCGTAGTAAAAAATGCACTTCCAGTGCCTATGGGCCGTCCACTGACGTCATGCATTTTTCTTGAATTTTCATTCGTTACTATTCCTATCAAAGGACTGAAATAGAGTGTGCGTAGTAAGCCTTATATGTCTGCAGTATTAAAATGATATGCAAATGACCACACGTGAGGGGAAAGACCATTTTTCCTCATCACTGACTGGATGACCAGCCAGCGCTTTGTCTCGCTTGCAAAGATGGCGGCGCAACCTTCGACGAGCGTAGTGACCAAATCAACCTACTTACACAGCTGAGCTGAGTGGGTTCTGCTAATCATTTTTGGCAAAGATAATAATCTTTTATTCAACAACTCACTCGAACATGAAGGTGAGATGATGATAGTGATGGAATTGCCGACCATATTCGTCAGTTATTGATTCGTGTGCTGTGCGATCTCAAGAGTGTGTTCAGCTGACTGGTTACCAACGTCGAACGAGCTAGCCTAGTGTGTACTCTGCACTGTGTGCGAGTGCCAGCGACGTGTTAGTCAGCGCGAGAGGGGAGCGCGGCCTACTCGCGGCCTGACACGGGCAGCAGGAAAGTAGGGGAAGAGGAGGAGTGAAAGAGAGGGTTAAAGTCCAGCAAGGGGGCATGGTGGGGGGAGGGGGCCGTGGTCGTGGACTGA
>JADBJO010000040.1:160000-237500 GCA_016801955.1 Conus betulinus | reverse complement strand
CAGCATTTGCAAGAAGATCATAGACATTAGTACAATGGGAGAATTGGCTGTAAATAGCCATAGAAAAAAAAAAAAATCACTGCGACCTGATGAAGGCTTCATATCCTGCAGTTCGTGTTTTGAGTTTTTTTTTTTTTTTTTTTAAAATTCTACAATGAGCGACCAGCCCATTACTTCTAGCAGTTCACCATCCTGCAGTTCATCAACCAACAGAACTGCTCCAGCTTGGATATCAGTGAACAGCCTGAGCCATATTAAAATAGAGGCAATGAAATCTGAAATACTGAGGATTTTAAAAGTAGTGATAAGTCAATACAGCTTTCGTTCGTGTGAAAGCAGCAGTTCAGATCTGTTCTAGCGAATGTTCTCGGACTGTGCAGTTGCCAAACAGTTTCGGTGTGGAGAAAGAAAAACTTGCATCCTCTCCAGTGTTTTGATTTTTATGCCCCCAGTGTTGTGACGTATAGAGTTTTAGTTATAGAGGCATTTTACCCTCAGTGACTTCAAACAAACATGTATGACAAGAACTGAAATTCTTATGGACGTCAAGCAAACAAACATTTTTGTCAACTGCAAGATTGGAGAATCTGTTGTGTACAGTGAATATTTTCAAACATTTTTGTCAATTGATCACAAGAAGTGAGAATCCTACGGTACTTTGCTCTGTTTTAGTGTAACAAACAAACATTGTATCTATACTTACATTGACAATAACAGCTGAGATTCCTAAAGTCTCTGCTCGCAGAGGATCCATGATGTGAGTATTGAAGAGTAACAGCAAATGATTTAATTTGTGTCTGAATTTCATTATTATTTACTTGAAATTATTCGTGAAGTCAGTCCTTAAATTAAAAAAAAAAGGTGCTTCAAAAGTCCTTAAAAAGTCCTTAATTTTTTTGTATGGAAATCTGTATGAACCCTGTATATATATATATATATATATATATATATATATATATATATATATATATACATACATACAAGAGAGATACTGGGTTCTAGCAGTCAGCCCTCATAAATATATTTGCATGAATCTAATGATGGTGACGTTGTATACCAGGCATCATTGACAGCGCCACCAACAGGGCATCAGCAGCAGCAGCAGTTCCAGCGTTTGAAAGTAGGTAGCTGACTGTCTTTTGCTGCTGTGTGTATGTTTGCCACTTGTTAACTCTCCTACTACCAAGGTTTTCTGCCGCTTACTTCCTGTTGGAAACCAAGTAATTCTTTAATGTTTGTGAAAATTTTCACTTGCTTTCAGTAAAAAAAATAAAAAAAAATAGAGTTATGCATGAAATTTGTATTCATGTGCAGAAATGAATGAATAAAGTCTGAAATGAAAATAAATTGGATATGAGTTTTCTAATGTTGTCTGTTTCAAAATCTCTCGGCCAATGATCAAAATCGTAGGCACACACAGATGGATTGCTGTTACTTATCTTCGTCCTCAGAATCACTCAAAAGATCCCCATTATCAACATTAGTTTCAAAGTTCTGCCACTTCACAATCTTTT
This sequence comes from Conus betulinus, assembly GCA_016801955.1. Taxonomy (NCBI): domain Eukaryota; kingdom Metazoa; phylum Mollusca; class Gastropoda; order Neogastropoda; family Conidae; genus Conus; species Conus betulinus. Next base: position 235,986 of record JADBJO010000040.1, on the reverse strand, counting down.
TTAATGAGTGGAAGTTCACCTTCACTAATTTCTTCAGTCAAACCCTGAAAGGTGTCGTCACAGTCTCCGTCTTATAGGAGCTCTCGCCAGAAGTCTTTGTTCGGTTCCATTGCAAAAATTGCTAAAAAAAAAAAATTTGACTTTTTTTTTCAGTTCAAACCAAAACAATCTGCCATTTGCAAATCCAATCCATCTGGAGTCGACTGCACCCTTGGACCTTCCGTAAATATACCCTCTTTTTCAGTTGGCTCAGTCCCGCTCCTGTGATGGTCATGTGGAGGTCCTGAACACTGACGGTTTGATCAGGCTGATTTGAAACGAAAACGTCCTGTGGTCTATATTTGAAAGCAGTGTTGAATTTGTCAAACAGCTTGGTTGGGTCATAAAAACACATACACATATAAAGAAGCAGAATTTGGCTTTTTTATTTTCTTGTTTTCACAACTATTTATATACAAAGAAAACATACACATTGCAAAAGAACCTGAAATCAGTTTTACCTATGGGGTCTCATCTTAAAATAAGTGTGCTTGCTTTTTGTTAGCGGGAATTTATCAGGCTCCACAAAATGCATGTCAGTGTTTCTATTGTCCAGTTTTGAGTGGAAAATATTGAAAATACACAAAATATGTGAAAGTGTGGGCATAAACATTAAGGGAAAAAAAAAGGGGGGGGGGGGGGGGGGGGGGGCGGCTAATGAATGAGGGAAAGGATGGTGGGGAGGCTTGATGGAGGGTCGAGGAGGAGGAGGGAGAAGAGTTGTCCATTTCAAAGTGTTTAAAGTCTTGATAAAAGGTTGTTTTTAGATGAGCTGACTCAACCGCCCTGTTCATGTTTTAATGTATGGCTATGGATTTGTGTGTGTGTGCGCACGCATGCATACACACTTCTATACATGGTGACTTTTGTGGCTGATATGGGCCCTTTAGGTCCTTCGATTCCATCTGAATTAAATTTGCTTCAGATCATTAAAGTTGTTTTCATGTGTGCCCTTCCATTTCAGCTCAAAAGTACTTTTTACAGCCCCAAGGCCTTTTACAGGTCTTCAGACAGGGTTTTTTTTTTTAATATTCAGATCATTTTTGTGAAAGTGAATTTTGACATGTAAAAAAGTTAGAACTTGACAGGCAATTTACAATGACATGATTAATTTCAAACAGATTTCAAACAGAAGCTAGATAGTTGCGAACTTAATCAAAAGAGAGAACACAGAAAATGGTGTAGAATAAGAGCTCTAGAGAACAGCATTTTGGAATTGACCCCACTGAAGTGGAAATTCCATGTAAAGCATGAATTTGTAAAAGTGGGGTTAAACAAGTACTGAGTGTGATGTGTATTTTGTGGACTAATTCTGAGATTGTTGGTAGAGTCTTACCTTGGAACATTAAGACAACTCAACATTAGAAACAAGTCTGAAGTGATGCTAAACAAAACCGCTCCTTGTAATAACCTGAGTGATTTGTCAGATGCTGACAACAGTTTTTCATTGACATTGGTCAGAAGAAGAGTTTAGGATAATGTAATGTCAGTTTAGAAATTCTGGAGACAGACAATTCTATGAGACTTCGGAGGACGGTTTTATTGGGTCATTATTGGCTAAACGCATGATTTGTATTCAAGGGTTATTTTGTGTTGTTTGGGGTACTTCATTATCCTTTCATGAAGATGTAAGATTGACCTTGCCCCCAGTGAGACTTATGATAGGTATAGACTGAATGATTTTTTTTTCCCGTTGTATTCTGACACCTCGTAGACCTACAACTATCTGCACATGGAGTAGATGCAATGCTGATCACCTGTTACAGGTTGAGGACGCATTGTCTTACCTGGACCAAGTGAAGCTACAATTTGGCAACCAGCCATCTGTCTACAACGATTTTCTGGACATCATGAAAGAGTTCAAATCCCAAACGTGAGTGTTCAAGATTGTATACCTGCCCAAACGCATACATTTATAGATACACAGGATTCATATGGATGTCGACGTACATAAAGAAAACATTCAAATTCAGTTTTTAGAGTTGTGAATGAGCTAATCATTGATGCACAGCATATGAACAGGGATGGAAAGAGGGATAGGGCAGTTCAGTTCAGAGGAGAAGGCGGGTGAAAGTTAGTCCTCCATGTGGCTGTTATTGGTAAGGAAGGGAAAGCATCCACAAACAGATATTTTCTCAGTCCAAACATGAAGACTTTGTACTCTTCAGTTCCCTTTTACACTCTCAAAGTCATTGCTGTCTGCAACATAAATCGTCCTGTGCTCTTGGAATTTCACAAACTGTTTATGTTTGTTATAAACAAAGGCCAATTATACTGTTCTTGCTTTGATTTCAGGGTCATACTAGCATTGAGCATAACTTTAGATGCCAGTCAGCTTGCTAAGAATGTTGACATTCTGCAACAAAGTTGCCAGTCGGCATGCTAAGAATGTTGACATTCTGTGCAACTAAGTTGCCAGTCAGCTTGCCAAGAATGCTGTCATTATGTATAACAAAGTTTTCAGTCATCTTGCCTAGAATGTTCTCATTCTGTGTAACAAAGTTGCCAGTCATCTTGCCAAGAATGCTGACATCCTCTGCAACTAAGTTGCCAGTCATTTTGCCAAGAAAATGTTGACATTCAGTGTAACAAACTGCCAGTCAGCTTGCCTAGAATGTTGACATTATAAGTACAAACTATGAGTCAGATGGCCAAGAATGTGACGAGTGATAGATTGTCAAAACTGTCCATTCCCTACATGAACCACCCACAAGAAACCCAAAAGCATGTCAAAGACCTCATGTAAGAGGAGTGGATTTCACAAACTGATGAGAGATTGTGTCAGTTCAGTTCACACTTAAGGGAATGTCTGTTTTCAGAAAGAGAACAATGCTGGAATGTGTAGAACCCAACCACAGTTTCCATGAAGACTTGTTCAGGGCTTTTGAAATAAAAAAAAAATCTCCAGATTTTAACCATAAAAGATAACCTACCAGCCGCAGTGGTGAAGTGGTTAGTGTTGCGGACTCCGGGCTGGGAGTTTGTGGGTTTGAATCCCATCACCGTCATATGGGTTTTTCTGCCCTGACCGGCTCCTACCCAGAGTTGAGTTTGCTGCAGACTCAGTTGGGGAGACTAGGACCACACAGTCGAGTTTTGTCCACTTAATGGATGCGTTTCTGAGAGTGTTGCTCAAATTTCCTGACCAGCACTGCAGGTGCCTGTATCTCTCGGGCCTGGTTGACGCCGGGATATATTTTGAAAGGAGCATAGAGTACAGCCCTGTCATGTAGTCTCAGACCGAAATGGAAATCCATAGGATCATCTTAATCATCCTCATTCTCATCGGTCAGCATTAAAAAATGTCTCAGATTCTGTGGCCCTTCATGCCCTGCTTGCATGGTGACCTCAGTTTTGGCGTCGTATACTATACCATGTCAGACCATAGCATTAAACGGCTGTCAGTCAGCTCTGTCAGGCCGAAGTTTTGTGGCAAATGCAGGCATAAGATAGTCACGTGACGCCCACCCTACTTCCGATTACGGAAGATGCCGAAGATCGTGTACTGTCCGTCATTCTACTTCGGCCTGTCGCCCAAGCAAGATAAGTCTTGTGCTCTGTCTCGCCTATACTTTGCCTTTGTGTAAAGATTGCTGTGTTTTTGCACTCTGTACTCATTTATCTGTGGCTTCCGCTTATATTAGGTAGCGGCAGCCAAGCCACAGCGCTGCAATCATCTTGCCTTTTCCACTGATTTTGCCGATTTTCTATGCAGCCGTATGGGTTTGATTTTTAATGTTTTGCTTTGAAAAATATGTCAAAATAAAGTTCAATCTTTCCTCTTTTCAACGAGTGTTGTTTTAAGTGTGAATGATGTGTGAAGAAATAAATATCTAAGAGAGAATCAGGTGTGTGTTCAGCTCACTTTCGGTCCGTGTCCAGCGCCCGCGGCTATTCTGTGTCGAGTCGGTTTTGACACACTGTGCTTCCCTACCAAAGATTAAATGGTACAGACAACACTCACACATGTATCTGGTATCAAAATAAAGGGAATTAAACGTAGATTTTAACGGTCTGGGGGGAAAAAATCGAATGCTGGTCTAATGAAATCACAGGATGAAGTTAAAGTCACATCCATGCCGATTTTTTGTGAATTTCGGACGGAAAAAAAAACGATTTAAAATGCATGTTTCATGGTGTCGGAATGAAGCACAAGCGTACCCTTTCGAATGAGGTACGAGGTTAATGTATTCATGGCTTGTCCTAGTTAATTCAGCCAATCAAAACATGCGTCTTGTGAAACACATTCCTTCCGGCACATGTTGATTCAACACGAAAGATGGAGCGCATCGACTCAAACTTGCACAGCAAGATCTGGAGATTTTCCGCAAGGAACTCGGTAAGAATTGTCCATTATAACACTTACGTATGATTTAAGTTTATCTATCACAATTTATTCAGTATTTTTCTTTAGATTAGTAGTTATCTGCATAAAAACAGGCCACCTTGAGAATGTTAGCCGCGATCATTTCGAGTACTACCGGAAGTAGTGTATTGGTACTTGTTTGAACAAATACCGTTGATATAAAATACTTACCTAGCACATTTGTCTTTAGTAATCGAAAAAAGTTATGGTTTTTTCTTTCTAGTGTATTTTTTGTGTGTAGGATTGTTGTGTTTTTGGTCCGTAAAACAACAAACTAGTAGCCGATCGAGTGATGCCAAGGGGAGTAACTCAATTATTGACATTCACTGACTCGAACGATCAACTACAACGAAGTCGGGAGTCTTGATTGAAAGTAGGCCCAGACCTATTTCTGGATTAATTGTTACAGTTCAATTCATACAATTCGATTGTTGTTAGACCCATTGTTCAACTATTTTTCGGTTAACCCTTGCTTGGACAGTTAATACTGACTTCAACTGTTTCAAGTTCAAGCCTTTGTTTGCATAAGCAGCACCTGACACTGAAGTGAAAGCACTAAACAGTACGATTTGTGTATTTAACTATGAGTTTATCAGTTTCATATTCTTTTCACGCCTCTAGCAGTACAATTATTGTCTTTTTCTGTCCATAAGTCTTTTAATTAGTATAATTATTATCAGTGTTTATGATATCATGAATATCTAGTGGGCTGGAAAAGGGAAATGCATTCCTTATATTTGGATTCCTATGGAAATTTGGGATGATTATCAAGCATTTTAAAAAATTGCATGCACACACACACACACACACACACACATTCAGCACAGGCACCTACAAATGCACACACTGTTTTTGTGCGCATGTCAAATGTACCTTATTTTGTCAAGTTTGCATACTTACTAGCTAAAACATACATACACCTTAGTGACAAACAATCATGCAAGCAACAATTGAAGTTCTTGAACAAATGCAGTCTTTTGGGTTGGGCATGAGGGGGGGGGGGGGGTAACTTTTTTTTTTTTTTTTTTGTCAGGTGTGTACGCATTAACTAATGTTTGTAAAATGTACCTGTTTCAGTGTTTGTTTCTCTGTGTGTGTGTGTGTGTGTGTGTGTGTGTGTGTGTGTGTGTGTGTGTGTGTGAGAGAGAGAGAGAGAGAGAAAGAGAGAGAGGGGGTGTGTCACTGTATGTGTGTGTGTTTGAAAAAAAGACTTAAAATTACATTTTACTTTTATACGTCCAGTATAACCAGCATCACATATTACACATTTAAACAAAATAATTTTAACAAAATATCAAATGAAGAGACAACCAGAAACCAGACATACCAATGTATAATCAAGTTTATGAAAGAAAATGTAGATAAAATGCAGATATCACACACACACACACACACACACACACACACACACACACACACTCTCTCTCTCTCTCTCTCTCTCTGAAAGGAAACACTGCATAATCAAGAAAACATCCCCATGTATACAGCTAAAATTATGTCATGATTAATGTGTAAACACACATGGTGTAGATATCCATACACTCAGTGATATTACTGTTTTTCAATTGTTGAAACAGTTGTTATACACACATAATGCTTTTTTGTGTGTGTGCTACATTTAACAGATGATCCAGTGTTACATTTTTCAGATGATCCAGAGGAGAATCACCAGGAGCTTCTAACAGTTCAAGCCCACAGTCCGAGGATCTCCAGCCATCTTTCACCACCTACCAGTTTAGCAAGTTGGGAGATATGGTAGCTGTCCATTATGATGATGACTTTTATATTGGTGAAGTGGTTGAAGTAATCTCCCCAGAAGAGGGAAACATCCACTTCATGCAAAGATGCAACATAAGGCGAACAACATTTGCCTGGCCAAAAGTTGCGGACAAGTGGAAAGTCCACAGAAACTTTGTATTTGCCAGTGGAAATGATATCAGTATTGCTCCAATTTCATCATCTGGCAGAACATGGCACATTGACACTTTGGATTTGCTTGTTAACAAAGCACACTCACTTCAGAACTCTGTGGACATTTGATGCTTCCCGCCATCAACCATCCCCCCCCCCCCCCCCCCCCCCCCCCCCCCCCCCCTCCATTTTCATACTTGTTAACAATGTCTGGAAATTTATCATTTCTCTACAGCTTCAAGCTTCTGCTGCAAAAGAAAGAAATGTGAAAATAACTTTTATTGTTTTAAAATATATGAGTGCAACAACCAGCATCAGTGTTCGGTAAGGCTCTGGTGTGTCATTTTTTCTATTTTTCTGTAAATTGTTGTTAATTTAATTCATATATTACTAATCATATCTCATGAAAAACAACAATTGTGACTTTTTCCACAAGTAAAATGCATTTCTCACACTGTGGCAAAGTTTCATGCTGATATCTTTTGGGGTTCAGAAGTTATTGAGGATTGTGTTCTAAAAGTTAGCAAAATGTCCGTCGCAGCCCATTTTGCATGATTAAGCAAATTAGAGGTCCTTAAAAGCAAACAAAATATTTGATTAGCATCCTGAAAAAAATTGGGCTTTATCTATATGTTTAGTAGACAAGATATATGTAGTTTTCAAGGGATATAACTTTCATTTTTGAAAATTATTTGTCCTTGAATTTGACACATTGTGCATTTTTGCCCTCGTTCAAACTGCATGAAAAGCAGTTTTTGATGTATCATATCTCTGTTTCATACATGTAGTGGTTGACTCATATTTGGTTTTCTATTACAGTACTGTACTTTAAGTCCACAAACAAAAGTTAAGTTTTTTCTGTTAGGTATTTGTCATGATAGGACCTGTCAAAGTAGGCCTTCCGAACAAAATTGGCTGTGACGGAAATTCGACAAATCTTTAACGGATCATAACTCGGGAACAAATTTAAGCTAGAGCTATGATTTTTTTTGCAGTATGCTAGTTTTAAACATAACTTAATGGTGGTTTAATTATTTTTTTTCAATATATCTGAAAGAAAATTTTGGCTGCCGCTACCTACTTATATCTTGACGTGTGAGGTTATCGGATGGGCTAGCATTCTAACCTTATTCGCTGAAATTTTCTCGCGATCGTGGTGCTCCCGGTTCTTGTCTATTTGCGTAACCGGTTCGAGGTTGATCGGCATTTTCCCATCGCCACGTCCCGCGTTTTCTCGGCCTCCCTTTGTCCATCGGCCTTGCATTCTCACTCGCCTTTACGGCCTTTTGCCCCTAAATTCCGATTTCTATCTCTCGCCGTTCTTGTATCACGATTCCACTATCTCATCTGCGACGATCGCGGGTCGGTTTCGTCGCCATCTTGTTTTGCGCCAGTCTCCATTCCTTGTCGCACCAGCTTTCTAGCCCACGCAATTACATGTGGTTTGTCGTTCGGAAATTGCTTCCTACATTTGTTTACACCCCTCCCATTCATTGCACATTTTTCGATCGGCGTCGTGTGCATGGCGATCGCATCGCCCTTCGGCATTGCTGTTACACGTGGCGTTACTCAGCACTTTTGGTTCACGCCACTGTCGTTGCCCACGCACGGTTTCGTTCATCGCTACTGCGTTTCTGTCACTGTGCGAGCTTGTTTACTTTTATATTTCCATTGTGTTATATTGCTATTGTGTGCGCACGGTTGATCGACCTGTATACCCTCCTCGATCGACCGTCGTGTTACGATCGTGTGCTCCGGTTTTCACAACCTCCCGCGCGACGATCGTGAGCCGGTCTCGTCGCCATCTTGTTTTGCGCCGGTCTCCCTCTCTTGTGCACCAACTTCTAACCCTCGGTATTTTACGTGGTTTTTCGCCCTGAATTTGCTTCCTCAATTGGTTTGCACCCCTTTCTTTCAGTTGTCACAATTCTCGCTCGCCTTCGTGTCCTTAACGATCGCGATCGACCGGCGTCATTGTATTTACACGTGGCGTTACTCAGCACTTTGGGCCCACGCCACGGTCGCTTCTCACGCACTGTTTCGCTCATTTCTGCTGCGCTTTGTGTCCCTGTACGGACTTGTTTACCTGTATATTCCATTGTGTGCGTTGTTTACATTTTTATTTTATTGTGTGCGCACGATCGATCGGTCAACTTGGTTATCCTCCTCGATCGACCGTCGTGTCTCCCGTTTTTACGATCGTGTGCTCCGGTTTCGCTCGGCGCCATCGCCCAATATGGTGAAGGACTCGGCTGGGTCGAGCAATAACTCTGACGTTCAGAGTTCGCTCACATTCCCGGAGGACCCACGAGTTGGTTCCAACCCCGAGCGAACCGTCCTCTCCTTGGGAGAACGGCCGGCCGCGGTAGACGGAGACGTCCCTCCCGCGGAGGGGACGCGGGAGTCTCCCTCCTCTACCCGACCGACGGACGCACGACCGTTGCGTTCGAAAGCTAGAAGGCAACCGGCTGCGATTTCTAAGTGCCTTTCGTTCAACCTGCCCAGGAAATCTAAGGGCAAGGCCCCCCTTAAGGGACCCCGTCTAGCCAAGAAATCCGAGCGGGATTCCGCTTCTCCCCCAGCCACCCTGCCTTCTAGCTTTCCTGCGCATAGTCAGACATCCACTTACTATGCCGAGTCACGCGACCCCCGGCCCCGGGGACCTTTGCGGGCCCGCGGACAGGCACGGGTGACGGCCTTGGGCTGGAACCCCCCACCGTCACTCGCACTTATGGGACGCGCGGGTCCACTTCTTCCCCCCATCCGGACTCGCCGTCTCACGACGCTCTCCCCCACCGTGCACAGGTGCAGCCAACACCCTGCCTGCACGAGGAGCGTCCAGTTATCTCCGGACGCAGTTTTATGGCCACGTCTTGGCACGACCATGCACATGTCCATAACTCTGGGCGTATGGGAACACCGAGTGCATCCACCGGTTGTGAACATACACAAGACGGCCGACCAACCCCGCTCGCCCGTCGCAGGTTCCCCTAGGGGTTCAGGACGTTCGGGGTCCGACCTACTCGGCCCCCATTTGGGCAACGTCCTCGGTCCCGTTCCTCCGGGGGGAGGATCTACCAGCGGGACCACGGGTAACCTGTCCCATTCCACTGGGACCCGGCACGCGCTCCCGGGGGGAAACCACATACCAGGGTCGATTACTATTCCCCCCCTGCTGCCCAAGGTTACCCCGGTCCCCGGCGAGTCCCTGCACAGTACTCTGGGCCGCCACAGCCCGCTTATCTCCCGGGGACCAGTGGCTCTATGCCCCCGAGAGGGACCAGTGGCTCAATACACACACCCAACCTGAACAACAATTTGGTCGATTGTGGCACCCAACCTCGCAGACTTGGGTCGACCTGGGTCTCCCACCTCGGGCGCTGTCGATCGGCAGTCCGGGCTCTCCCACCCCAGCCCGTCTGCCGAGCATAGAGCCACGAGGGTCCCGCCATCCCCCCCCCCCCCGCCACCACCCTACCAGGGCGGGACCCTCGCGCACCCGCGCAGTTGCCCCCTGAGGAAGACCTCCCTTCCCAGGAACTTGACTCCCCACAGCCTGAGGACGACTACGATGAGGACTTCTTCTCATCCCTTTATGACATCCACACCATTGAACGGTTTCGACCGGACTTCGTGTCGAGGGACGCCCCTCCCTCTGCCGATCTTGGCCTTCCCTGAGATCGTTGGGCTGCCCCCAGCCCAATACTCCAGACTCAGAATTGTCGCACCTCAGTCACTCACTTCGCTGTGGGAGAGTCCGGCAAAACGCGCCAGGGGTGCAGACGCCGTCCCCACGCCGGGTCAAGACCTGCCCCCGGCACCCAATGCGGCCCCCTTCGGCGCCCTACTTGGGACCCACAGGAAGCACCCAGTTGCCTCCCTCTTTGCCGACAATCCGGTTACCAGGGAGTGGGCCATCTCCCAATCAGATTGTCGCCTGATACCCAACCGGGCCCCCCCTACTTCGGCCACCATCCCCTTTAAGCGCTAAAGGACTGGGACCGAGTAGCCCGGATGGGCATCTTACACACCACTGCAGGGCATGCCTACCTTAGCATGCTCTTGCAGAGGGCGGAGGTACTCTGGCCTGGGGATGACGGCGCCGTCCCAGTGCCTTCGGATACAAACTCCGAACCACACCAGGACGAACCTCGCTTATTCAGCGACCCCTTATGCGACACCTAGTTAACAGGATATCGCATCACTTGGCGGCTGCGGCGGACAGCGCAGCAACAAGCCATTTTAATTGTCTGCTAGTGGCTAGAGACGCGGTGCTTGCACGCTCCTCACTCTCCCCGGCACTCAGGGCATCCCTACGATGTGTCCCGGGCCAGGATCACTCGCTCTTTGGCGAGCACTCCACCTCGGCTATGTCTCTCTCGCTCGAGGAACGCAAGCAGGCGGCGTCCTTTGCCCCCCGGCTCAGCCACGCCTTTCCAGGCCCCCCAGCGGCCACTTAACTCACAGAGGCCTAAACCTAAACCTCGCTAAAATTTTTGGTTTGGCCAGCAAGCACGGCCCCGCCGGTGACTGGAGGACACTCCCGTAGTGCGCATGGAGCTGGCCCAACCTGCCCAGCAAGGCACCGGCCCACTCTTCCCCTTCCCCCATCTGGACCATCGGCTCCCCTGGCGGGCAACCTCTCCCGGCCGCCTGCCAGTGGCGACGTATGGGCCTCAGCCCCTGGGTAGTGTCGGTTCTCTCAGGACGGGTTTCGCCTACCGTGGGCTCACCGTCGTCCTCCCCTCATGCGCTCTCCTCCTCCGTCCCCCAGCGATCCCCCCACCTGCCCAGGCGGACGCCCTTCGCCTGGAAGTCCTCGAACTCCTCAGAAAGGGGCCATCACCGAAGTTTTCCAGCCCAACCCCGGTTTTACTCCCACCTGTTCGTGATCCCCAAACCTTCGGTGGGAGGAGGCCCATCCTTGACCTTTCTCCCCTCAACAAGTTCCTCAGTCATACCTAGTTCAAGATGGACACTCCCTCCCAGATCAGAGACTCCATCCATCACGTAGATTGGGCTACCTCCATAGATCTGAAAGATGCGTACTTCCAGATCCTTATTCACCCGGCGCACAGACGTTACCTCCGGTTTGTCTGGCAAGCTCGAGTGTTCCAGTTCAAAGCTCTCCCCTTGGCCTCTCCCTGGCACCCTTCCTCTTCACGAAGGCGTTCCGATCTCTCTCCCAACACAGTCCCTCGAACTATACACTGACGCCTCCAACTCGGGCTGGGGGGCCCACTTGGGGGACAGTCATGCCTTGGGGATGTGGGACGCGCACAGATGGCTCGCCTCCACATCAACATATATTAGAATTGGAAGCGGTCAGGCTGGCCCTCCTCCACTTCCAACATCTATCTCTCACCGACTGGTTCTCTCCTCACGGACGGAAACACGTCGGTAGCCCATTACATCAACAAAGGGGGGGGGGGGGGGGCTCACTCCATCGGCCTCTCTCTACGGACAGAGGCCCTCCTTCGCTGGTGCCACGCACGGGGAGCCACCCTCCGTGCGAGACACATAGCGGGGACACACGCAACATCCTGGGCAGACACTCTCAGCCGGTCAGGGACCCTTCTGCACACAGAGTGGACCCTGAACAAGCTGACACTAACCACCGTCTGGGAACACTGGTCAAGCCCATGGTCGACCTATTTGACCCGGTACAACCATCGACTCCCCATGTATGTCTCTCCACTCCCGGACCCCCGAGCGTACGCGGTCGATGCGCTCTCCCTCCCCTGGACGGGACTCTCTCTCGCCTACGCCTTTCCCCCCCTTCCCCATACTTCACAAAGTGATCAGGAAGGCCAGGCTGGAGAGACCCAAACTCATCCTCATAACCCCGTGGTGGCCGACTCAGTTGTGGTTCCCGGACCTCAGGTCCCTCACTCACGTTCCCCTCTCCAGCTAGCCCCTTGGTGGGACTTACTCAGACAACCTCGCTCGGGCCTCCCTCACTCCAATCCCCAGATGCTTCGCCTACACGCTTGGCTTCTATGCCAGCCAAATTGCGACCACCGCGATGAGAGAGATGGGTCACGTGGTGCACGGCTAACTCGGTCCCCTACCTCCTCCCCTCCAACATCCACATAGGCACGTTCCTATCCCACCAGATAGGCAATTTCCTATCCCACCTTTCATCCTCTCGAAAGCTCTCTGCTAGTTCCATTCGGGGCTACAGATCGGCCGTAGGCACCACCATCTGACAGCTGGGCGGCCCATCATTCGACAATAACTTTTCTCCTTAGAGAACTATCTCGGGGGGGGGTGGCCCTATGGGAAGCTCAGTCCCCTAGGCGCGCTCCCATGTGGGACCTCTTTCTGGTTCTTGACTCCTCAGAAACCCCCCTTTCGAGCCCCTCCGTGCTATTCCCTTTGTCATTCTCCCCTTCAAGACCACCTTCCTTCTTCTCTCCCTGGCCTCAGCCAGGAGGCGAAGTGGGATTCAGGTCCTCAGTTCTGACCCTCGGGACATCGCCTTTCTCAGAGACGGATCGGTCTCGCTTAAGTTCCTGCCTGAGTTCTTAGGGAAGAACCAGGAACCGGGCACGACCTCTCCTTCCCTGGTTATCCGCTCCCTAGCGGATATCTTAGGCAGCGAAGGCAGCGGGGACATGGACCTATGACCCTCTAGGTGCCTCAGATACTACTGGGAGCGTTCCCACCCAGGCGTTCCTCTCAGAGAAGCCTCCTTATTTCCATCAACCCCAACAACAAGAAAGACATCTCGGCGGGCTCGATTTCTAGGTGGCTATTCTATACTATCAAATCTGCCTATGCCCAGGCCCAAAGACCTCCCAGCCCTTTCCCCTCGAGCCCACGAGGTCAGAGCGTTGGCCATGTCCACAGCGTTCCAGCACTCTGTCCCCGTGTGCCATCTCCTGGAGGCAGCCTACTGGCGTTCGGAGAACCCTTTCATAAACTTTTATCTAAGGGACATCCGCATGACCAGGGCTGATGGTTCTAAGGGGTTTTCATTTGTGGCGGCCAATGCAGCCATAACAGTTAACCCAGGAACCATTAGGGCGCTCGGCCCTCCTCCTATTCCTTTAAATTCTGCTATGGTCTGACATGGTATAGTATACGACGCCAAAATGGGGAGTTGTATTATACTCCCTGTTTGGCTAAGTATACTTACCATGTCAGACTCTAATGCCCGCCCTACCTTCCCGCTAGCGCCAAGGTTCCCTGGGGTTTGCCTTGCGCGCAGGCCTCGTTGAATGACGGACAGTACACGATCTTCGGCATCTTCCGTAATCGGAAGTAGGGTGGGCGTCACGTGACTATCTTATGCCCTGCATTTGCCACAAAACTTCGGCCTGACAGAGCTGACTGACAGCCGTTTAATGCTATGGTCTGACATGGTAAGTATACTTTGCCAAACAGGGAGTATAATACAAACTCCCCATTTCGATGTTCTCTCTATGTCTATGGCCTTGGTTTGGTTCCGTCGGGGTCACTGGTATCGGTGAGTCTATGGGGGCTGTCGTTGGACGGACATGGTGGCGCCCTCCAGAGGGAGAGCTCACTGACGCAGGCTCTGTGACTAAGCAATTATTGTCGTCAGTAGGGGGCTTAGTAGGTGGTGTCCTGCATATGTTAGATCAGAACAGGCGCCACTGAACACCACCGAAGTGACTCGGCAGCAGTGCGTGTCTCCTCTGGTGGGTTGCCTCTTGATGACTTGACATGGACTGCTCCCTGTAGGCTGCCGGTGCTGGGGCTGCGGCAGGGCTGTGGCTGACGGGGTGTCAGAATGAGTGGTGTGAGTGTGCACTGCCTCAGAGGTGGCGCAGAGGTTGGGACAAAAAAAAAAAATAACGGTTAACCTTGATTGATGGAAAATTTCTAGAGTTGTCCATTTTGATGATGGATATTTATGCTCAGAGAGAAGAGAGTGAGTGAGGAGGAGGGGGAGTTGCAGGATTATGTGCCACGTGCTGAGATACTGTGACACACACACACACACACACACACACACACACACACACACACACACACACACACACACAAATCAGCTTAAAATGATTTGACACTAAATTAAAACATAAATACACATATGAGGATGCAAAGTACTATACTTTAATTCAACAGAAATCTAACTGGAGAATTTGAAAGATGAAGAGAGATATATAAATAAGCAGATTGAGAGGGTTGCATGTTGGCAAGCTTAAAAATGTTTAACTTTTGTACACTAGACATTGTTTCACAACTGCTGAGTTATAAAAGATAGATAAAAAAAAAAAAAATGAAAGAAAGAAAGAAAGAACACAAGGAAAATTACCTTGGCAGCATTTGATAAGTTTCATATCATTATGACCATGAGTTATAGAAGATAGTCATTCATTACTGCATCACAACAAATGTCAAAAATTGTCAGTTTCCTTTTCAAAACTCCAAACCCAAAGATGTTGAAGACCTCTGGCAAGAAGATCAGGAGTACACAAAGTTTTATAATTTAGATGAATGTTGTTGATAGGTCTGTGTGAGTATGTCCTGGAAACAGACGAGAAAAGGAAATGGACTTGGTAAGGTATTATAGGAAAGGAGAGGAAGAATGCATTTGTTTATTTTAAAAAAAATTTTCTTTTAACTTTCCATGAAATGTATGTGGTTTCAGGATCGATACCCCAGGTGTCATCAACCGAGTATCCAACCTCTTCAAAGGCCATCCTGATCTGATTGTGGGCTTCAACACGTTCCTGCCACCAGGATACAAGATCGAAGTGGAACGGGATGTGATCAGCGTCTTGCAGCCGGGCCAAGGCTCAATGCCTATTTCAGCTCTCAATGCTGCAAATGCTGCGGCCAGTGCTTCAGCCATGCCCCAGTTACAAGTATGTATCGCTTTAGAACTGCAAGAGCTGTGTGTGTGTGTGTGTGTGTGTGTGTGTGTGTGTGTGTGTGTGTGTGTAGTAAGGGGGGAGAGAGGGAAAGAATGTAAGATTTTTTTTTAAGTGATGGGATTTTGCTTACATTCAGATGGTTTTTTCCCATGTGATTGAAGTAATGATGTGATCGAAATGATAGTAATATAATAAATACAAATGGCAGCATCAGACCAGTTTACCATTAGGAGTTTGGTGTAATTTCACCAATTTTTCATGTTTCATTACATCTTGATGCTGTTTGCAGCTTTTTATTTTTTTCTTTACAAATTTTTAAAATTGTGGACCTCTTGAACTCTGTAGTGGTAATTGGTCAAAAATTGTAGTAAAAGGACATTCTCAGAAATTAAGCACTTTTTGTTCATGCTGGCAAAGTCTGCATAGGCTTTCAGTCAATTCTGTGAGATGTCATGATGTCCACAAAAATGTAGAGAATCTGAAGATAATTGACAAAAAAAAGAAAGCACAGGCAACTCCACTGAGTAATCTTCCATCTTCCACAGATGTTGTTCAAGGTGATGCATTTCAAGGATGTGCTGTGCAAACTGTTAATGGAAACTGACTGGTATTGATATGTTTGTTTGCTGAATTAAATAGAAGTCAAGGTGAGACCCCACAGGTAAAATTGATTTCAGGTGCTTTCGCAATGTGTTGGTCTTTTTTTGTAGGTAAATACTTGTGAAAACAAGAAAAAAGCCAAATTCTGCTTCTTTAAATGTGTATGTGTGTTTTACTGACCAAATTTAGACACAAATTCCCTGAAATGCAAAAAAAGAAAAAGGGTATATTTCAGGAACATCATAACTAGGAGAAGAAACTACAGATTGAAAAATTGTAGATTAAAATTATCAGAAAGTAACAAACAGTCTTTTGGGTAGAGCTGCTTTGAAAGTTAAAAAAAGAAAAGGAATAAAAAAAAAAAAAGGAAGTAAGGAGGGAAAGTTTCAGAAGAGATGATATACCTCCCACCCACTTTTTCACTGAGAGGAAGATATATTTTTGTGCCTAGAAAGTGTTTTTATGTGATGACACTTAATGATTTTGATGGCATGTATCTATGCTGTTGTATTAGTGGAATACAGGGATGTGTGTTTGAGCAGCGCTGAAAAGATCAATTTTTTTTTACTAGCCAGCTGTACTGGTTTATCAACGTTCCACTTGCCTTCCGAGGGTATTCACACGCCTGGCAAAGTTTTCACTAGACAGGAAAGACAGGAATTTTGAATCAAAACGAATCTGAACTCAACGCATCAGTAGAAAATACTAGAAAACAGCCTTGTTTTGGTGCAAGATATTTTCGGCCGTAAATTTAAATCATCACTATGTTTTTTCTTGCCTCCTCCATTCTCTCTCCCCCTCTCACTTCTCCCCTCCTCTCCTCATCGTCATTAAAAGAAATGCCTACCAGAAACCGCATAGTTTATCACATAGCAAAAACATTTTCTCCGCAAGCCTTTGTCCTTAAGCAAGGTACATGCAAAGTCAAATTGACTGCATCTAGCTGATCAGTAGATTTTAAGTATTCCATGCACAACTGCTGCAGGCCTGTGTAACATCCAAGCTCGACTGTCCAGCGGTATACTGTCCAGCAGTATTGTCTTCGAAAGTCATTTGCACGACAATGTCCAAAACTCACGGTTATTGAAACTGTTGTCCCATGGATTAAGGCTACAGCCTAACACAGGTCCTTTGTATTTTGTTCACTGCATGGAACAGTTAAAAAAAAAAAAAATAACAAATTCTTCTTGTACCTAAAATCACAAGGGTTTTTTTTGTTTTTTTTTTTAATTTTTTTTTTTTTTTAACCATTTTATAACTAACCTTCTTTTTAATAGCTTTTTTTTTTTAAAAAAAAATCAACTTCTGTTGATAACCAGTTCTACATCCACACATGATGTGTGATATTAAATTTCGCAGGACGACTGATGGTCCTGCAGTACCCAGACGATGAGGAGACAGAGATGGCTTGAAGAGATACTTGCACCAGAGATTAGTGGCAGCAGATTGCAAAACAAACAATGCTATTTCCTTGATATACTTAGAAAAGAAACTGGCTAAGTCTTGTGTGTACATGTCAGGCTGTGCGTGGGACTGCATGTGAGACGCACTGTCTGGGAGTTTGTGTTTAAGTATGAAGAGGGAGTCTTGCTGAGAACTTTCCGTCACGCCCCATCCCCATTTCTCATCTCTGTCATCCACCCTCAGACATATCACATAACCTTAAACAGCCATGGTCATTGATTTGATGTCTCCATGACTTGCTTGCACCTCGCGCATGCACACACAGGCACACACAGCCACACACACACATAGACACACACACCATTTAGTGATAATTTTGCAAAAAGAGTATGCTTAACCATTTCAGAAAGAGGACTCAAGTTTCAGTTATTTTCTTTGAAATTTTCTTTGCAGCTATTTTTTGGAAACTTTGATAAATAATGGGAAAGTGGAAGGATCTTTTCTAAGGCTTAAAAAGTGTTTGAAAATGGCTTGGCCAAGTCAACAGAAATCTGAACTATATCCTCCAAAAAGATATAGATAGGAAGATGTATTAAGAGCAAGAAAGCAGTGACACTGTTTGTCGACCATCCCGAAAATGCCAGCAGAGGAGGTCACAGTGTTTGCCTGCCGCTTGATTTATTTCCCTGGAATTAATTCGCTTTGTATGCATCTTGCATTTATCTAGTCCGTTTTCTAGTAAAAGTTAGAAACACATTGTGCAGTGAAAATGAGGAAAGGTAAAATTTTCAGGGATAGGGGGATACAAATGAAAGATTTCAAATGTTCCCAGACACAGGTGACTCAGAATGCTGATGGAACGTTGGCATCATTAACACTGGCAAAAGTGCTGTTAGACATACTAATATCACATTATTTACAGTCTGGCAGTTAACTAGCAGAGCCTCAGAATAGTCCTTGCATTCCTGGAAAACGCTTAGGGAAGCCAATAAAACCTAAGCAGATTATCAGTGATTTCTGTGAATAAACAAAATTGCTACTTTAGAGGCACCAGCTTGTCTCCAAAATAGTGGATTTGAGAAATGCCCACTTGGAAGTTTTTAAATGATGGTAGAAATCACATGAGTACTTCTACAGTGACAAAACTCACTATGATTCAAGGTCCAGTTGTAATGTATAAAAGCTGTTAGCTTCAAACAGTATTCAGTAGAGAAAGTATTAAGAAAACATTTACTAAAAAATGGTCATTCCTCGCTTGAAAACTGCCTTGCTAGGGCTCTTCATAATTTGGAGCAAACCAGACTTTCTTTAGTAAGCCTGCTGTAGCGTGTACTTTATGACCTTCTTCCATGGTAGCACAAGCCACAGCTGGATGCCCTTCTTGTAAACGGCAGTGGCACATACTCTACTTGATATTTGGGTTTGCTGGTTTGAGGAACGGCGGACTACCACTCCCTAACCCTGCTGTGGCGTGAATGCAAACAAATTTCCTGCCTCAAAGTTTGGGCTACAGTTCAGCATGCCTCGTTTACCCAAGTCTGCCATAGAGATGTGTGCATCGTTAGCCAGTTTGTTGTGACCAATGCGATTACTTAGTCACACATCTTTGCTATTTTGAATGAAAAATAGTTTAACAGTGAACAATAGTTTGCTAATGTGATGAGGTTTTTTTAAATTTATTTATTTATTTATTTTATATAGATTTTTGCCTTTTTTTTTTTTTCAAGAGAAAAAAAATAGGAAAAAACTGAAGCCCGGCAAGTCACTAATTCCTTCCCGATAAAAGTACAGTGTCACAACCAGAGATACAAGAAATCATCTCACCTTTCATAGTAGTTTTCTCCATTCACGTTGATCCAGAAAGACCAAACTTTCACAATGCCCATTTTCTCACCTTATTGTCATACTACCATTCAACCTTTCCATAAATGTTTATACAGATCAGCAAGTTGTCTACTGCTCAACTCAGGTTTCGCCAATAGACTAGAGCTACGCCGTTGAATACATGCATGAATACATGCAGGGCGGCCACTTGTTTACATTTCCTTTCTGGCACCAAGTAAGGGAGAACTGACCCCGTCTTCAGCTGGAACCAGGGGTCCTAGTCTGTCCCCTCCTGCATGTGGTCAATGTGATGAGAAAGGCAGATGTTTGTGCTCTCCAGCTGCGAGCATCTTTACAGGCAGGGAAGAGTATCAGCCATGTGTACAGTAGTGGTGTGCCCTCCCTTCCTTTACTACTCCTATCCTCTGATAAGCACAGTTGGTTAAAACCCAGTGTTCTGCTGCTGCTCTCCAACATGTAGGTAATCTTGCTGTGTGCGACAACTGTTTTTTTTCGCTTATCTCGGCTATTATGTAACATCTCATCACCAGGTTTGGAGCTCTTGATAAGACCATAAAAAGACACAACTGAAGTAGCTTGATCAAGGTCAGGTGACTTCAGATTTTACCGTTTTCTTCCTAATTATTTTTCCTGACAAGGTATTAGAGATGTAAGTCTGAAATCAATCTGTAGTATAATTAAGTCTGTAAAATATACAAAACAAAAGATATACTAGAATGATAATCGTAAAAGATTCATGTCTTTTATGCTTTGTCTGGAATGACAAAGTATATTTTTTTCTACAACACTAAAAACTGAATTATTGGGACAGTTTAAGATGGATGGTTTTCTTATCTTGAGTATATCACTTGTCAGTCTGTCCTATCACAAGAATATAAACTTTTTTTTCCCTGAAAAGATGAAGATATTGGTGATAATGAAATATTAGGGTAGAAGTCAAACTTGCCTACAAGGGTCTTCAAACTGAATTGCGTTGAAGTCTTAACAGTGGATTCAGTGGTCAACTGTTGTTTCTTTTGATAATGTTGTATCGGAAGCTGTCATGACAGCCTGCCCTAAGTGAACATGACTCATGGTTATGTTTCAACATTAAATTTGACTGTATTGTGTCTGACTGCTCTTGGTATGCTGTATTAATTTTAATCTGAAAGAATTAGGCATGCTCTTGCTGTCTTCCTCAAAATATTTCTATGAGTGTGTTAGTGAACAAATTTTACCAACTGATAGAGTTGGAACATTTTACTGAAATCACTTCACATTAGATCACAACAAGTGATGCATGCTTGCTTTGGCTTTGACCATAATTTTCTGTTGTGCAAACATGGTGAGCTCATGTGCTGGTAACAGTACAGTAGTGTGTTTGTACCTTTGTTTCATGAATGGTTGGAAGGCATGCACACCACATGTCCAACAGATGGTAAAAAATGGTTTTCTTTTTGCAGTGAATGAAACGTTCATGCAGAAAAAAAAAAACACAAGAACACTGATTTCATATTTGCTTTATTCCACATAATGCATAAAAGGTGGACAGCTGGCTGGCCCAGTTAGAGTACTTGTTTTGAGTGTTGCTGTACACTACTGTGTGGTATCACTGTGACTGCTGTTAGAATCAAACATTTTGTTGATGTTCTTGTTCCACAGACTCAACGGTCTCCAGCTCATAGTTTACCAGGTGCCAACCCTCCTGCTCACACTGCTCCTGCTCAACCCTCCCAACCCCCACCTGTCCACCCCTTCACCCCTTCTTCTCGCCCTCTCCACACTGATGTGCCACTGTCCCTTCACGGTGGTGGTGGTGGCAGTGGCGGTCCGGTGCTGGTGGAACTCAGCCAGTCAGCATGTCTGGTACCTCACCTCAGAGCTCTGGAAGTCAGCCTGTCGAGTTCAACCATGCCATCAACTATGTCAACAAGATCAAGTAAAGCAGCCCACATCTGTCAACACAGACCGGAGGTGTGGGGACTCGTGTGTTGTGAAAATACATGTACATGTGAATTGTGCATGCCCTCATGCACATGGATTGTGCATACACAGGTGTGGTAGAGTACTGTATGAGGACAGAGGAAATGTTGCATCTCAAAAGAAGAATGAAATAGTGCGGCAGAGAGAGAGTGTGTAATTGCATGCATGTGTCCATGTGTGTTTTGTGTGTGTGTGAACTTCATAAGCTCATAGGAATAGGTAAAACACCATAAATATCCATTAGAATTACGAGCTGCATATGGATGAGTGGGATTGAGTTGCATGGGAGAAACACAATGATGGGGAAGAAGCATAAGAGGGAAAAAATTTGATCAGGATGTAGGAGGGGGGAGCGAGAAGGTGAGGTTATTTACTCGGTGGACAACTATGCACTAGAATTACCGCTTATGCACTACACAGAGTGTAGACAATTGCAAAGAAGGTGAAGAAAAGTAAAGAAAATCTGTGTGCCATGGTGAATAACAGATCTTTCGGTGTCTGTCTAGGGCTAATGTCATACATAGACAACACACATTTTTTTCCCTCCTGTAGACCAAGGCAGACATGAACCTCACATCAGGGGAACAAGAGAGGGTGTGGGGGGGGTGAGCACAAAAGTGGACAGAAGTCCTTTGTGGACATGGAAGGCTAGAATGGACAAAACACCTCCTCTGATGCATGACTGAGGACATAATTGTGGAGGCTTCTGATGAGCCAAGCATGTGTCATAGCACCCTGACTCTCGATGGGAAGAGAACTTGGGTGATCTTGATACTGGTTACTCAGGTGAAGTCAAGTTCCTGCGTGCAACAGATATTTCATGCAGGTCATAAATGGTTTGAAATCTGCATGGGGGGTAATCTTTGTAAGAGCTCATATTCAGCAAGAGTTATCCCACTCTTTTCGTAGGACAACTGGCATTAGTGGGCAGGCCCAAAGCACTTTAGCCCCATCAATCAGCTTATCAGTTCAGTCAGTGAGACAAAATGCAGTACATGGATCACTTCAGTTTAAATCGGTTTTAAACATAATGGAGTCCACACAGATGTCCGAGTCATTGTTGATTTAGTAGTACCTGGACTGCTAAATGTCCAAACATGTTAAATAGACTTTCCTTTATCTCTGTCACTTATTATTTTTGCTAGTCATTATTGACAGAAGGTGAAGAAAAAAAAAATTATGGAAAATAAAAGAGATCTTTTTTTTTTTTTTGGATTAAGTTTCCTTGCAAATTAGGTCCAGCGAACCAAAAAGTTGTTGAGGAAGAAGCTGCATCTAAACGCTTAAACTTTCACAGATACTCCATTTAGAAATGAAAGTTGCCCTCAACAGGTGGATACAGGCAGATCTTCTGCTGAGGGATTATGGCAGAGAGGTGGATTGATAGGTGAAAAGTTTTATTGGATGAAACTGGAGTGTGTGGTCCGGAATCCCAGTAGGCCCCAGGTGCACATAGTCAGCACAAAGTCTGCCTAGAAAGTTGTACAGTTAATGGGGTCTGATAGGCTCAAACCCATGACAACCTTGACCACAATCATGCATCCTTTAAACTACTGTTCCACAGTATTTGGTTAACATTTGTGTGAGCAGTCACCGCCAGCCATTTATTGATTTTACCGTTGTGTGTGTGTTTTTTTTCTTTTAGGCAGTTTTTCTTTAGGCAGGTATGTTGCTTGGTTGGAGAATAGTTATCATTCACTCCAAATCAAATTGCATTATTCATAAGCAGTGTGTAACAGCTGGCAACTGGTTCACGATAGATACAGGAGAATGGCTGTGGAATATGGTTTACGCTTGTGAATTTATGAGAGGAGGGGAAGGTAGGGGATAATTGATAAAATGCCATTGATTGCCAGCGGGAGGAAAAGTGTATGTTGACAGGCAGACACTGTTCTGTGTGCTGGACAGAATCGTTTCCAGGGGCAACCAGAAGTCTACAAACAGTTCTTGGAAATTCTGCACACCTATCAGAAAGAGCAACGCAATATCAAAGAGGTGAGATTTGAGTGCTAAATTGTGCATTTATGGTTCTGTTAAGTTTTGTTTTTTGTTTTGTTTTGCAAGATAGAGAATGTGTGCACATTTTTCTTGATAGAGTTTCAGGAGACAAGGGTTATTTGCTCATGTTAAGCGTTAATCGTGCTGAAGAAGTAGTCAAAAACTGAGTTGGAACAAATGATTTGTAAATGCAAAAAAGGTGTTTGGACAAGACAACCATAAAGTGCGTACAGCTGACTTGTTTTAGAACGGAATCCACAATGACTTGGATTGAAAAAGTCAAAAACTTCAGATGTTAATCTTCTGTTTTGTAGCGGATCATGACATCATTGGAACTCCTAAAATTGAAATATTGGCGACATGCATGTCTGTGACAGGTTAGCAGCCCATGTTACTAAAATTGAAGTATTCAACTTGGTTTAGTCTGTTTCTTATAGTTAACCCAATGGTAGAGTTTGACAGATAAAAGACAGTATGCAGGCAATATGGCATCACACTGATGACTGTCAAGATCTTCAAATATTATCATTTCCTGTTTACTGAGACGTGAGCACTTGTCATTTGGTAGTGCACAGGTAATAATCAAATAGTTTTTTCCCCTTAAGAGTTTTGGGCCTTCAAGGGATAAGTATTTCTTTCTTGAATAGCATTTAAACTTAATAAAATTAAGCTGATTGCAGCTGCATGTAAACTGTACAGCTTCCTTTGACAGCAAGCATCCTTGAATTATAAATTATTATTAGTTTTATTGTTATGATTATATTAATGTCATTTTATTTTAAGAGAAAGGATGTATGTAATGAAAATGAAAGAGATTAAGAATTAAAACCTGAAAGAGAAACAAGATGATACGGGAAGAAGAAAAACCTTTAGAAAAGAAACACTTCATGATGCCAGATGATGATTTGTTCGTAACAGCAAGGCATTGTGGGAACAAGCAACAAACCTCTGACGGAGACGGAAGTGTATTCCCAAGTGGCAAGACTGTTTGCTGACCAAGAGGATCTCCTGGCTGAATTTGGGCAGTTCTACTACTGATGCCAACGGAGGAGGGGGCAACATTGTGAGTATGGCAAGGAGTTTATGGTAGAGAATGGTAAAGGATGTAGGAGAGGAGACAAAGAAAATGAGGTGGACAGACGAGAGGGAAAGTGATAATGCATACAGAATGTGGGGGATAGTTAGGGGGTAGACAGGGGTTGGGGGTGGGGGAAGAGAGAATAAGAGGGGGGATAAGAGAGAGAGAGAATATGTGCTGTATGATGCCTCATATATCTTTGCATGAGCTTAGGGAAAAAAAAAATATCTGCTGGCTTTTTGTTTTTTGGTGGCACAGCTGGAAACGCCCACACACACACACTGTGGGATTCAGTTTAATGAGAGAGTAGACAGAGCAGCTTTCGCTAATATATAAGATCAAACTAAACGCTTTTAAGACAAAGTTTTGCAAAAATATAACATGCCTTTGTGGTGAAATGATAACAAATTCCCACATGCTTTTCCACTGCAAGCAGTTAAAACCTCATCTACCACCTCTGCCTGATTGTTCTCTGGATACAGTTGTAACCGATTTATCACTAATGTGTAAAATTGCTGTTTCATTGCATCAAAGTCCTATTTTTTTCTGTTTTGTAAAATGGGAACTGGTGTTTTAGTAACGTCCTTGTTATGACTGGTTATTCTTCGTTTTTATAGTTAGTTATCCACTTTTTGCTGTTAATGTTATTCTTATAGATTAGGTTCGTCTAATATCACATAATGTGTATAGATGTTAAATTGAAGACCTAACACACACACACACACATACATACACACACTCACACACACACACACACACACACACACACACACACTGATATTTATACTTAATACTGGCACGGTTTAATGTAAAAAAGCAACCGTTTATTTTTAATAGCAGGCAAGACATAGAGAACATTATTCATCTATTGGAATTGCTTAAATGTGTAGCTGTCTAGTTGCCGTGATAAATATATTAACTCTTTCATTCCCACTTTTCTATGAACCATTACTTCCTCTTGTTCCTAGATTCTTATAATACAAGAATCCCTTCATTCCTGGATTTAGAGAAAAAAAAAAAAAAAGTGTAAAGTGAGAACTGTCACGTATGCAGTAGCAAACCGGCCAAATAGAGCGGCGACCACTTTCCCATGCTGTAGGGGCCAGCATCCATTCCATTCATAAACACTGCCCTGCAAGCAACCTGGTCATGACGTGTACCTATGACGTGACTTGCGTGAAGTTCAAAGCGCTTACCACGAGAAATGATTTTCCGGGTTAAAGGAAGGAAAGGGGGGATTTTGTGCTGCCTGGTTTTCTGGGCTGCAGGAAGGAAGGATAGGATTTCTGCAAACCGGAAAACTGAGTTTTAGGATGAAAGAGTTAAATTTAGAGGGAAGTGAGCACATTATGCACATTTATGAAAGTTGCAAATCAAAAAGAACTTTTACCTGTGAATAAGAACCGATCCTTTTCTTTTTTTTTTTGTTTTTGTTTTTTTGCTTGATTTCTTGTCTGTCTCATTCACAATTCGTCTATTTTTGTCATACATGTATGTGTGTGTGTGTGTGTGCATGCACATGCATCTTCCTCTGTGAGTGTGTGTGCATGACCAAACAGTTTGACAAGATTTCAGATCACATTAGAATGTGGTGTGTGTGTGTGTGTGTGGGTGTGTGTGTGTGAGAGAGAGAGAAAAGAGAGAGAGGAGAGAGAAAAGAGAAATTAGTGTAAATACATACCAGTCTCTATGCCCCAGCTTGGAGGTTGTGGGTTCGATTCCCATATAAGCCCATTTTTTGGGGGTGGGATTTTTCTGCTCTGATTGGTTCCGGTCCAGAGTTGAGAGTTTGCTATGGGCTCACTAGGGAAAAGTGGACCACATTGTCAAGTTTTGTCTATGTAGACTATGCCTCTTTGAGAGTGCTGATCAAATTTCCAGACCAACACTAGGTGTCTGTAGCTCTCAGGCCTGCCTGATGCTGGCATTATATACTATAAGTGGGCATAGAGTACAGCCCTATCATGCAGTCTTAGACAGGAATGGAACACCCATAGCATCATCTTCTTCATCCTTGTCCTCATCAGTTGGCACAGTGTAAGGCACAGATTCTGTGGCCTTCTTGCCCTGTTGTCAGGGTGACCTGAGTTATGATTTCCTTTCAGTATATATGGGCCTGGTGAGTTGACATCAAGGTTGTCAGTTTTGAGATGTAAATGGGGACTACCTTTGGACCGACTTGGTAGATTCCACTGAACAGGGGCACTCGATCATGACTGTGACTATGACAGAGGCTCTTAGTCATGACTCCATTACTTTGCAATAATTGTCTGTAAGGAAAGGGCTTAGCTGGTGGTGTCACACACATACATTGGCTCAGAACAGGTACCAGTGAGCACCACCACAGTGACTCGGCAGCGGTGCATTGTCTCATCTGATGGGTTGTCTCATGATGACTTGACATTGACTGCACCCTGTGGAGTGTTGGTGCCAGGGCTGTGGAAGGACAGCCAGGGTATAGCTTGAATGAGGAGCTAGAGTCAATAGTGTGGGGATGATGCCAGTGAGATGGCACAAAAAGACGAGCCAGCCCCCCCCCCCCCCCCCCCCCCCCCCCCCTGCCAACTTCTAACCCCCCATTCCCCCAAGAAGTGCAAATATATATATATTTGAGAGAGAGAAACCAGTGATTTGAGACCTATATGTAACCGATCTTGAACTGATCTTGTGGATTTGTTCTTTTCTTTGATAGTCGATGGGATTCATAAGTCTAAATGAATTTGCTATGTTTAAAAAAGTGGATTTTAAGAAACAGATTTTTGTAACTAACACTGTGAGAGATGGTCTTTCGGAAAAGAAATCCTACTTCAGCATGTGATGAATTGCAGGTTAATGTTACTATATAGCCTATTGCTGTGTCGACCATAGGGACAGTGAACTGTTTGAGATTCACCATTACTAGGGCACAGGATGATGGAAGGCAGAGCCCATCCATCTCCTTCCACTGCCTTTAGCC
This sequence comes from Conus betulinus, assembly GCA_016801955.1. Taxonomy (NCBI): domain Eukaryota; kingdom Metazoa; phylum Mollusca; class Gastropoda; order Neogastropoda; family Conidae; genus Conus; species Conus betulinus. Next base: position 208,978 of record JADBJO010000040.1, on the reverse strand, counting down.
ATCCCTGAACTGAATCAGGTACCTATTTACTGCTTGGTAGACACAGACGGTGTTTAAGTTGAAAAAATCCAACCCTACAAGTAGTTCAAACTCATGACCGTCCGCTTAGCTGGCAAACGCACTAAACATTTGATTGTGGATCCTGACCTCCCCATTGCCTGTCCACCTGCAACCTTTCATCCTCCCACCATCATCCCCCTATCCCCCTGGTGTAGTACAGGCTTCCCATAGGACTGCAGGAGAGAGGGATAATTATGGGACATTGTTGTTTGTTGCAGCCACTGGAGTTGTTCTGTTGTTGTTTTTTTCTTGGAAACCCTTGTTCATGAGAGTGTGTACTGCACAAAGTATGACAGAGAGAGAATGGTGGATTGGGATAAAAGGACTGGACACAAGTTGTAAAGAAGAAGAAAAAAAAAAAAAAAACAGGATGTTTCATATATGCATGTATGTTTTTCATGTGTTGTTATATTGTACACAATGCATTTTTCTGGAATGAATAGGATGGAACTACTTGTCAGTCCATCTTTATGTTTTTTCTTGTAGTTTTTCCCATCCGATGGTGGAGAGGGACGACGGACAAGTGTGAGTGAATTTATTTCTTGAACTCCCTTTGGCTTTTGTTGTTGTTTTTGTTTCTTGCTATCCCATCTTCAGTGCCACTTGGTGACATTGCACTCAGGCCGCTCATTCTGACATCCTCTCCACCGCCACAGCCGAGCCTGAACCGCCACAGCCGTGGCACTGGCAATCTACATGGAACAGTCAGTGTCAAGTTGTCATGATGCAACCCTCCAGGAGACCCTGCTGTGCTGCCACGTCACTTCAGTGATGTTCAGTAGTGTCTGTTCTGATAGTATATGCAGGATGCCACCTACTAAGCCCCCTGTTGACGACTGTAATTGCTTAGTCACGGAGCTAGCGTGAGTAAGCCCTCCTGGAGGGCGCTGCCACATCTAATGACAGTTCCCATGTAATTAGTACCGTGACCCCGACAGAGTCAAACTAAAGACCGCAGAGGTGGAGAGGCAATCAAAACTGAGGTCGCCGTAAGAGCAGGCATGAAGGACCACAGAATTCGAGACTTTTTTTTTTTTTTTTTTTTTTTTTGCTGCTGATTGATGAATTTGAGGCTGCAAATTCCATTCTGTTCTTAGACTGCATGACAGTGCCATATTCTGCGCTTACTTTCATAATGTATGCTGGCATCAGCCAGGCCCTAGAGATACAGATACCTGCAGCGTTGGTCAGGAAATTTGAGCTGCACGGTCCAAAATGTATCCATTAGCGCATGAAACTCGACCTTGTGGACCCGGTCTTCTCTCAGTTGAGCCCATAGCCAACTGAACTGTGGTGGGGCAGAAGAAAAATCCCACAAATAAATGGCTCTAATGGGGATTGAACTCACGACCTCCCAGCCAAGAGTCCATGACACTAACCACTTCACCATGGCGGCTGGTTTTCAGTTCCCTTTGTCTTTCACCTATACTTGTTTCTGCAGCCATTGCTCTTTATTAGTTGCTCCTGATGCGTAGATACTTGACAAATTAATGGGGAAAGTGTCAGTAAAAAGGAATCAAAATGACACACTTTTTTCTTAAACTTCTTTGCAAATTTGTTCACAATCATGATCAGTTTGGATCCTTAATGTTGCTGGAGCAAATAAAGAGAAGTCGAAAAAGAAGTAGTACTGCCGGATTTTGACTGTTTGCTTTATTGACTTTCTGGTCATTCATTCTTGCATTAAAAAAAAAAAAATCCAGATTATTCATTCAGTTGTTCACAGAGTAAATGTACTCACACTCTTACACACATGCCTACATATATTACGCTTGTGTAACCAAACAAACATTGAAATAACTTGTATGTATGTGATGGTGTCTATTAAGCCTTTGAGGTTTCATGGCACTGTGCTTTGTTTTTCACACGCACATGCACGCACACATACACACACACACACACACACAGAGAGAAGTGGTGTTCTGATTCACACATACACTCACTTAAAGTACAAGGGAATGTTTTGTAACTATTGCACGATTTCCACAGAGTGACATGGCGTTGGGAGTACGTAATGATCATTCCTCCACGCACAAGAAGCCTGCAGGCTTTCCAAGCAAAGGGACGCCGTTGAATAAGACGACTGGCCAGTTGAAACGACCTGCATGCAGTAGTAGCGGCAACAGCAGCACCAGTATCCAGCCCCCATCCAAGGTTAATGTACAGTTATGCTTTGTTATGTGTTGGTGTGAGCGTTCACACATTCATGGATGTGTGTGTGTGTGCTCAAGCGCATGCAATTCATTGCAAAGAGAAAGAGAAATAGACTGTTTTGGCTTCTGCTGTGTACCAGTATACTTAACTATCTTCTTATTTCACAATCTGTGATTTCAGAAAAACTGTTAGGAGTCTGGTTGAGATAAGTGTTGGTGCTTAATATACAACAGAAGCCAGTACTTCTTAGTAAGATCGAAAGATGTCTCTTTTGTGTGGACGAGAAAGTGCTGGTGTCTTATGGTAACTGTCTGTGGATTTTTTTTTTTTTCAAGATTATTGCACAGGCAGCTGAGTGTAAGGGCTTCTGGTTATTTGAGTAGGAAGAAATATTTCTGTGTGTTTTTACATACTTTTGTTTGTTTGACAAATGTGTCTGCAGAAATACAAGACAGGAATGCTGAAAGATGTTTCTCTTGCTGAAGCAGGCAAATACGCCTCTTTGAAGGAATACGCCTTTTTTGATAACGTGAGTAGAGAGAGGAGAGAGAGCTGTGTGTGTGTGTGTGTGTGTGTGTGTGTGTGTGTTTCTTTGCTAATGAGACAGGCAAGATTTGATGGAACTGTTCACCCATCCGGCACCAGTAAAACTAGTGCTACAGCAAGATTTGGTGCCAGTGCTGTATTACTGCAAAGCTAATAACTGTTGCATGTAAAGAAAAAGTCCATATATAGACAGTTTCTTTTCATAACTTTTGTACCACCAAAAGAAAAAAAGAAAATGAAATACAATTATGAGTGTTTTTAAGTAGAGTGACTGTGAAATCAGCCTGGGTCGTGGAAATGAAGAACAGTAGGACTGAAAGTGTTGACAATAAAGAACAATTGCTTTCAGTATCTGGAAACAAATGAAAAAGTAGCTTCCGAAAGGTCACCAACATTGTTGACATAGCTTCCTGTAGAAAAGCATGGGAAGATCTTTTTTTTTTGGTTTTTAGTAAAATATGAAATGAAAAGTCAACACAAAAGGTAGATGTATTGTCAGCTGACAAATTTAGTGAAATTCCTTGTCTTTGACCTTCAGAAAGTATTTTCTCGTTAGTCAATATTTGACTCATGCTTTATGCCTGCCGTCATGGTGACCTCACTTTTCATTTCCTTTCCACATTCTCTCCTGTTCCTAAGTCCAGGGTTTGATGCCTAGCTGAGGCAGGCAGGTTGAAAGGGATTTAGAATGTGCTGACATCAGTGCCATCCAAGTCCATTGGATGTGACCTTGAATGCATCCATGAAAAATCTGCACATGTGTTGAACCTGTTCCACCTTTTGAGAGCTGAGAAGGTAATCATGACTTGGTAGGATGGATGGCACAAAAACAAAATGCATATAGTTCAGCATGATCGTTAACCATAATCTGTAAAGATTGAATGTGGTTATCTTAATGGGTTTAAAGATGGTTGCTTACCCAAACAATTTGCCCAGCGGTGAACATGAGAGTTAAGACTAAAGAACAGAGAAGGGGAGAGAGAGAGAGAGATTCGCTGCCAGTTTGAAGTGATACAGGGGAAAGGGGGAATTTTTATATTTTATCAACTATTGTCAAGAGTACTTACCCAGTCATGGTCGTATTCCTGCCTTTCTTTGCCAGCAGTGTTGCTATGATAGGCTTAGGGTTAATTTTGTTAGCCATGTAATGGTAGAAAGTGGATGTAGCTCTGTACGGTAGACCGGAAACAGAAGCTGGGCTTTGCATGGCATCTTAGTCCTGCATTAGCTAGGGCTAGTGGAGCAAACACATTGATTGTAGGTTGGATTAGTTTGATTTGATGAATGTAACTGGACAAACAGGCAATATGTGGAATGTGTTTTCTCTGCTGAAAGCATGATATAATTGGACAAACAGGGAACATGATTCAGAAATCTTTGTTTTCTCAACTGAAAACATGATACAATTGCGCAAACAGCGAGTATATTTAAGAAATCCCTGTGTTTTCTCGCTGAAAATATGGTTGAAATTTCAGAAAAAAAAAGCAATAACAATTTAGTTATTCGGAAGAGTCTCTGGACTGTTGAAGGTGGCTTGTTTGAGAATCTCTCAGACATGTCTTTACACAAAAAGTCTCTTCTTCGTGACTGAATTTCACAGATACAATCATATACATTCTTAAAGAGTATTTTTTTTAACACAAAACAGATGAATTATTCATATGTACGTGATACAATCATATACATTGTTAAAGAACACTTCTTTAATGCAAAGTATATGTATGTGAGTGTTTTATTTGGTTTGTTGCAGGTCCGGAATGCTTTGCGGTCACAAGATGCATACACACAACTTTTTGCGGTGTCTGATTCTTTTCAACGCGGAGATAATCTCACGCAGTGAACTCATCAATATGGTCCACTGTTTTTTGGGGTACGTTTTCTGCTTATTTATTACTACATTTTTACCGTGGTTTATGCATCGTAGAATATTAATGCATAAGAACCACACAGAAGAAATAATAATATAAACAAGACAGATTGTTGTTTTCTTTTTGTGAATGCTTGACTTCCAGGACATGGTTTCCATGTCATACAACGGTATGATTATCATTATGAATGTAGGTCCTCCTTGAACCCAAACCCGCTGAATTGTAACATTAACAAATAAAATTATAAACCGGTTAAAAAAAAGAGTTTTGAAAAATCCATTCATGCTGGTTTTCAATCATGGAATTGCAGAAAACATGCAGAGCTGTATCGCTGGTTCAAAGAATTCCTAGGTCACAAGGATTGTTCCACCACCTTCACGGAGACCCTACCTCAGGTGCCTAACAAGGAACGCAGTGTTCGTGACGACTACAACATGGAGATTGGTACGCGAATATTGAATGTGTGTGAGTGCGTGCGTGTGTGTGTGCGCATGCGATATGTAAATGTTTTTATAAATGTTTCTTCAGAGAGGGAATATATAACCAGAAATAGGTTGGAGGAGGAGTTAGAAGACATCATGTTTGTCTTGATACAACCGCTCATTTCTTTCAGCAGTTAAAGTTCATTTTCCGTGTAAAATCAAGAGGAATAGGGACAGCAAAGGCAAGTGTAGAATTTGAAATCAGTATGTCAAAAAGTTTCAATCTTCCGTTTTGATTGTTTTAGACGTTTTTTCCATCTTTAAAGACTGAGTTCCCCCCCCCCCCCTTCATTTGCTAATATTCTGTTTCATGCGTACAGTGCAAATACTTCAGTATTGCATCAGATACTACAGGAGTGTTGCTGTCTATTCTGTCATCCATAACTAAAATGTGAGCGCTTGTGATTGTTGAAATTTTTCAATACTTGTGTCAAACAAACGAAAAATAGGCACATGATGCCAATCAGTTGATACTGTGTGCTGGATTGACATGTATGCTGGACAGTGGATGCATGAGCTGTTGGAATGGATGCTGAATATGACTACAGTTTATGAAATTTGCTGACCAAGATAGATGGTTGCAAAAACTGATTTTGCCATACATTATAAAGTGCTCTGGTTAGAATAAGTTAAAAAAAATCATTTTGTGGTCTGAAAATTACAACATTTTAAATTGAGGACCAGGCAGTGCAGATTTGCCTATGGTATGATTTTGCTTTTGTTGACATGGTTGGCAAATAAACAAAGAGTACAACAAACTGGTAGAGAAAAAGAAAATGTTGAAAAGTACACCAAAAGCGATTTCAGGGAACACAGGTCTGCATCAGAATCCCTCTCCTTTCAGACAGGTCTTTTGCATGGGGATTCTTTACCACATCCCGTACTCATATTGAAGGAGAGCTTTGTGCTCAGTGCTGGTTAGGGTATGTATGTGGAAAACTTGGCATGATGTGAACATTTATATGTAGGAGGCAGGGAAACGCTCAAATTCACCTCTCCCAACCCTGTGAACCAGTCAAATCTCCACTGTAGGAATTGGGGATGTTTAGAGCCCTCCAGGTTTTAGTGAGATTTTGCTCTTTTAGGAGTGTTATGTTACACACACACACACACACACACACACACACACACACACACACATATATATATATATATATATATATATATATATATCATATATATATACACACACATATAATCATTATAGAATCAAAGATATTGTTTATGAGCTTTCGTTGATAATTCAAATGCAACAGTATTACATAATACAAAATCTTGCTGAATTATCACTGATTTAACTGATGCTGATGGCTTATGAATATGGCATGAACATAACCTGTGCTTCTCATATGATTAAAGCTGCCGGTGTGTGGTGCACAGGGTATGTGTTCTGGTGTTCACTGTTCATATATATGTAGATGCATTTCCCGTCAAACTGCTAGGGAGGAAAGTAGGTGATATGAGTATGCTGTTGACATGTTACTCCACTTTCTTTTTCCCCTTTATTTTGTGTGGTTATCTTTTGGGGTATGTTTTCAGCTGAAAGAAAAAAAGTTTATTTGTATTGTTTCAGACTATCAGTCATGCAAACGATACGGAGCCAGCTATCGTGCCCTTCCATCTACATATCCTCAGCCTAAATGCAGTGGTCGGACACAACTCTGCCGTGAAGTGAGTATTAAACAAGCAAGGGCATATTCAGATGTAAATCTTGAGGAACGTAAAGCACATGGGTTAGGTCATTTGACACCTTGTTGCTGACCTTTATGGGTAAGATACTTGAACTAATTAGGACACTGCTGCCACAGGCTAGCAACACTTTTAGCCTGAGGCTGTTAGAAAATAGGTTAGAAAACAGGTAGTGGAATGGAATAAAAGCAACAATGTGGTTATCTGTGTTGACAGATTGGCCTAAAACTTGGCTTGATAATAGCACATAGATTAGCTTTAGTGTGATCACAATATATGTTGCTACAATAACCAGGTGGTAGCCATGTTGGAAAAAGACATAATTTTGTAAACATAAGTTTGCATTGTTCTGACTGTGAGAGAACATGGAAGTATATACCTAAAGAGTGCAGATATGCTGAATATTTGCACACACATACACTTACAAGAAAAAAGAGCATTTGTTAGACAGCAAAAGACACCATTGTTCTTACATGCCCACCTCATTGGGCCTACTTGCTCCTTTTGACATTTTCAATATAAAAATAAACTCTGCCAAATGCAAATCAGTTGAAGATTTGAATACTGATGGATGGACTGTAACACATAAAACATGATATTGGTTCAGAAAATGTGGTTTTGACAAGTTCTGGACTGGAGCTTGTTAGAGGAGTATATTGGAAGTCGGCGCTGAGTGGTGCCCTGTTATGACCAATTTTGTGGCAGTTCGTCTGCAAGGAGTAACAGATACTTCCTGATAAGGGATATCTTGCTGAATTTATTGAAAATGAGAATTTTGTGGTTGACTGATTGGTGTTTAATGGTTACACAGCACATTCTTGTGGGATGGAACTGTTGTTTTGATCCACCCTGTGTCTTGTGTTCGACAAGATAAAAACTGTTGAGCAGGCCTTGATCAGATTTGACAGATTTGTGTTTCGGGTCAGTATGTACAAGGAATTAAATTTTGAGCCCTGTATGTTCAGAACTGACTCTGTTCTTAGGAAATTGTTCATAGCATAAAACATTGTACTGGCTGCACATAAGATTGCTAAAATTTCTGGGATTGGGCTGACAAAGAGTTGGGGATTGGGGGAATGGTCGTAACTCTCTATGATTTTACCTTCATTATTGTGCAGTGGTGAGTGCTCACTGTTTGTATTATGTCAAGCACTGTGCTGATACGTAGGCTGTTTTGGTGTTGTGTTTCAGGTGTTAAATGACACGTGGGTATCTATTCCAACCTGGTCAGAGGATTCTACCTTTGTTACGTCACGCAAATCTCAGTTTGAGGAACACATCTACCGCTGTGAGGATGAACGCTTTGAGGTGAGTCTCTCTTTGTCTTCTGTTCCTGTTCGGTCAATGATTTTGCGTGGAAGTAGGTGGGTGGTTCCACACCTGTTTACCTTTCACTGTGTGTGCAACAAAGGACATTTTTGAAAACCACATCCCATTCATACTTTCTTACACTGCGCTTCACTTTGCCAAAATGACACTTCTGGAAGAGTTGCTTCCTTAGTCTTGCAGAGTTGTTGAGAATGCTGCTTGTGCTTGCAATAGCATTTTACTTTGTAGCTTTACATGGTACCAGGTAAATTTCTGACCAGCATTGATAATCGATAATAATAGTCTCATATGTTGTTGGAAAGGAGGCCTTGCTAAGAATCCGAATTGCTGAAAGTGTAAAAGAACTATGGTCGTTTGGCACTGGGATAAAAGTTGAAACAGTTTCAGATTACTCTCTTCCACTTGTCATATTTCAGTAAGATCTCTGAGGCAGTAAACAGATCTGTTACTCCATCTCTTTGCGTGCTTCAGGCAGTTCAAAAGGGCAATGCATGACCTATTCTAATGAAGAAGAAACATTGAATGTTTCAAAGCAAAACTAGATCTGTTTAACCTTTGTAGGACAGTGATTTTTCCCCCTAGCTTTGGTGAGTGTTTTCAGAATTTTACTTGCTAGATCAAAACTGTTTGTCATCAACGCAAACATTTCACAAGCCAAACGACAGAAAATGGTAGATGCTCGCAAAAAAGATGATGGTTCGTAATTTTGAATTGGACAGATTATAGGTGTGAGAGGACAAAAAGACATGAAAAGCAGACCTCTCCTCCACCTCCCCAGAATTATTAAGGACAAATAGAACACTTCATGGTTGAAAAATATTGTATGTTGGCACATCTGTTAGAACAGTTAAAACTTGTGTAGTGAAGGATAACAGAATCGTGACAATAATGAAGTGATATTACGTTATCTATGTGCAGCTGGACGTTGTTCTGGAAACCAACTTTGCGGCAATTAAAACATTGGAAGCTGTGACTCGCAAGATGCAGCGTATGTCACCAGAAGAGGCCACAAAGTTCCGATTGGACAACACATTGGGAGGCTCTTCCGAGTTTGTCACACGCAAGGCCATCTGCAGGTGAGAGACAGGAGGGAAAGATATGCAAATGAAGAAAAGTAATAGGAGTAGGCTTAGGGGGCAGTGTTGGGGTTGGGGGGGGGGGGGGGGGGGGGGGGGGGGGGGGGGAGAGAATGGAGTATTCTTTGCTGTTTATGAGCTGCAGATACACAGAACCAGGTGAGAGAAAATCAATGGTTAAAAATCAGGAGACATAGCAGTATCACAACCAAGCTTCCTTGCCTTGACCTAGCCCCAGAATCCTTTGTTTTACTGTTGTCTTTTTGTTGTTCTTTTGGCCTTTGCAGGAAACGGGTCACAGATCATATTTTTCTGTGTTTTTTTCCCGCAGCCTTTTGTGCTAGGTACCTGGATGATAGATTGTGCTTTATCAGTTGGTTATCAGATTTGTCAGAAAATGTGGAGAAGTTGGGATCCAGAGCACGGAGAATGATGCTGCTGAAAGTACAAAAAATGGTGTTAGGCAGTTGAGGAACTAGTACAAGCTGTTACCCTGATTCTCAGTGTATAGTGTCCCTGTGCACCATCCCCACTTAGGCGGATTCATTGTCACATAACATTGACATTTTGACCCATATTTAACTGGAAACTGTGCAAAGTTCTCCACTTCCATCCGAGAATCTGACAGATAAATATCTACTGTGAGTATGTGGGGATTTTGAGACCCATCCACTTGTTTCAGTAAATGAAAAGGAACTTGGAAGTTTTATTGTTTTATGAATGCTTTTGTTTAGTTGGATAGTGCATCATTAACATCAAAATTATTTTTCTCTTGACTTGGAATTCTTAAAGGTTGAAAGTGATTTGGTGACAGCAAGATTTGCAATTCATGGCCTCAGTTTAGCTGTGCCTTTTTTTTTTTTTTTTTTTTTAAATTCTTAATTGAGTATAACATTGGATTTGTTCAAGTAAACTATCATTTAACCTGACACTGGGTGTTTTGCAAATCAGATGTTGTCAGTCTTTTAAAAAAAATTTTTTACATCAGACATCCTGTCGGTAACAATACTTCCAAAAGCAGCACATTCATCGTACTGAAGTTTGTAGTGGCAATATCTGACCATAGACCTAGAAAAGAATTATTTCAGTGACTAAATTCTTGTGATAGTTGTAAATGGATTATTTTGTTTAGTGTAAGTCATCGTTGTCAAAACTGATCGTTGCATCTATCAGCAGATGTTTTCAATTGAAGGCCAAAATCAGCTTGGTTGGTTGGGCTCAGCCTGTATTGTAGATGACCCATGCCAACTTTACCTCTTGATATTTATGTTTGCAGGTTGTATATGGAGAAAAGTCAACAGATATCATAGATGGCTTGAAGAAGAACCCTGTAGTGGCTGTGCCACTGGTGTTACGAAGGTGACCATGCGCATACAGGCACATGCATATGCATACTTTTGCATGCACACACACAGGCAGGCTCGCATATACACACAAAAATGTGCGTGCGCACATGCGCACGCACACGCACACGCACACATTATGTTGTTAAGAAAAAAAAGGCCCATAATACAGAAAGTATGTCAGACATTGACCTCAAATGAATGATTAATGTACATACTTATGTTTTTGAAAATACTTGATATTGGATGACATTTTGTGTTTTTTGTTATATCCCCATGTTGACCAATATGAAAATACTTTTTTATTTTGGCAGTTATTCAGTGTGTTAACTTTGCAGTATCCCAGGGCATAAAATGACTTTGATGATAAGACAGCCCTGATACGGACCCTTGTGATTGGCGAGGCTATGAACAGTATGAAGTGAATTACCGGTGTGTTCTGCTTACTGCAGATAATTAAGCATGAAGATCTCTGTGCTGATGAATTTAAAATGAGTTGCTTCATGAGAATAATACTAGTAGACGACATGAAGGTGCTGCATTAAACAACATATTGTTCTTAATTTCCCATAACTGTGTTACTGATGTTCTGAACAGTAAAATATGAGTATGAAGAGCATTTCTGTTAAGAGACTTGACATAAAAAGCATGTTGAAAATGATTTTCTTGTGTGGCATCTTGGGATTTCATAGGTTCGCCAAGAGGCTTTCTTACTGGCTGAATGTGCTTGTGTTAGTGTGGATGCTATGCTCAATTCAGATTGTTGCTGTCTTTATATACGATTTTTTTTTTATTTGTTATATTATTACTTCAGACTGAAGGCAAAGGATGAGGAATGGCGGGATGCTCAGAAGGGATTCAACAAAATGTGGCGAGAGCAGAATGAGAAATACTATCTGAAATCATTGGACCATCAAGGCATGACTTTCAAACAGAACGACATCAAGGCCCTGAGGGGGAAGTCTCTGGTCAATGAAATTGAAACCATTCTAGAAGAGGTGAGTGTGGATGTGGGTCATCTTCTCATTTTTGCTGCCTTTTTTTTCGTGTGTCAGCATTTTATAGAACAGGAAAAAGGAAGAAGTGTGTCATGTGTTTGGTTGTGTGTCTGTTGGTCAGTGATAGTGATTTCTTAGAAATTGGTATGGTATTGTTTAGACCAATTATTAGAAATTCATGGATTTGGGGCATGGGTGGGGTAGTGTAGGGTAAGAATTCTGTTTTAGTATTTTGTGTTTCTGTGTCATTTTTGTCAGTTCCAGAGGATATCAAATTTTTCAGGTAAAAAAAACAAACAAACGGTATATTGGTTGAATGTTTGTATCCCTTCTCCCCCATGCTGCCCCTCCCACCACCCACTTCCCTTTTGTTTTCACCTGTACCAGATCCTTTTCTCTACACTCTCACTGAATTTGAGTTTTGGAGAAGATTCCCAAGGCGGAGTTGATAGCTGGTGAGAATGAACACAAGAAACTCTGAGGAGAATTGGTTGGAGGCTTTTTTGGGGGGGTTGTTTCTGTTTTGGTGTTTCAGATTCTATTCTTTTTTGGTTGCATTATTCCTGTGTGTCTTTACAAAGATTTTAACATCCATAAAGATTTCTTTTAGGCAAAAACAGCCATTGTTTGCTTTGTTGCAATCATGCACTTAACCTTCATGCGAAAGTGTTTAGTAGTGCTTTTTGTTTTTCGTTTATTTATTGGTTGTTGCTGTCTTGTATTTTCTCTCTTGGTGTCATTCCAACACCACTCATTCTTACTCCCCCTTGCATAACCAGAATCAGACTTTCTGTTGGAGCAGTGCACCAGAGGAGGCATTACGCCACTGCTTTGTCACTGAGATGGTGTTCAGTGGTGCTCTGTCAGATCCATTATCCTCAGATCACACATTTCACCGAAACCTACAATACTCGGTTATAGAGGCAGGAGGCAGCATGAAGGAGGCCCCCTTCTCTACCCCTACCCGCAACCGGCCTCTTTATCTTTGTGGTTGTTGGTAGCAAGATTATAGCTGCAACATGGTGTGTGTTTCAGATTTTGTTTGCTTGCTAGTTTTGATATGCCAGTTTTTCACACAGTGGTTATTGGTGCAGTCACAGGAAGCCAGTCAACAGGGACAAGGGAGTGAACCAACAGAACCCCACATCAAGGAGAAGTACGAGGACAAGACGGTGTTTGAAGATGCTGCATCTGTCGTCATTCATCACATGAAGCGCTCGTCAAGTATGTTATTGTTGTCTCTTTTGCATCTTTCATTCATGAAATCAGGACTTTGAGCCATGTATTCACCTACCTCACACCACTTTTGGGGGTCATCACTGGCAGAAAAAGAGAGTTTGTATTTAGCAAATAAGGTTTGGAGGAAGAGAGAGAGAGACGGAGGGGTTGTTTTCTTCTTTTTTTTTTTTTTTTTAATTCGAAGGTTCCGAGTGTTTAGAAATGTAAAGAATCTGCTTTGGGACCACAGAGTTAACACAGGTGAGAATTTTTAGGACCTCTCTTCTGTGTCTGGAAAGACTTTGAAATTCTGATGTTGGTGCTAATAAATTCTTCAAAGTGCTTGAAAGTTGTTGAACATATTTTCCATGGAGCAAATTCGTTTTCCAATGATGGCTCGCAGCCTAATCTTTAAACCACCCATGTTATGATTATTATTGAAACGTAATTATTGTGTTAACCTCCAGTTGGGCTGTACAGACGTATAAAACTGGGACAGTTTTTAAGGGGTGGGGGTAGGGGAGCTTGCCATCCAGAAAAAAAAAGGAGAAAAAGTTAAATTCAATGTGCTCTGTATATATAAAAATCGAGTAGTTGATGCAGTTACCTGTGCACGTGTTTGTGTGTCATTTATAGTTGTCATTTATGATGACATACTTTGCTTTAAAAAATCTGGAATTGATCCGTAAGATGATACAGATTCCCTCTTTCTGGTCATTTTACAAATGGCCACTGAAGTTTGAAGCAGTCACAAATACTCGCATACAAGTGAATGGACATTGTGGGGCACCCCAGAGGGGGATGCTTGTTCACTCTTGCTTCACCAATACATGAACAGTTGTCTTCATTGGGGGATTTGAGTGGTGGTCTACGTGTGTTGCATCAGAACTGTTGCCACAGAACATCACACAGAAGTGACTCAGCAGCAGTATTTGTGGTTAAGGTGCGCTGCCTCATGAAAGTGTGTGGTGCATTACTCCTTTTTGACTGTGACCAGAGGAAACTGGCTGTAGTGAATATAGTAGAGTTAATGCCAAGAAAAGGATGTGGAAAAATAGTCGGCAACAACAAAATAAACATCAGCATGACCATCTTGAAATTTGTGAATATGTTTCCAGTTAGTAATTAAGTCTGCATCAGATTTTAAAACAAGATGAAGAACTTAATCAATAGCTTCATGAACCTGTCATTCCTTTCATTTGATGCAAAACTGCATCAAATGAAAGGAATCCAAAACATTTCAGGAATATTTTGATAGCAGAAAATATAGTAACTTAATACCAGGAGTGAAAGACCACTGGGGATCAACAGGTCATTGTTGCAGACATTGCATCCTGCACGCAGAACCTGCCATCGAAGACTTTGGAAATGCAAAGGAAACAGAAGACTATGTACTGATAATGTCAAAGATACTATCAAAGTTTCACATTGAAATGGATGTGACAGAGTCTGTTCTGTCCTCAGGTATTCATCATGAAGAAAAGAAAAAGATCAAGCAGCTAGTGTACCACCAGATCCGCGATTTCCTCTTCTACCCTCGTGGAGAGCTCAGCGATGATGAGGATGGTTGGTACCAGTGAATGTTGTCTCATTTCTTTCACAACCCCATCCCCTCCATGCCTGCCCCATTGCCCTGCTCTGAGAGAATACGGGGATGGGTGGGTGGGTGGATCTTTTAGAGTTCTGAATAATATTGTCTCCCAGAAATTCTGTGTTAGAAATTGAATTTGTTGTTACTTGACGCGCCTTGTAGGTTTCGAATTAATATAAAATTTGGCTCTTCTTTAACATTTTTGTCTTAAATGACACGTTTTTCTAATACATTTTTGGTCCCTGATCTTTTCTGCATTCAATAATACATGATATTTTTTAGGGAAGCTAAGGAACTTCAGCAGTAGTTTTCTGATATAATTTCACAGCTTGCTTTTCTTATTCTAAACAGAAAAAAAAATGTATCTACACATAATGTGTGGGTGATTTTTTTGTTGTTGTTTCTTTTTGTCAGAATGTCTTCTATTGGTTTATGTAAATGTGGATGTAGCTTTAAGTGTCATGCTGAAATTTGTTTTTGTTTGGTTGGTCTGGTTAGTTACAGTCTCATTTCTGGCCCTGAATTGTTTTTCTTTTTAGAGTTTTCATATGTGTAAACACTTGCTGCAGCTGTATTGGCTTCACTGGTCCTCCCTGGATACACATGAATTGCAAGCTCAACATCATTGAAAAGATTTTCATCAATATCTGATACAGATATCTTCATTTAGTTGTTTTTTCCTCTTTCTCAGTCAGTCTGATGCTCTTCCTTCTCTCATCCCCCCCCCCCCCTCTCTCTCTCTTTCTCTCTCTCTTTCTGTTTTCTCTTCCTGATCCCCCCCCCCCCCCCTCTCTCTCTCTCTCTCTCTCTCTCTCTTTGTGTTCTCTTCCTTTCAGATGTAGTCTCTCTTCCTTTCAGATGTAGTTTTTTTTTGTATGTGTTTTATTTGGTTTTTCTTTTTTTTTTTTCCAGCTCTGTGATTAATGCTAACAGAGCTAATTGTTTGCCCAGAGTAAACTCATTGTTTATTGTATTTTTATTATAGATCAAAGTTGACAGCAATCTAAATTTGGGAATTTTGTTTGTTTGTATATTTGGTTAATCTTTCTGTTCTGTTTTTTTTTTTTTTTTTTTTTAAAACAGAGAATGATTTAGATGGAGACAACAGCAGTGAGAGAAAGTCCAAAGAGGGCAACACAGAAACACCTCACCATCCAATCAAACAAGAGGAGAAATGGACCAAGGAGAATGGTCTGGATGCTGCAGGCACTGCTTCAAAGGACAAAGAGAGCTCGGACGACTGGCAGCAAGGGCAGGCGTTGGGAACAGACATGGATTTGGATGAGTTTGATGTAAGTGTCGGTGTAACTGTTAATGGAGATTGAGAGGAGATCAAATGGTTTTGTCGCGGGATCCTGTCGGAAAAGTGCTCGTCAGTGTGCATGTGCAGCCGCGAGTTATCAGTTTTAAGTGAGCATGTATGGGTATGTACTTTATGGATGGTGTACAACATTATGTCCCATGAGAGAATGATTTGTGTCTAGTTTAATTTGTTTCATTGGTGCTGGTTTGGTTAGATTCCCCCTGATCTGTAAGCTGGTTAGGGAGGTTCTTCCTGATTTGGCTTTTTTTTTTTTTTTTTTTTTTTAATATATTATTATTCATCAATACTAGTGACTAGGTTCCTTTATTGCAGATGCAGTTTTAAAGTGTGCTTGTTCTCAGGATTAATTAAATGCTTTCAGTTTTGAAGAGTAAACCTTCCCGACGTTGCAAAGGCTTACAGGTACTTACTTTCGGGGCTTAGAAATGAGAGTTGTTTTACCTGGATGTGGAATGTGTTTTTTTTTTTTTTTTTTTTTTTTTTTTTTTTTTTTGTGTATGGTTAGTTCATGCGGTAGAATGGTTGTATTAAGGATCTAAATGAGGTTTATTTAAAAATGAAAATGAAAATTGAGTATGTCATTTCAGGAATTAAATGTATGACTTAGATGTTGGTCAGACCCCAAGAAACTTTTGGTTAATTCATTTTTACACATAGAAAGTGTAAGCCAATAAGATTAAAAGCTAGAGGTAAGGAGACGTTTTGGAAGTCTTGTACGAACTCCAAAATGATAGGTAGTCACGGCAGTTGGGCCTAGCAGAAAATCGGTCTGTTTAGTTTTTCTGGTGCCCCGGCGTTGAAATTGATCGTGACCTTCACCGCTTTGGTAAGCGCTGGCATCGTGCGTACACCACGCACGTGTTTATTAGCTGCAGACTGAGTACTGCGTGGTTTTTCTGTGGTGAAGTTTTCTCTTGTGTTTTACGGATCGTTATTCTTCCACACTCCATGAGTGGATATAATTAACTCTGTGTGTGATTTGTGTGTTGTGATTCTTCTTTGTGCTGTTTGATATAACTTCGGTTCATACCGCGTTGTTAAGTTTTTGTGTGTGTGTGTGTGTTTTTTTTTTTCTTTTTTCGTGGGTGTTGTTCATCAGTTGCCGGTGGACAGCGACTTGCCAGGCGTAGTGCTGAGACTTGCATTCTCCACCAAGCGCTTATTCTCTCTCTCTCTCTCTCTCTCTCTCTCTCTCTCTCTCTTGCAAGCGCGTGCGTGTGTGCATGCGTGTGCATGCGCGTGTGTGTGTGTGTGTGTGCGTGCGTGCGTGCGTGTGTTGTTGTTGCTGTTGCCGTCATTATTGTTGCTCTCTCTCTCTCTGTCTCTCTCTCTCTCTCTTTCTCGGGCGCGCGCGTATGTGCGTGCGTGTGTGTGTGTGGTGTTGTTGTTGTTGTTGTTGTTGCCGTCATTATTGTTGCGCTCTCTCTCTCTCTCTCTCTCTCTCTCTCTCTCTCTCTCTCTCTCTCTCTCTCTCCTCCTTCAAGCACGTGCGTGTGTGCATGCGTGTGCGCGTGCATGTGTGTGTGTGTGTGTGTGTGTGTGTGTGTGTGTGTGTGCGTGTGTGTGTGTGTGTGTGCGCGCGCGCGCGCGCGCGCGTGTGTGTGTGTGTGTGTGTGTGTGTGTGTGTGTGTGTGTGTGTGTGTGTGCTCTCCACTGAGTTGAACTTTCATTTAATTTGTTGTGTGTTCGTTTGTCTGTTTCAATTGTTTTTTGTTGACAAATCTTTGTGGTGCTTGTCAGCAGTGCGTATGAAAGAACACCCGTTCATGTTTGGTATCGTTCTGTCAGTCAAAGACCCACAATCCAGTGACATCAATCGACCACAGCTCGCTGTATTCTGGCATAAAGTATTAATGACGAAACACAACACCCTATTTTCAACACACTATCAGCTAGACAGCTAGTATCACATTACACGTACAGAGGAAAGGTTGTGGGAGGTTAGCGCAAGGAAGCTGACAACTGTTGGCAGCCGTGCGCTATCTAAACAAACTGTGGCCGTCTCCTTCCCTTCCCTCTCGCCTTTGCTCTGCGACTGGTAGGCGGTCAGAAGTTACTGCCCTTGTCTTTAAGTAAATATTCCTCTGCGGACAAGCGTGTAGTATGTAGACGCATATCCATAAATTAGTATGTAGATGCATATCCATAAATTGGTGTGATTTTGTAGTTGTGTTTTTTTTTTGTTTGTTTTTGTTTTTTTGCAGCAGGATGACCAGTACACCCTGTTTTTTGGCAACACAAACTGGTACCTGTTTCTCCGCCTTCATTACAAACTCTGTCATCGCCTAGTCCATTTCCGCAAGATGTCTGAAGAAATGCCCAGCAGGAAGAGAACAGCAAAACAGACCGCAAGCCTTCAACTGCAATGGCCCTGAGACTTCGTACTCCATGTGAGTGCTGACTGGTGGTGAATCTAGATCTGTATGTCTGTGTGTGTGTGCACTATGCACTGCAAGTTTTTTTTAAAGGGTGTGAATATGTAGTGTTTATGTTGTAAGTGTTAATATGTTGGATTGAATGTGTGTTTTGAGTGAGAAGGTTGAAAAGGTGAGGGGAGGGGGGTGATTTGGAGAGGGATTGATGATTATGCATCGAATGGTGAAAAAATGTGGGGGAGACAATACTGTGGTTAAGGATTGCTTTAAGAGCGTTGAATAGTGAAAAAGTCTGCAGAGAGGGAACAGTGATTTGGACAGGGATTGAGTTGGAGCATAGAATGGTGAAAAAGTGGGAAGGGAAACCAGACTTTTGAATAAGGATTGACGTTGGAGCATAGAATGGTGAAAAAGTTTAAGAGAGTGGAGATGTGATATGATAAGGGAGCACAGAACGGTGAAAGAATGTCTAGGAATGGAGAAGTGGTTTGGCTAGGGATCGATGGCGGAGCATAGAATGGTAGAAAAGAAAAAGTGTTTGGTAAGTAGTATGGATAGGGATTGATGTCGGTCCCGTTCCTCCGGGGGGAGGATCTACCAGCGGGACCACGGGTAACCTGTCCCATTCCACTGGGACCCGGCACGCTCCCGGGGGGAAACCACATACCAGGGTCGATTACTATTCCCCCCCTGCTGCCCAAGGTTACCCCGGTCCCCGGCGAGTCCCTGCACAGTACTCTGGGCCGCCACAGCCCGCTTATCTCCCCGGGGACCAGTGGCTCTATGCCCCCGAGAGGGACCAGTGCCTCAATACACACACCCAACCTGAACAAATTTGGTCGATTGTGGCACCCAACCTCGCAGACTTGGGTCGACCTGGGTCTCCCACCTCGGGCGCTGTCCGATCGGCAGTCCGGGCTCTCCCACCCCAGCCCGTCTGCCGAGCATAGAGCCACGAGGGTCCCGCCATCCCCCCTCCCCCCGCCACCACCCTACCAGGGCGGGACCCTCGCGCGCACACCGCGCAGTTGCCCCCTGAGGAAGACCCCCTTCCCAGGAACTTGACTCCCCACAGCCTGAGGACGACTACGATGAGGACTTCTTCTCATCCCTTTATGACATCCACACCATGAACGGTTTCGACCGGACTTCGTGTCGAGGGACGCCCCTCCCTCTGCCGATCTTGGCCTTCCCTGACATCGTTGGGCTGCCCCCAGCCCAATACTCCAGACTCAGAATTGTCGCACCTCAGTCACTCACTTCGCTGTGGGAGAGTCCGGCAAAACGCGCCAGGGGTGCAGACGCCGTCCCCACGCCGGGTCAAGACTTGCCCCCGGCACCCAATGCGGCCCCCTTCGGCGCCCTACTTGGGACCCACAGGAAGCACCCAGTTGCCTCCCTCTTTGCCGACAATCCGGTTACCAGGGAGTGGGCCATCTCCCAATCAGATTGTCGCCTGATGGGCATCTTACACACCACTGCAGGGCATGCCTACCTTAGCATGCTCTTGCAGAGGGCGGAGGTACTCTGGCCTGGGGATGACGGCGCCGTCCCAGTGCCTTCGGATACAAACTCCGAACCACACCAGGACGAACCTCGCTTATTCAGCGACCCCTTTATGCGACACCTAGTTAACAGGATATCGCATCACTTGGCGGCTGCGGCGGACAGCGCAGCAACAAGCCATTTTAATTGTCTGCTAGTGGCTAGAGACGCGGTGCTTGCACGCTCCTCACTCTCCCCGGCACTCAGGGCATCCCTACGATGTGTCCCGGGCCAGGATCACTCGCTCTTTGGCGAGGCACTCCACCTAGGCTATGTCTCTCTCGCTCGAGGAACGCAAGCAGGCGGCGTCCTTTGCCCCCCGCGGCCTCAGCCACGCCTTTCCAGGCCCCCCAAGCGGCCACTTAACTCACAGAGAGGCCTAAACCTAAACCTCGCCAAAATTTTTGGTTTGGCCAGCAAGCACGGCCCCGCCGGTGACTGGAGGACACTCCCGTAGTGCGCATGGAGCTGGCCCAACCTGCCCAGCAAGGCACCGGCCCACTCTTCCCCTTCCCCCCATCTGGACCATCGGCTCCCCTGGCGGGCAACCTCTCCCGGCCGCCTGCCAGTGGCGACGTATGGGCCTCAGCCCCTGGGTAGTGTCGGTTCTTCAGGACGGGTTTCGCCTACCGTGGGCTCACCGTCGTCCTCCCCTCATGCGCTCTCCTCCTCCGTCCCCCAGCGACCCCCCCACCTGCCCAGGCGGACGCCCTTCGCCTGGAAGTCCTCGAACTCCTCAGAAAGGGGCCATCACCGAAGTTTTCCAGCCCAACCCCGGGTTACTCCCACCTGTTCGTGATCCCCAAACCTTCGGTGGATGGAGGCCCATCCTTGACCTTTCTCCCCTCAACAAGTTCCTCAGACATACCTAGTTCAAGATGGACACGCCCTCCCAGATCAGAGACTCCATCCATCACGTAGATTGGGCTACCTCCACAGATCTGAAAGATGCGTACTTCCAGATCCTATTCACCCGGCGCACAGACGTTACCTCCGGTTTGTCTGGCAAGCTCGAGTGTTCCAGTTCAAAGCTCTCCCCTTTGGCCTCTCCCTGGCACCCTTCCTCTTCACGAAGGCGTTCCGATCTCTCTCCCAACACAGTCCCTCGAACTATACACAGACGCCTCCGACTCGGGCTGGGGGGCCCACTTGGGGGACAGTCATGCCTCGGGGATGTGGGACGCACAGATGGCTCGCCTCCACATCAACATACTAGAATTGGAAGCGGTCAGGCTGGCCCTCCTCCACTTCCAACATCTATCTCTCACCGACTGGTCTCCTCCTCATGGACAACACGTCGGTAGCCCATTACATCAACAAAGGGGGGGGGGGCTCACTCCATCGGCCTCTCTCTACGGACAGAGGCCCTCCTTCGCTGGTGCCACGCACGGGGAGCCACCCTCCGTGCGAGACACATAGCGGGGACATGCAACATCCTGGCAGACACTCTCAGCCGGTCAGGGACCCTTCTGCACACACAGTGGACCCTGAACAAGCTGACACTAACCACCGTCTGGGAACACTGGTTCAAGCCCATGGTCGACCTATTTGCGACCCGTACAACAACATCGACTCCCCATGTATGTCTCTCCACTCCCGGACCCCCGAGCGTACGTGGTCGATGCGCTCTCCCTCCCCTGGACGGGACTCCTCGCCTACGCCTTTCCCCCCTCCCCATACTTCACAAAGTGATCAGGAAGGCCAGGCTGGAGAGACCCAAACTCATCCTCACAACCCCGTGGTGGCCGACTCAGTTGTGGTTCCCGGACCTCAGGGTCCCTCACTCACGTTCCCCCTCTCCAGCTAGCCCCTTGGTGGGACTTACTCAGACAACCTCGCTCGGGCCCTCCCTCACTCCAATCCCCTGATGCTTCGCCTACACGCTTGGCTTCTATGCCAGCCAAATTGCGACCACCGCGATGAGAGAGATGGGTCACGTGGTGCACGGCTAACTCGGTCCCCTACCTCCTCCCCTCCTACATCCACATAGGCAAGTTCCTATCCCACCAGATAGGCAATTTCCTATCCCACCTTTCATCGTCTCGAAAGCTCTCTGCTAGTTCCATTCGGGGCTACAGATCGGCCGTAGGCACCACCATCTGACAGCTGGGCGGCCCATCATTCGACAATAACTTTCTCCCTAGAGAACTATCTCGGGGGGGGGTGGCCCTACGGGAAGCTCAGTCCCCTAGGCGCGCTCCCATGTGGGACCTCTTTCTGGTTCTTGACTCCCTCAGAAACCCCCCTTTCGAGCCCCTCCGTGCTATTCCCTTGTCATTCTCCCCTTCAAGACCACCTTCCTTCTCTCCCTGGCCTCAGCCAGGAGGCGAAGTGGGATTCAGGTCCTCAGTTGTGACCCTCGGGACATCGCCTTTCTCAGACGGATCGGTCTCGCTTAAGTTCCTGCCTGAGTTCTTAGCGAAGAACCAGGAACCGGGCACGACCTCTCCTTCCCTGGTTATCCGCTCCCTAGCGGATATCTTAGGCAGCGAAGGCAGCGGGGACATGGACCTATGACCCTCTATGTGTCTCAGATACTACTGGGAGCGTTCCCACCCCAGGCGTTCCTCTCAGAGAAGCCTCCTTATTTCCATCAACCCCAACAACAAGAAAGACATCTCGGCGGGCTCGATTTCTAGGTGGCTATTCTATACTATCAAATCTGCCTATGCCCAGGCCCACAAAGACCTCCCAGCCCTTTCCCCTCGAGCCCACGAGGTCAGAGCGTTGGCCACGTCCACAGCGTTCAGCACTCTGTCCCCGTGTGCCATCTCCTGGAGGCAGCCTACTGGCGTTCGTTCGGAGAACCCTTTCATAAACTTTTATCTAAGGGACATCCGCATGTCCAGGGCTGATGGTTCTAAGGGGTTTTCATTTGTGGCGGCCAATGCAGCCATAACAGTTAACCCAGGAACCATTAGGGCGCTCGGCCCTCCTCCTATTCCTTTAAATTCTGCTATGGTCTGACATGGTATAGTATACGACGCCAAAATGGGGAGTTTGTATTATACTCCTGTTTGGCTAAGTATATACTTACCATGTCAGACTCTAATGCCCGCCCTACCTTCCCCGCTAGCGCCAAGGTTCCCTGGGGTTGCCTTGCGCGCAGGCCTCGTTGAATGACCCCAAACCTCGGTGGGATGGAGGCCCATCCTTGACCTTTCTCCCCTCAACAAGTTCCTCAGACATACCTAGTTCAAGATGGACACGCCCTCCCAGATCAGAGACTCCATCCATCACGTAGATTGGGCTACCTCCATAGATCTGAAAGATGCGTACTTCCAGATCCTTATTCACCCGGCGCACACAGACGTTACCTCCGGTTTGTCTGGCAAGCTCGAGTGTTCCAGTTCAAAGCTCTCCCCTTTGGCCTCTCCCTGGCACCCTTCCTCTTCACGAAGGCGTTCCGATCTCTCTCCCAACACAGTCCCTCGAACTATACACAGACGCCTCCGACTCGGGCTGGGGGGCCCACTTGGGGGACAGTCATGCCTCGGGGATGTGGGACGCACAGATGGCTCGCCTCCACATCAACATACTAGAATTGGAAGCGGTCAGGCTGGCCCTCCTCCACTTCCAACATCTATCTCTCACCGACTGGTTCTCCTCCTCACGGACAACACGTCGGTAGCCCATTACATCAACAAAGGGGGGGGGGGGGGGGGGCTCACTCCATCGGCCTCTCTCTACGGACAGAGGCCCTCCTTCGCTGGTGCCACGCACGGGGAGCCACCCTCCGTGCGAGACACATAGCGGGGACATGCAACATCCTGGCAGACACTCTCAGCCGGTCAGGGACCCTTCTGCACACACAGTGGACCCTGAACAAGCTGACACTAACCACCGTCTGGGAACACTGGTTCAAGCCCATGGTCGACCTATTTGCGACCCGGTACAACCATCGACTCCCCATGTATCTCTCTCCACCCCGGACCCCCGAGCGTACGTGGTCGATGCGCTCTCCCTCCCCTGGACGGGACTCCTCGCCTACGCCTTTCCCCCCTTCCCCATACTTCACAAAAAGTGATCAGGAAGGCCAGGCTGGAGAGACCCAAACTCATCCTCATAACCCCGTGGCCGCCGACTCAGTTGTGGTTCCCGGACCTCAGGTCCCTCACTCACGTTCCCCCTCTCCAGCTAGCCCCTTGGTGGGACTTACTCAGACAACCTCGCTCGGGCCTCCCTCACTCCAATCCCCAGATGCTTCGCCTACACGCTTGGCTTCTATGCCAGCCAAATTGCGACCACCGCGATGAGAGAGATGGGTCACGTGGTGCACGGCTAACTCGGTCCCCTACCTCCTCCCCTCCTACATCCACATAGGCAAGTTCCTATCCCACCAGATAGGCAATTTCCTATCCCACCTTTCATCGTCTCGAAAGCTCTCTGCTAGTTCCATTCGGGGCTACAGATCGGCCGTAGGCACCACCATCTGACAGCTGGGCGGCCCATCATTCGACAATAACTTTCTCCTTAGAGAACTATCTCGGGGGGGGGGGGCCCTACGGGAAGCTCAGTCCCCTAGGCGCGCTCCCATGTGGGACTCTTTTTCTGGTTCTCTTGACTCCCTCAGAAACCCCCCTTTCGAGCCCCTCCGTGCTATTCCCTTTGTCATTCTCCCCTTCAAGACCACCTTCCTTCTCTCCCTGGCCTCAGCCAGGAGGCGAAGTGGGATTCAGGTCCTCAGTTGTGACCCTCGGGACATCGCCTTTCTCAGAGACGGATCGGTCTCGCTTAAGTTCCTGCCTGAGTTCTTAGCGAAGAACCAGGAACCGGGCACGACCTCTCCTTCCCTGGTTATCCCTCCCTAGCGGATATCTTAGGCAGCGAAGGCAGCGGGGACATGGACCTATGACCCTCTAGGTGTGTCTCAGATACTACTGGGAGCGTTCCCACCCCAGGCGTTCCTCTCAGAGAAGCCTCCTTATTTCCATCAACCCCAACAACAAGAAAGACATCTCGGCGGGCTCGATTTCTAGGTGGCTATTCTATATACTATCAAATCTGCCTATGCCCAGGCCCACAAAGACCTCCCAGCCCTTTCCCCTCGAGCCCACGAGGTCGCGTTGGCCACGTCCACAGCGTTCCAGCACTCTGTCCCCGTGTGCCATCTCCTGGAGGCAGCCTACTGGCGTTCGGAGAACCCTTTCATAAACTTTTATCTAAGGGACATCCGCATGACCAGCTGATGGTTCTAAGGGGTTTTCATTTGTGGCGGCCAATGCAGCCATACAGTTAACCCAGGAACCATTAGGGCGCTCGGCCCTCCTCCTATTCCTTTAAATTCTGCTATGGTCTGACATGGTATAGTATACGACGCCAAAATGGGGAGTTTGTATTATACTCCCTGTTTGGCTAAGTATACTTACCATGTCAGACTCTAATGCCCGCCCTACCTTCCCCGCTAGCGCCAAGGTTCCCTGGGGTTGCCTTGCGCGCAGGCCGTTGAATGACGGACAGTACACGATCTTCGGCATCTTCCGTAATCGGAAGTAGGGTGGGCGTCACGTGACTATCTTATGACTGCATTGCCACAACGTTTAATGCTATGGTCTGACATGGTAAGTATACTTAGCCAAACAGGGAGTATAATACAAACTCCCCATTTTGGTAAGTAGTATGGATAGGGATTGATGTTAGAACAAAGCTTTCAACTGTCTTGAATCGGTTTCAGTTTTTCCCCTGAACACGGAGTATGGCTGCCTTAATGGCGGGATAAAAAAAAATGGTCACACGCACAAAAAACTCACTGCCTGTCTATACAGGCAGTGTCTGCAGGAATATCAGCCTGCATACACAGAAAGAAAGGAAAGAAAGAAAATTTCAGTTTTATTCCTTCAAAAATGCAAAAGAATTTGGATGGGAGGGGGGCTGACTCTACATTGTGTTCAGAGCTTTATTTAAAGGGTTGTTTCTGGAGAAAAAATTATGTTTTGTGAATGTCATCAACTGATTTAGTCTGTCAGTGATCACTGTAAGCTGTTGGATGTGAAAATCCTTTTGATTAAAACTCCAGATTTTCTCCTAGCTCCATAGTAAGACAGCAGTCATTTTGCAGGGAGAGAGAACCCTTAATTCCATCACTTATCCTCCTGCTCTGCTTTGTCATGGTTTTCAGTTGAAGTGGAGCCGGCGCAGTACTACAGTTTTTTCCTGGAGAGCATCAAGAATTTGCTGGACTGTTCATTAGAATCCAGTCAGTATGAGGACAACTTGCGGGAAATGTATGGCATCAACTCGTACACTGCCTTCACCATGGACAAACATGTTCAACAGATCGTTAGAGTGGTGAGTCGCTGAGTTTTTGAGTGTTTTGTGAGTCTTCATTTTCCAGAAGCAGATACACTTATATTTTTTGTGGCAAGACCTTTGACATCATAATTATAAGCATGTGTATATTTTTGCTACTGTTATTGTTATTACTGTTGTTTTATAAATTTTAGAAGGAATAAAGTTTAAAAAAACAAAAAAAAAAAGGATTTGATTATCATTTTTATTAATCTCATTTTTTCAGCTCCACCATCTGGTAACAGAAGAAGCAAGCATCGAGATGATTGACTTGTTCCATGACGAGTCCCTGAACATGGCCACAGGTGGCGCCATTTCTACACGTGCTCAGCGCCTACAGGCTGAGCTGACCTACCAACGAAAAGCTGAAGCTCTGATGGCTGATGACAACTGCTTCAAGTTTGTCTTTGTGAGTGACGGACACAGGAATGTCATTTAGATTATTGGCTTTAGTGTGGCAGTCTGTGTGATCTCCCTGATTTAGTTCTCTTTGTGTGTGTATGTGGTAAATTTAACATAAAGTTTGATATTTTCAGCTCTAAATCCGAGTCTTGGCAAAGCAGAAACCTAATTTTTGGAAGTGTGACTCATGCAGTCATAAGGATGGTTGTCTAAGCTTTTTCAAATTGACGTATGACTTCCCAGGCCTGCTAGTATTATTCTTCATACTATTGGTCTACTGACCTAGTGTAACCTGACTTAACCCTCTTCTGTAGGCACTTACCTGTGCTTACTTAGGCTGATAACCTATGTATGGCAAGAGAAGTAACTCTGTGATTTTAACATGGTTACCCAGTTAAAATTAATTTAAAATAAAGGAAAGAAAATAATGAAATGAGAATAATTTAAAGAATTCCTACAAATGTATATGTAGCTATATATCATAAGTTTGAAGAATGTCACTTGGGGAAGAAAAAAAAATCATCTTCTTCAGAACTTTCTTCTGAATCATTGTTGATCATATCTGGAATCTCATCCCAGTCAAAATCTAGGTCACTCTAAGCTTCATTGCCCAGCACTTTCACTTAGTCTCATGCCGTAAATCCTACAAATCACAGTATCTTCATCACTAAATCCCATGATAGAATGGCAGAAATCAAGGTTAGCCATGGTGAAAAAAACAGCACTTCGACCACAAAACTTAAAAAATTCATAACTGGAGAACTACAGCACATATCCACTCGTGTTTTTTTGCAAATACAAGTGAATCGCTAAAGGAAAAACAAAAGTCACATTCTTTAAAAATTCATAACTTGAGAACTACGGCACATATCCACTCGCATTTTTTTTTGCAAAAGGAAGTGAGTCGCAAAAAAGGAAAACAAAGTCATGTTCTTGCGAGACTCCCTTTTCTATTAGAAACATGGCAGTGCCCATTGTTGCCACGTGTTTTATTGGGGGCGATTGTGGGCGCTGTGTAAACAGCCACACCTTTACCAGATGCTGGCGGGCGCGATGGGAAGAAGAGGGGTTAAAGATGTCAGTAGTTCAGCGTACCTGTCATTGACTGCATTTGTAGTCAATTGATCATGTTCGTCTTTTTTGTGTTTTCCTTTACCAGAATGAATCATTCCCCCCCCCCCCCCCACATCACCTCTTTAGTGTTGACTGCCCAGAGGAGGCCCTGTGTGGTGATTAGACTGAAATACTGTCATTTTGTTGTTGCTGTATTATGACCTGTTTTGATTGATCTTGTTCTTACTGTTCTTTAGTCATTATGCTATTGCTGTAACACTGCTCTCTCTCCCTATCTCTCTCTCTCTCTATTTCTTCCTACACTCCCTATATTCTGTTTGTGTGTGTGTATGTCTAGGTCAGTCCTCGGAGAAAATTATGAGTTGTAGAAGTCACAGCTGTGTGCTTACTTTTTGTCTAGACAGTACGTCTGTTTAAGGATAAAACAGTAGATACTGATTCATCTCATGAGACTAGTAAGAACGATGAGGGCGATGTGGGTTGCAGTACAAGAAGAGTGGAGAAGTGCACATCACCCTGCTGGATCAAGGCGGGGAAACAGACGGAGAGGACGTTGTAGAGACGGAGCGCTGGGCCCAGTACGTGGAGCGCTACATCAGCATGGCGCCCACCGAGTCCTCCCAGCAGAGCCTGCAGCACTCCCTGCTTCAGCAGCTGCTTCACAAGCCTGTCTTCCTGAGCAGGTGGGCTAGTGAGATGGACTGGCAGGGCAAGGGAGGTGGGGGGAGAGAGAAGAAAAGATGAGGGGAGGAGGTGTGAGAGAGAGCCTTTTTAAATTGAAAGAAAGAGTAGAGAGGAAAAATGAGATAGTGATGTTCTGGTGAAAGGAAAGGAAGAGGGCTGAGAGAGTGGTGTTCTGTTGAGGGAAAGGAAGAGGGCTGAGCGAGTGGTGTTCTGTTGAGGGAAAGGAAGAGGGCTGAGAGAGTGTGTTTCTGTTGAGAGAAAGGAAGGGGGGTTTGAGTTGTGGTCTGTTGAAAGAAAAGGACAAGATGTTAAAGAGCCATGTTTTGTTGAAAGAAGGGAGAGACTTGAGAAAGTTACGTTCTGTGGAAAGAAAGGAAGAGGGGTGCTGGATGAAGTGCTGCATTTGAAGTGTGTCCTTTATCAGGGGTGTATGATTTACTTACCTGTGTCCTTGTTCTCTGTCTGCTTTACTGTTCTTAGTTCATTCACAAGATTATGAACTCATCCCAAAGTGGCAGGAAAAATCACATGGTAAGGGGCCAGTCCACTGTGCAGTCCGTGAGTGGGGAGTGACCAGATCTATTCTACCCCTGTCTGTGAACCTGAGCATAGCTCACCGTAGCGTTTTCTGTATCCAGTGGAAAGATGCTGTCTTTTTAATTCAGCGTTGTTGAAGTAATGTTATTCTTCCCTGTTGTGACCAGTTGCTGCTGGGGTCGGTGTATTGTTTAAATTTCATAAAATTAAATGTACTATAATGGCTACCAGACTAAACAAGTCACTCAGTTAAAGACGGCTACTCACTGTGTGCCTAGCTTTTGTTGGCAATTTGGCCGACTTCTTCAGCGCAACTGCTGGTTGAGAACTGGGTTCAGTGCGCACAGGTGTGAGCGAACTCACGACAATGCGACTGAATGAGTGAGGAGTACACCAATTTCAGGTTGTGTCGGCCCTGGTCGCGGTTAAGGGTAGGGTTCCTGGCGGCGATGCGGACTGCCTCCTTTACTCCCCTCTGGAACCATCCTCAGGGTTCGCACAGGCCCTAAAAGGCCCTAAACTTTTAAGGCAAAAAATAGGGGCCCTAAAAGGCCTTAAAAATCAAAGTGAAGAGGCTGGAGGCCCTAAAAGGCCCTAAAACCAGAACAGCTAAAAAAAAAAAAAAATTTTTTTTTAATGTGAAACAACAACAACAAAAACATCAAAGAAGAATGATCAGAAAAGAAAACAAAAAACCGATTTTCATAATAGGTAAATGCCGAATCAGTACTGATCGATCATGGTGTAAAGTCGTTCAAGGGAAGTAACTCCACGAGAAAGTAACTATGCTGTCCGCCATCTTGGACTTTCCATGTGTAGAACGGAGCAAGACCACAGCTCGTTTTTCAACGAAATTTGACATTTCATTGGGAGTTTCTTTATAAGATTTCGTCATTTTCACTCAGAAACATGGGGAAGTGCTTATTCCAAGATCTGTGGCTTGATAATTCTGAATATAAACTCTGGCTTCGCCAACATAACTTGGACAAATATCGGTTCTATTGTAGTTTTTGGAAGAAGGGGTTTCAGCTTGGGAAAATCGGTGAAAAGGCCCTTCAGACTCACCAAAAAAGGGAAGAAACATTCAGACTGGAGAAGGCTAGTGCTACAGCGGCAGTGTCCTTAAATAGTTTTTTTTTTTTTTTTTTTTTTTTTTTTTTTTTTAAAGATGGTGACCGTGGGCAAGCCTCAAGTAGTACTAGTACATAACAAGTTTTTGCACAGAAAAGCACTTTGTTGCTGGTCCGTAAACGAGTTCTAGTGCTTCTACTGCAACTTCGTTTGGCCCTACTGCCCCTCTAACGCCCCCGCTCTTTTTCCCTTCACCCCCATATCTGAATCACCAGCCAGCATCCTAACACAACTACATGATTAAACCAGTCCACCACCTCAACTGCAACCCACAATATATTCCACAAAATTACACACCCACTCACACCACATTAACTTGCAGTGCCCCCCCCCCCCCCCCCCCCCCCCCACTTCCTTTCCTTTCCTTTGTCCACATTGTTCCCCCACCCCACCCCTCAGTGTACAAGTATACTAAGGACTTGTGTCTCCCCTCTACATATATATATAGGTATGCTTAGATGTATGTGTTTGCCGGGGTGGGGGGAGGGTATGTTTTTTTTTTTTTTTTTAAACACAGATTCCCACATATGACCACTATCATTATTACCACCACTCATAAGATGTCCTAAGATGTCCTGTGTATGCCAATTTTTTTTTTTTTTTTATTTTGCATATGTATGTGTGTGTGTGTGTGTATGTACATGTGTGTGCGTGCATGTATCATGCATGCGTGTGTGCGTGAGACAGAGATGATTTCACCTGTGACAACCATCACCATCAATCAGTCATTGATCATTGACCCCCCCCCCCCCCCCCGCGGGTTTTTTTTTTTTTTTTTTTTTTAAACTCAACTGGCATTATCATGCCAATGCTGTCATGCTATTTCACTTATGGCAATGATCATCATCCCATATCACTGTTTGTCCCACTTACAATGACCAATTATCCATCAGTCATCAAATTTATTCCTTTTTTTTTCCCCCCCACCCCCCACCGGCATTACTACATCAATGCCACCACAGTATTTCACTTACGACAATGGTCACCACCCTATAGTACTGTAGATCTCATCTCAGTGATCAACATCTATCAGTCATTGATCATTTTCTTTATTCCCCCACTGGCATTAACGTACTTGCCAATACACTATCCTACTCCTTTTACAAAATGACCATTATCCTACACCACTGTGGATCATACCTACACCTTGACCATGATCATCATCCACCATCTTTGAACACCTCCCCCATTCCCCCACCAGCATTTTACACCAATGCCACAACATTATCCCACTTGTACAACAATTATCATCATTCTACAGTACTGTTTATCTCAAATCATACATGATCATCACCCATCAGTCATCTACCCCTCCCCCCCTCCACCCTCTTTCTCAACCTGCAATATTATACTAATGCCACCTTATTATTCCACTTACCACAATGACCGTCATCCTACTGTACTATGGATCCCACCCATGCCAATGAGCATTACCCACAGGTCATTGATATTTTCCTTTATCCCCCCAACTTGCACCATTACCACTACATTTTTTCCACTTATATAACAATAGTCATCATCCTATGGTACTACTGATCTAAAATGATTACCATTTCTAGGTTACTGAAAATACTCCCATCCAGTGAACACCTTCATACTGCACTATATATGGACATGAAGAAGCTGACCAATTGACAAGGGAATGAGGACAGCAGCCCCAACTGTAAAGGTAGCCTTGGAATAAATCAAAAGTATTTCCAAGGGGACAAGTAGGAGGATGACTTGAGCACTGGGCTGTTCTCTCCTTCAACCAGAGGCAGTGTGCGCTAGTCAATCAAGGACAAGGCAGCTGTTACTAGTATTAGTCAGGTGGAAAGAAAGCATAGGCCTACTTTTTTCTTCATCTTTTGACTTGTATTCCTAAGACTTCCGCCTGTGTGTGCTGCAAGAACACTGTGTTTACTCTAGCCATTGTAAAAGATTTGTTTGTTTTCGTATGGACATAGAATTGACAAGATTCATACCAGAAAGTGATTAGGTGCTTGCTGAATGGAGGTCTGTATTGGAGAAAATGGCATCTGTGGGAGGCAGTGGTGAGCACTTTTCAGCATTTTCGTGTGCCCTGATGGCCCTATTTTTGTCAATTTTAGGCCCTAAAAAAGGCCCTAAAAGGCCCTAATTTTTTTTCATGAAAGTCTGTATGAACCGCATCCTGCTTCTCTGTCGAGAACTTGCACATTGTCCTTTTCAAATTGATGTTGGATGTGGGTCAGATGTTCGCCCACTGGAGAGGACTCGCGTTTGTGTTCCTTTAGTCTCTTGTACAGGTTGCGCTCAGTTTCACCAATGTAACTATGGTCACAGTCCTGGCAGTCTATCTTGTATATCGCCCCTGATGACATGCACTGTTTCCAGTGTCCACTCTGCCACACAAGGAAATCCTGTCAGGTTTTTGCAGTGTTGTCACTTTTTTTTCTTTTGTTTGTTTTGTTTTGTTTTTTTAATAACTTTAACTGCTCAGTTGTTTGTTTTATTTAGTGACTTACTTTACTCTAGCTTCTTCTTTTTTAGCAGTAGTTCAGGTTTGCAAATGGATTCAGTGCTGTTCTTGAAGTTCAAAATTAAAAACTGCAAGACATGGCTTTTGAACACTCGGGGAAGGCCTGTTCACCTTGATGTACTGTGCGAAAGGAAGTGGCCACAAGAACCTGTTGAGGTTTGCAAACGAGAACTCAGCTGAAGCTCTGAATTTTTCTCTTACAGCAGTTTGTGATTTTCTCAGTATGTGTGTGTGTGATGATTTTGTTATTGACAGTAGCACATGAAGTGTTGTCATGTAATTTCCAAAATGACATCGTGCATAATCTTGACTAGTGATGGTTTTCAGTGCTCAGAAGTTACTGTGAGGACATCATATTTTGAAAACTTTTTACTACCCAAGTTGTGAGTAGTCCAGCAGTAGGGAAAACATTTTAAGGTTCATGATTTACATTAAAATGTGATAATTAATTCCAGTTGTGGATGGATTTTTATGTTTTATGCTTGTATGTCATATTCATTACTTCGGTTCAGATGGAAAACAAAAGGGTAAAGACACTTTGTGTGTTATGTTGTTTAATTCATTTTTTGAAATGTGTGTGTGTTGAAAATTAGGTGTTTTGACTGAAAGAAATGAACCTCTTGCAATACATTTTATGTTTCCAAACACAGATATGAAATGAGAGAGTTGATAATTTTTTTTTAGCAGTGCAGTGCAGATCCCTCCCATGCCCTCTTCATTTTAAAAAAAAAAAAATTTTTTTAGTTATCTTCCTTTTTTTTCTCTTTGTTGTTGTCTAGCCTTTTGCACAAAAGGAAACTGCTGTGAACATGACATAAGCAGTGCAGCATTAGTGGTGGTTTGTGTGAAAAAGGTCCAGTCAGATTTGTGAAATGATGATGATCTGATTCCCATGGTGGTCACAGAAACGTGGCCAGCTGGCGTCGAGGCAACCTGACTCACCCTAGGGGGCAGTCTGAAGAGGATGAGGAGGACCTGGGCATGGATGAGGAAGGAGGTGGAGGGGAAGGAGGCAGTGAAGAGGACAAGAAGGAAGAGATGAGCAAGGTGAAGGAGACCAAGAGAGGACAAGTGAAGGTAAAGACTGAAAAAAAAACGGACCCGGAGATCCCGGATGCCGCAGGGGGAATTACATCATCTCCATCCACGGCAATGGAGTATCTGAACGATGTGAATGCTGGGGGCAGGTGTGTGTGGGTTTTTTTGTGTCGCATAGGAACTCGGTGTTGATGGTTGAGGGGGTGGGACATTAAGCCAGAGAGAAAGGAGATGGGTATAATACAATTAGCATGTTCTGCAGCTCCTTAGGAGAGGACTAGTATAGGTGGAGGTAGAATATACCCAGGGATCGAAAGTAGTAGTAAGTGGTGAATTTTATCGTGCACAAGTATCTTCTGCAAAATTGAAGTTGGTGTTCCCAGTCGCTTCATGTCTGTCGCATACTGAAGAAGGCTGGTGCATTACGAACAAGATGGTGGCATAGTTCTTCAGAAGAGCAGGAAATGGGCCACAAACAACTCTTGAGTGGTATGTTGACCACCTTCTGTTTCATTTGTTTGAAATTTGGTCTTAGTTCCTGCTATAATCAAACGCAAGTATCTGAATGATGCTCTTTGACGTTGCATTCAGTTCACACAACTGTCAACAGAATCCACCTCCTAGCAATATGGGGAGAAGGGACGGGAAAGGGTTGGGGAATGGGGTTGGTGTGTGGGATGCACCTGATGCTTTGTTCTCCCCATTTCCTTGTCCCAGTATGATGAATTTCTTGTTCCCAACCAGGTTTATCACTCCTCACTGAAGGAGGGAGCACTCTGAGAAAACAGCCAGGTGATAGGCAAGCTGTGTGGTGAGGTAGCTTTATTTTGTTGATACCTACATGATGTTTGTCCTTTGCAGACCATGATTGCTGATGGAGGCGGTGTGAGGTTCACAGTCAACTCCCTTAAGATGCACCACATTTGTTGGGGCGCTGAGATGTGGTATCGAAGAGGTGCCATCTGCAGTGCGCGCAAGGTGACTTTAT
Source organism: Conus betulinus (assembly GCA_016801955.1). Classification (NCBI taxonomy): domain Eukaryota; kingdom Metazoa; phylum Mollusca; class Gastropoda; order Neogastropoda; family Conidae; genus Conus; species Conus betulinus. The sequence goes on along the minus strand of JADBJO010000040.1, from coordinate 174,738 downwards.
GATCTGTTTTTGTGGTGTGGTTTTTTCGTCAGAATTATCTTTTTTATAATTTCATCAGAGTTGTGTATGGTCGGTGATATAACACGACTTTGTTTTAGATTCAGTCTTTTAAGTTCAGCGCTGCACTTAATTTGGATTTTTTAATCTTGGCACTTTAACTTGTAATTGTTGTGGGTTGTTTTTGTTTTTAACTTCGTTGCAGCCCTTATTGTTTCTTCTGTGGTCAGCTGGACTTCAAACATGACTACAGTATATTAACTGTTGTGAGCCCTTGTTAGGATTGAGGAGGCATTTTCAGTGCTATTATTTGTAGGGGGAGGAGGGGGGGAGGTTATGTCCTGGTGATTAGAGCATGATATTTTGTACGCTGTCCAGAGTAGACAGTAGCTGTCCATTCTGCAGGGCTGTTCTCTCATATGGCATGTGTATGCATTTTCTTTGGTGCCAGTGTTATGTGTTTAACATTGTCGTTTTTCAGGAGTATAGGTCTTTCCCCCCCTACAGTATAGTGACAGCCATGAAAGTCCTATATGGTCAGCTAGGGTCTAGTAAGAAGAAAAGAAGTGCGTTGTTACAAGGATAACTGTATTTGAATGAGCAACACGGGGGAGTTGTCAGCAGTAATAATTTCAGGGTGATGTGTTCCTGTGTAAAGTGTACTTGTACATACATGGCCATTCAGCAAGTGGCGCAGTGGGCTAATTCATTGGCCTCATTCATTGGTTCTCAAGTTCTTTCTGGGCAGAAGAGAAGTACTGCAGAAACAGTGATAGCTGATTGTTTGCACCGTATGCTTTTATGTAGTTATGACATTCAGCAGCGTTTATGTTCAAGAATGTCAATGAACCTGGGGTGTTCATATTTGGATAGTTGATCTGAATGAGATGGTTTGAACTATTGAATAAATGTGGGGAATGCTTCAGCCACCAGGGTATTGAGTTTGACGTCACAGGCAAGGAGGTCATGGCTGTCTCAGTACAGATGCTGCATAATGTTTTAGTTTTCAACAACTTTTTTCCTCTCCAAACTTTCGTTTTGTTTAATTCTATTACCTTTCGCTGGCTGCTTTGGGGGTGCTGTTGCATTCTTTTTCGAACCCTTGGCGGTCGGAACACCACAGAATTATGGACTGTGGTATGTCTCTATATCTGACGCCAAGAGCACAGACACAATCAGCCGTGTCTCCCTGATGAGTCCGATCCAGCGGACGAAAGGCCTCGGAGCAGGCGACACATATAGATCTGTCTTCGGGAGGGATTGCGATAGTTTCTTCATGCAGCTAGTGAAGGGGTTTCATAGTTATGATATACATTTTCCATTTATTTCATCTTCAATTTTTTTTTTTCTTTTTTTCCCCTCTCAATTTCTAATCTTTGCCAAATCATTACTATAATGATGGAAGAATTGTTAACCTGCACTTGTTTTCCCCCACTACTTAATTGTTCAGCATTATACAGATGCTGAGTAGTTATTTTTGCTCTTTGGAAAGTCTTTGGCCAGCTTCTGCTCAGATTTGAAATGAAAGTTGTGTGAGCACAGTGGGAAGGCTGGATCCACACAGTTAAGTTCCGTCAATTTATTTGACAGCGCCTGTAAGAGTGTTGCTCTGATTTCTTGACCAACCCTGCAGGTAGGTAGGTGTCTTACTCACCAGGCATGATGGGCTCCCCTATATGTTATGTATAGAGCACAACAACCCTGCTGTGCAGAGCTGGACAAGATTGGAATACCACAACAATATCTTTTCCCATCTCGATAGAATCACTGAATTATCCAACCCCCTCACCCCACCCCCCTCTCTGGCACCAAAACACCCCCCTCCCCCAAAGTTTGTGGCCCATCATGCCCTTCTCTGGTGGTAATCTCAGTTAAGGGGCCAGTGAAAAATCATCTGCACTGATACAGTTGTTGTTAATGGTTCAGTTTAATATTGCTTGAAACTTTGGATCAAAATCATGCAGCATGTATAATCCTAAGCACTTGTGTATGCATTATGTTCACAGAGTCACAAACATTTGTCCCTGGTCAAACACAACAAGTTTGGGCTTGGCTTGAGAAATGGCGGAAGGAGCATGTGACCTCTGACATGGTGCTAGCATGTCAGGATTGGCTGATGGGACATGTGGAGTCCATCCCCCCTTCTTCTTCTACAACCCAGCTCCATCAGGTCAGAATTAGGGGAGTTGAATTGGGGTGAGGGTGGGGTTAAAGTGGAACGTGTCAAGAAGAATCTCCCTGATCTAAAAAAAAAACCATATTTTAAATGAAAGAGAGGATCTTAGCTGGAAGATAACTGTTAAGTGCAAAGTGGCCTGGTTTTCATTTGATTCTTGTGTGGTTTTAACTATGATGATGATTATCAATTGAATATGAAGGACAAAATTATTTCATCTGGTAAGTGAATGTGAGAAAAGGATTCAGTTGATGTTTACAGTAGAAATACAACACTAAAAGATAAGTGATCTGAAGAGCACTTTGCAGAGGTTATTTTTGTCACACTGATTCCAGTGACAGTGAGCAACAACTGTGTGTGTGTGTGTGTGCTTTTTTGTGGACACACTATGTGAATGTGTACACCCCATGTACTGGTGTGTGGTTGTCTGCATTTTTCGGCTGCTAGTCACTGTTTCGTTCATATGAGCATACCATTTGGACTTGTTTTTGACTGATAGATTATAGCTCTGCCCCTAGGCCATCTTGTTTGCTGAAAGGCTGGAGTAGCTCTAATTAGGAAATGCTATAATAGAAAAATGACTGAAAATAAATATGATAGGAAAATGGCTCTGAAAATCCAATGTGGGATTCGGATTTCGGATTGCTCATTGTTCTGCTGGTTGCTTTCTAGACTAACATGTTGCTACAGGGACAGGGACAACCCTCCACCATGTATTCTATACCGCCCTTGCATCTTGACAGGTACACCAGCTGTCCAAACCACCCTACTACACCTACCACCGTTACCATGTGAAGCGTCACGGGCCGACACCATCGACCGTCTCCCCTTCGGTTGCCACTGTGGCCACTGCCCAGCCTTCCTCCGTGGCAATGACCATGGCCTCTGCCTTGCCCGCTGACCTTGGTGTTGCTCGATCGTCCTCGCGTCCTTCTTCAAGACCTTCATCTCGACCTTCCACTCCGGCAGAGTGAGGGATGATGGGGAAAAAAAAAACTCTGTGTTTGGAGGATGTCATGTTAGTGCTGGGCTTGGTCTGCTGCTTTTTTTTGGTTTTTTTTTTTTGTTGTTGTTGTTTGTTTTTGTAAATGTTCTGAAGAAGAGGAATTACTACTTGAGGAACCCTCCCAAGTTACATGTTTATGCAATGGTGCGAGAACTGGAGTAAATGTGACATGTAAATACCGCCTGTCATTTCACTTTTGATAGGTATAGTGCAATGTGTTTAAGTTCAGTCTGCATGCTTACTTAATTCCGTGTATGTAACGATGCATGGGAAAAACCCAGGATTTTAGTTGGTTTGGTCAGATAAGCTGTTCAACAGGAATCAAAATAAAGTAGAATTGCTGTTAACTTGTTGGCTGTAATGTGGTTGGGCATGAAAGGGTTAGTCCTCATTGTAATTTCATCTACATACAAGGTAGACGCACAGTTGATATTACTTAGCAAAATATGCATTGGCTTAAGCATCTCTACTTTAGAATAAAAAAAAAAAGTTTTGTATTGCAAAATCTGGACTCCAGTTGATTTATTTCTCTATGAATTTGAAGTCATTTCACTGTGTGTATTTACTGCATCTTTCGAGTTTTATGCGACCTTGAAAAAATGCTCAGAAAAAAAAAACTGGGGGGCAGATGACCACTAGCTCCAGAACAGAATATAATGATGGATGTTGCATGTTACACAATTCATGGCATGTTCTAGGTTTTCCCATGCACAGTTACGTATTCTTGATTTGCTACCTACACTACTGTCAACTCAACTCAACATTTCATTTTGTCGTCATACAGAATTATTTTCTTGCGGACATGTTGCACTAACACACAGTAAACAAAACAAAGACAGAGAAAACAAAAGATGAATATATCATATATTAAAAGGTTGACCCTAAGTATTTGCACATCTCACGAGTTACTGTCTCCCTCACCCCTCTCTCTCAATTTTCTGACATGCACTTCACATTCCTCGCTCACTATAGCAAAAACTTGTGTGTCTGCTTGTGCTCTCACTTTCATTCATCCCTCCTCCCTTCCTTCCCAACAGGACATTGACCAGGAAACTTATAGACCCTAACGTAACAATTCGAACCAAAGCAACTCACTCTCACTCTCTCACACACCCCCACCCCCCCTGTCTCCCCAGACCCCTCTCCTTCCCCCTCTCCCTCCCCATTCCTCTCTCGCCACTGTCTTCCCTCGACCACTCTCTTCTGTACAAATACAATGAGCTGAAACAAATAGTTAAACATAAACATCGGCCCAACAGAATGTATTGGAATGAAAACATTTCAAACACATCCACAGACATCGATACATTTATTAGTATAAAACAGAGCAAAAAAATCGATGAAAGTCTGTTGATGAAAATTGTATCTATAAACCATCAGCCACTCTTGCATCTGCGCACTAAGGTCACAACTACACACAAGCACGCACACGCATGTGCATACACACAAGCACGCACGCACGCACACATGCATATATCGCCACACTTCCACACATTATAAAAGCCAGCAGACTCATAGTGAACACAGGACAAAAACACACTGGTATACTCGCAGATCAGTGCACAAATACTCAAAAAGCAAAACAAGAATAAATTCCAAGTTGATTCAAATGTAAAAATGAGGATTAATTATTAACTTGCTTTCTGGGCTTTCTCGTACAACATCCACACTCAGCACACACACGCATTCACACACACACAAGTATGCACATGCACTCGCACATGCACGCATGCACGCATACACATGCACACACGCATGGCTGGGACAACTGGGTGGCTGTGCCATTCGCAGGGCAGCATTGTAGAGGCACACAGCGGAGGGTCAGGAACGAGTTCTTCAGGCTGCTGGTCCTTGCCTTGAGGCACTGCAGGTGCCAAGAGCTATCCCTGTTTGGTCGGCAGAACTCGGCAACAGGATGGAGGGGGTGAAAGGCATCGCCTGTGATTCCTGCCAGTTTTTTTATGGCAGTTCCCTGGTAGAGGACAGCAGGAGATGCGAGGTCCTCCCTCACCAAACATTCAGCTGACTTGGTGACTCCAGCCACAAAAATACGACCAAAATTTCACTTAAGTTCACAGTCTATTTAAGTTGCTTGATTCACTAAAACCTTATGTACAAGTTACTAAAACTTGGAGCCATATAACTACCTGAAGTCTAGAGAAAAGCACAAAATTCAGAGAACTAACGATGTGCCGCTGGTCGCACACGAGTTGCGCCCACCTCTGTGTTTTTTGTTTGCCATCTTGTACATTTCAGTCTGTAAATAACTAGAAAATGAGCTGAGAAAATTGGCTATTGTTACTTGATGACCAAATTGCGTGCATCCCATGTTTATTTTCATGATCGGCGTTTTACTTCTTTTTTCTTTTTTTTTTTCCCATCAACATTGATGTTTCTTCCTGGATTAAGTTTATTCAGAGTAGTTGGATGAGGTGGGGTGAGAAAAAGGGGGATCAACAGCTGAATCTCATTTTCTGTGCAGACATTCAGAAGAATGTGCACAGGGTACTTAATGTTAGTATGAGGCAGAACTTTTCCGTTTTGTTAGCATTAGAAGTTGCGAGTTAACGCTCTGTGTGAAACGTGGAATAAATTTTTATGTATGGTGATTTTAGTGTAAAGGTGTTTCTTGTGTGTTTTTTTTTTTTTATGTAATTTTCTTTCTTCATGTGGCTTTGAAGGTTTTGTCATTAAGTTATAATTCCATGTCAATTGAGGTTTTCTTTAATGTCCAAGTATTGTCTCGTTACATCAGCGTGTGCTACTCATGTGATCAGCCAGCGATGAGGGTGCCTGTTCCTGAGATGGCCAGTTGATGTTTAATACAACTTACCTGGCATGAAAGCATGTTATAAAATTCTGACCATATGTCATCAGATTTCTCTGTGGTGACCCTAGTCTTGTCATTAAAGAAAACAAACACCAAAAAAAAAAAAATGCCAGTAGTTGGGAACTGGGAAGAAGGTGTGAAGGTAAATTTCAGGGCATCATGGAGAGTCAGAAGTGTGGGTGGAAATGTGTAAAGAGATAACCGATTTAGCTCGTTACTATTTTTGATCTTGAACTGTTGATGTTGCTTCTTTCGGCAGTTCTGTGTTACTGATAGCATGCTAGAATTTTTTTTTACATGTTTGGTTGCTAAAGTGTTCTATACCATAAGCCGCGGACGAGTGTTGTGTTCACCTGATGTTCCTTACTTGGGTAGTTCTTTCTGGCTGACACCAGGTGACAGTTTTAAAGCCTGGGTGCCAAATGTTTCATGGTGGTCCTCTCCCTCTCTTGCTGTGGGCAGTCAGGGTTAGGGCTTGTTAGTTTGGACTGTCACAGGCTTGCAAGATGTATCCCCCTGCTCACTACTCAGCATCTTCTGAGGATTTCAGTTTTGTTCTCTGCCTACGGCCTTGGCAGCTTACAATTTCAGGGGATTATGATTCTTCTCAGATAGGTCTCGATCAGAGTCCTTCCTTTGTCCATATCCTCAACGTTTCTGTGGTATAAAGGAGAATGGGCTTGAACAAAGGGGTTGGTCTTCTGCACTGGGTAGTGTATGTTTGCAGACCGGCTTAACCAAAGTTTATCAACGTTTCAGATAATAAGCAAAGTGAAGGATGAGGGAACGAGACAGTGAAAGAAAATAGAAAAGTAAAGCAACTCAGTTCAGATTCGATGAAGGGTTGGTATTTGGGGGGGGGGGGGGGGGGGGGGGGGGTTGAAAGAAGAGGAAAGAGTGTGTGTGTGTGTGGTAAGGGATAGAAAAGAGAATGTGAAAGGTGTTTGCATACAAGGGTGTTTGTGAGTGTAAGTACATTGGATAATGTAGACATCCGCAGCCCACATAAGGAATGGAATCCAGTGGACACCCTCCCCATCTGTGACTTGAGATTGCAGACTTTGCAAATGGGCTCGTTCTACTGTCAACACACATCAGGGCTTATAAGAGAAAGCCAAGAATATTGCCCAAATGTGTTTTCATGTTGACAAGGGAAAATTGAGATTTTTGACGACAACCAGCTCTGAGCCAATTAAGAATAGAAGAGCTGTTCGATATGGAAGCCTTTACCAGCCTTGTAGTAGTGGTCAAAAAGCAGCAATGAATAGATGTTGATGTAAACGCAGTCAGATCCACAATCTCCCAGTCCACAAGTCCAAATGCTGAAACAATACAAGGCAGTTGACAGTGTTTTTGACAGTAACCAAACAAAACAAAAATCATGAAAAACAAAAACAAACAGGTGATTCATTTTGTTATATTTCTGTTGTTTTCAACAGTTTGTTCTGAATTGCAGCCTATATAATTATTTTGTTTTTGTCTCTGTGTTACGGAAAGCAGATGAGTGAAAAAACCTCCCTTCGTACATTAGAAGTTGTGTGTCTGATAGGTGAATAGCCTAAGGTAAAGGAAGCATGATTTGTGTTCATTTGTTTCTTTTAGTAAGTAGATGATAAATTATTGGGTTTTGCCGTGAGGTGGGTTTTTGTTTGTCTTTTTTTATACGTGAAGTAACAATGCTGTTGGATGAACTGTTTGATTTGTTGTGTAACACTTTGTAGCGTAGGTCAAGCATTAAAACTGACTGCAGATGTCTGATAATTTGTGGTAGTCTGGATCCAGGAATGGTTTGCTGGCGGAGGTGAAGCCTGCAGTTGTATATATGTATATAGTCACTGTGTTCGTTCTGGCATGATTCTCTTCTGTTTGTTCGCCATGAACTGTCAAAACTGTACAGTCCATTAACTGCATTTACATTTTCCTGGAACGTCTCTTCATTTCGTTTCTGTACTGAAAAATTATTTGACTTGTAACGTATCTTAATAAGATATAATCCATCAAAAATAGCACCAGCAGTTTTGCTGGTCTGCCCTGACCACAGGTGCTGGTAAACGTCGACCTTTGAGAGAGAATTGCCATCAGTATTGCAAGGTGCTGCCCAGTTTGACCCCCACAGGCACAGTTCCTTGGTGAAAGTATGGTGAGATGGAGGAAATGTGTTGGACACTGTGCTTAACATGGACTTTGGAGAAGGGATGCTGGCATATAAAGACACACCACTGATGTAAAACTCTTAGTAGACGCCGTCTCCAGCATACTGAGCAAATTCCAGGGGAACAGTTCACAATCAGTTTATTTTTTTTTTTCTTCTAAAAAGTGTTGCAGTATGTACTGCAAGGTGTATTGTTTTGTGAAACTGGTGTTGGAACTATGAGACGATGATTCTGACATTCATTTCGATTTGTAAAAAATGTGAAAATTTTAACATTGTGTGTGAGTCCACCGTATGGATATGTTCTCTGTGTGTGTGTATGGTAAGTATGAATGAAGGGCATGCATTTGTACAGTCTGTGATTGGAAGCCTCATGGCTCATTTTATTGTGTTTTGAGGATAGATCATGGGGAAAAAATGTTTACCAGTCCACTATTGGAATTCATCTTTAAAAACAAAAAGAAAGGGGTCTCTCATACATTGGAGAAGACGTGCTGTCATACATAAGCGTAAATGCCATACATAAGTAGAATAAGGCAGTCTGCAAGCCTCATACAAAAACAAATGTTAAAAAAAAAAAAGAAATAGTATTCAAGTTATGGAGGAAATGAAAACAGTTTGTCCATAAACTTCTAGTATGTTTTGTTTCTAACTTTTAAATGTAAATGCTTTCAATTAAAGTGGTGTGAAGTCTCTTAGATTGATTAGGGGAAGAAAAAATTACAAAGAAAAAAATTAAAACCACCACCTTGTGTCTAGCACAATTGTATAATTGTTTGTTACAATAAAACTGGTCTTTTTTCCCTTTAAAGTGTACATTTAGATATATTGTTTTGGGCTTGTCGATATTTTCTTTGGGTATCTGGAAATGAAGGTGCTTGGTTGGTGTAGCGGAAGAGTACCAAACTTGCAGTCGCACTTTACAGTGTGAATTTTCCCGGCGCCCAGCATGAAACCTGGCATTGTCACTGCCCATTTTAATGGACGGTTCTGCTGGTGGTGTGTACAGTTTGACAGACTCACTAAATGCCGTCTCCCAGGATGCTTATCACCCTCAGCTGTTCCATCTTTGGTGGTGGGGTGTCGACGTTAGACCTATATGTCAAATGGAACAGATACTACTGAAATTCGGAAAATTGTGAGAAAACCAACTGAGGTTTTCCTTCAGTCAAAGATTGAAATGTTGAGCCGGGGGGGGGGAACACAAATATATACACACACACACACAGTGGACAGCCAGCCACAGTAGTACAGGTGTGGTTGTCATGGGGTGCATGGTGCAAGCTGAGAAGTTTATGGGAGGCATGTAGTTTTGCGATGTTTCTCTCCATGAAGAGCCACACAATTGAGCTTCGTGCACTTCCTGGCGGCATTTCTGATATGATGTTCAAATGTCTTGGAACCTTACTAGACATCGCAGAAGAAAACAAAATGCATCTCTTTCATGTAGTCTCGGACCAGAACACGATAGCATCACTTTTATCATTCCCATGGATCAGCATTCAAAAAAGGACTCGAAATTCGGTGGGTTCATGCAGGGCGGAATAGCTCAGTTTGTAGAGCACCGGACTCATAATCCAAGGGTTGCGGGTTCAAATATCCGCTGGGCTGTTTCTGTGCAGGGGGATTTTCCCCTCGGAGTTAACATTGATTCTGACTCCATTTCCCATACAGTCCTTCGAATGAGACTAAACCGAGGTTCCGTGCGTGAACACGCGCATAACATCTTGCACATGTAAAATCCCATCACCAACTTTCAGAAGAGAAGGCCAGTTTGGGTTGGTATGGATGATATGTTACACGTAGCATGCACCTTCCCCGAAGATGGAGTATGGCTGTCTTAATGGCAGGATAAAAAAACGGTCATGCACATAAAAGTCTACTCCATTTGTTGGACAGATGGGATTAATACTTGCCTGTCTATACAGGGAGTGTCCACAGAAGTATTGGCTTGCGTACGCAGAAGAAGGTAGGTTCATGCAGTACTGTCGTGACCACAGTATACCTGAACCATGTCAAAGTGTTCAGTGTCGGCACATTCACAGGAACTGATGTTGGATGGAACAGGTGACGACGGTCTCTTCCAGAGGGGAAACGCTTGCTTATTCTGGCCCTTGGCCTACACAGCTATTGTCAGCAGTCTGGTACGTAACTGGTGGTGTCTGCGCATGTTTCCACCAGAATAAGGTCCTCTGACTAAGACCAGAGTGACTTGGCACCTCGGCGAATAATGTCAAAAGCTGCCTTTGATTCCATGCTGCAACAGGACAAGACTGTGTGGTTGTGCAAGGGGAAGGCAGTGTGAGCGGCGATGGGGGCCAAAGTGGAGACTGAAAAACGAGAACAAAACAAAAAAAAAAAAAAAAAGAGAATACAAGCACGTGCGCACATAAATACATAGGTAAAAAAAGGTACTGTAACGGCAGACACCCAAGCCTGGCGGCTCTCAGTTTTTAAGATAGAAAGAACTTCGGACCAAATTCTTTTGACCCCAAGAAGAGGGAAACAATCTGATCATGTGGCCAGGTCAAGAGGACCAGATGGCAGAGCATATTCTTCAGAGGTCTCCACCCTCATAGGGTGTGCTGTAGCCGATTTCAACTCCACAGACAAAGCACTATAGTCTGACATCTGTAGCACACAACAATCTGACGTCCGTAGCACACAACAATTTTGTATCTGTAGCACACAACAATTTTGCATCTGTAGTACACACCAGTTTGATATCTGTAGCACAGCAATCTGACATCTGCAACACACAATAGCCTGACATCTGTAGCACACAGCCTGACATCTGTAGCACACAGTCTGACATCTGTAGCATACGGCAATCTGACATCTGTAGCACACAACAGTCTGACATCTGTAGCACACAACAGTCTGACATCTGTAGCACGCGCGGCAGTCTGACATCTGTAGCATGCGGCAATCTGACATCTGTAGCACACAACAGTCTGACATCTGTAGCACACAACAGTCTGACATCTGTAGCACGCGGCAATCTGACGTTTATAGCACACAACCTGACATCTGTAGCATACAGCAATCTGACTTCTGTAGCACACGGCAATCTGACATCTGCAGCACACATCAGTCTGACATCTGTAACACACAACAATCTGACGTTCATAACACACAGCAATCTGACATCTGTAGCTCACAGCAGTCTGATATTTGTAGCACTCAGCAGTCTCACATCTGTAGCACACAGGCAGTCTGACGTGTAGCATACAGCAATCTGACATCTTTAAACTCAGCGATCTGCCATTGAAGCAACCGAATTGTGTTTACAATATAGGACTGGGGTCATAAGAGAGAGAGAGAGAGAACTCGCAATTTAGGACTTTTTTTTTTTTAATAGGTTTTTCATATTTTTGCTTATTGAGCTATGAAGTCTCAGATGCTTTCGGAATGAAAACAAAAAGTACTCATGAAGAACGAATATATGTAGGCCTAAAATGAATCAGTTGACATCGATTTCCTTTTTCAAGTTTTGAAAAACAAACAAACGAACGAACAGACAAACCATTCCCGTTCCGTTCGGTGTATAGAGGTCGAAAGAACGATAATTAGTACTCTTGAGGTACACAACATCTTCTACCATCTGGAGTTCATTTAACTCAGCAATTCAAATACTCCTGTCTGATGTTTTATCTGTTTTTGATTCCCACACGGAAGAACTAAAAACCTATCTACAAACATACTTTTATTCCCCCCCCCCCCCCCCCCCCCCCCCCCCCTTGTTTTTTTTTTTTTTTTTCAGATGTAATCTAAACAACCCGCTGCAACGGTCTACTCTCCATCGCTTGGCTGACCAAGCTTATTTAAATGGTTGCAATTAGTTCACATGCTCGATGTAAAATTATTAGTGCCAGGCCCTTCTCTGCGAATGTCCTCTGGCTAAAAAGCCGCAAGGGGCATTACTCTACCAGAAGCACTTTTTTTTAAAAAGTCCTAATCGTACACTGATGTATTATTAGTAAGCAATATTGATTCTTGAGTTCATGGTTCAATAAGCAGAATTATGAAAATATAAATCTCTCTCTCTCTCTCTCTCTCTCTCTCTCTCTCTCTCTCTCTCTCTCTCTTGAGTGGCAATGTCCCATTAAAATGAAGAGAACATTATCAGCTCTTATAATGGCCTCGGTTGGATGGGCATGGACAATGCAACTTAATGGGTTTTTCATCGATGTGTGTGTGTGTGTGTGTGTGTGTGTGTGTGTGTGTGTGTGTGTGTGTGGTTTTTTTCGTACTTCGGTCTATATTCATATTTCTTTTATTTGGCATGTAATGCTTTTAGTTTTGTCTTAAAATACGCGCGCACACATACACACACAAGCGCACACACATGCGCGCGTGCGTACTCACGCACATACACATACACATACGGACGCGCGCCCCCGCGCGCACACACACAAAAGTACGCACTTACATAAATACACATACACGCATCTCAATACGAACACACCATACCCTCACATACACTCAAACTTGCACACTCACACACACACTTACACACACACACACACACACACACACACACACACACACACACACACACACACACACACACACACACACACACACACATACTCGAGCACTCGTACACATGCATTCACTCACATCTCAAAACACACGCATGCACGCACACACATACGCGCGCACGCACATACACATCCACGCCCATTCAGGATACGCTTCGGTGCTCGCACCCCGATCCGTCGTCGGTGCGCAACAGCAGGGGCCCAGAAATCCACCAGTCGGACATCGACACAAGTTTGGAGCAAGCTATAGACAAAAAGTATTTCGGAAGGATGTGTTCCATCAAACGGATGATGTAAGTGTGCTGCTGTGTGAATCAGACGACGACCTTCAAGAATATTCCTGCGATCCGTGTTCGGAAGACGATCGCTTTTTCTGGTTTAACAACCAGGAAGAAAGACACATGTCATAAGAGGAATGTCTTAAATTGTCCTGCATTTGGAAGGAAGACGCATCGGCAACACGAAGCATGCAGAGACCCAAGCATGTGCTGCACGCTGTGTCCACGGACTGATCCAGTTTTACCTGGGGTGACCGTCGTCTACAGAACTGACAGTGAACACCAGTGACATTTTCTCGTTCATGATTTCATCACGTAAAGTGAAAAAAAAGGGATATTGCTGTGGTTTCCATGTTAAAAAAATCGAAATTGAGTCGCGTTTTGTTATTGTACATCCCGCCGATTTGCTTAAAGGGCTTTTACAGCCTAACAGCATTAAACTTCGTTCATTCGTTCGTTTGTCCAAACATCAAAGCAATAAGCCTATAGAGGAGATAATAATTTACTACACACACACAACACACACACACACACACACACACACACACACACACACACACACACACAGAGCCCATATAGACCGGAATTCAGAAACACCAATTCTGTGTGACTACATGTATATCCATTACATGGTAGTCAAGGGTCATTAAAGTATGGAACTGGCTGACATATTACTCGTAAGAGTCGAACAGCTTATGGGTGTATATGGGGATTGGGGAAGGGGAGAAGAGGGAGGAAGATGGGGGGGGGGGGGGGGGGGGGGGGGGAAAAGCCTTGCTCTACGTGCAAATTAGACGCCGAACCATACTGATATGGAATATGCCTTGAATAAGATTTTAACGTTTCAAAAATTCGCGAATTGGTTCTAAAAAAAACAACAAACAAACAAAACCTGTTAGGGGGGAGGGAGGCATCGAGGAGAGGGTGGGGCGGTGGAAGAATTAAAAATATCTTCCAAGTGGATGAGATTTAATAAGAGTAACAGCCAACATTGCCAGGCTCCAGCCGTTCTCATAACTGGGATTAAAAACACTTGACAAAGTCAACGGAAGCTTGAAGGACTTCATCTTATCATGAAGAGGCTGAAAAAGTGATTTTTTGTACTAGTACAGTCAAATAAAAAAATGAGGGATATCGAGAGTCTGACCACATGCACAAGCAGCAGGTGCCGGTTTTAAATACCTACCTAACCAACCATTAAACCCGCAGCCTATGTACAAGGTTACGATTAGGGATTGGCCCTGGAGGATTACAACATTTGCTTGTTGGTTTCGTCATATCCCATCTGTGCTTCCGAGCTGAATCTTCCAGATATTGTATCTGTCTTATGTTCCAGATTGAACTTGTCAGAATGTGGATAGCTTCAGATGAAGAAAGAAGGATATCACAATTCAAAACATCAGATTTATTTCTTGCAGCTTCCTTAGCATAAAAGTCAGCTAAATCATTGCCACGTAAACTAGAGTGCCCTGAAACCCATAAAAGAGTTACATCGATACCCCGGGTTATTAACTGATGAATGAGAAATAAGATCTCACACACCAAGTCTGAACGACTAGATTTTGATTGACAATGTAAAGCCGTAAGCGCTGATTTTGAGTCCGATAGTATAAGTATTTGTCTATGTATAACGGGCATGTCAAGTATAAAATCTAGTGCTTTCAAAATAGCAAATAACTCTGCTGTAAATATAGAACATCCTTTCGTAATATGGAATTTCTTTCTGATGCTAAGCGCTGGTATTACAAAGGAAGC
>JADBJO010000040.1:150000-155000 GCA_016801955.1 Conus betulinus | reverse complement strand
TATCAAAACATCACGGTGAAGAACGGAGACATGCTTATTTTCTCAGAGGTTAACTTTGTGTCAATCACAGAAGGACACAGAGGGGGGTGATTTGAAGGAAGAAATGTCCAGAACAGTTCTCATCATTTAAGTTATGCATAACAGCATCAACCGTGCTAACAGCACTGGGCAGCTAAACAGCGATTCCTATTCCTCGTTGCGCTTCTCTGTCTCTGACAGTGAAGAATTCCTCACTCTGAACAAGCCGACGACGAGGACAACGGAACTACTGGAAAACCCTGGTCTCATCATCCAGTAGGAGTACCCAGCCTAAGTTATTGCCTGCTCCGTGTTAGAATGCTTGACATTTCAGTAATCCTAGCGCTAGGTATCAAAGTGCAAAGACCTGCTAGACGAAACGGCAGCCATAAACAAGGATTCCAAAACAGAAGTTTGATACTCAACCGCATTTGTTTCAGTTCCTCTTTTGGTGTTGAAACACACACAGTTATGTGTTATGAACTCTTTTTCTCGTTGCAGTCACCAGCTCTAAACTTGTGAATGCCACATCTGCTTTTAATCGTCTTTACTTTAATCTGTATACCATAGGCTTGTCTAGTCTTGACTCTAATGTACGTTATCTACGGGTAGAAACATTCTCTCAAAATTTGTAACGGTCCGCGGGTCTGCACACAATAAACCACTCTCTCTCTCTCTCTCTCTCTCTCTCTCTCTCTCTCTCTCTCTCTCTCATCATGTCAGTGTATATTACCTTTTCTTTTATCTGCATTGAGAAAAACACATGATGCGTACGAAGTACATATTGCTACTACTATGCATTCTCTCTCTCTCTCTCTCTCTCTCTCTCTCTCTCTCTGTGCGTTAAGTACGTATTCAATACGCGCTCTTCACGCCGAACCGATGTATTATCATTCATACCCTATACAAAACACCCCATAAAAATGACCGTCCGTTTGGAAAGAAACGGTGTCTTACGATGTGTCAACCCCATTCTTCGGCCCTCGCTGGTAAGAGTGATTGATGATGGGCAGTAGCCCATAATCTGAGCCTCGAGGGTCTTGTGGGGGAGAGTGGCGCATTGTGCTTCTCTCTCTCTCTCTCTCTCTCACCTTTATGAGAGGTACTACGGTCTGCTGAACGCCTTATCAAAGCCCCGTGCACACGCTTTGTCGCCTCTGTGTTAAAGCCCCGTTCACACGCTCTGTCGCCTTTTTTTTTTTTTTTTTAAAGCCCCGTGCACATGCTCTGTCGCGTCTGTGTTAAAGCCCCGTACACACGCTCTGCCTCCTTTATTAAAGCTCTGTACACACGCTTTGTCACCTTTGTTAAAGCCCTGTACACGATCCGTTACCTTTGTTAAGGTCCTCTGCACATGCGCTGCCACCTTTGTTAAAGTTTTGTGCACACGTCTTGTCGCCTTTGTTAAAGCCTCGTACACACCCTCTGTCACCTTTGTTAAGTTCCGTGCACACACTCTGTCACCTTTGTTAAACCCCCCTCCCCCCCCCCTCCACACACACACATACACACACACACACGCTCTGTCACGTTTATTAAAGCTCCACACACATGCTCTGTCACCTTTATTAAAGCTCTATACGCTCGCTCTGTCGCCTTTGTTAAAGCCCCGTAGACACGCTAAGTCGCCTTTGTTAAAGCCCGTACACACGCTCTGTCGCCCTAACGATCGTCAGAACTTCAGTCTGGGTGCAAGTTATCATCAGGCTGATAGAGGTGATCAAGTCACCATCTGTCTCGCTGACCTGGTCTTGTGCCGTATTATAGATGATAAATGACTCTGGGTTATGTTGTATTGTGCTGTGGTTAGGAAGAGCTTGAAGTTCGAAACACATGTTAGTAGTGTGTGTGTGTGCGCGCGCGCGCGCGCACGCGTATGTGTGTGTGTGTGTGTGTGAAGGGGGGTATATTCAGCCATGGGGACGGAGTGGGAATATCTTGTTGTGTGTTTACATAAATGTAAGCGAGTGTTTCCGCTCAGTTTTGCACGACACAACTCCAAAGTTGTCGTCGTGCTCTGTGTGTGTGTGTAATACCTTGTTTTGACGAGCGCTTTATGCTTGACTGCTCACGTGGTTATGGTTGATAAGCGGCTGTTTCCTAACCATTAATTTCAGTCAGGAACAGCTCCCATGTTGTGTTGTGATTTACTCTCTGTGCGTGCGCGCGCGCGTGTGTGTATGTGTGTGTGTGTGTGTGTGTGTGTGTGTGTGTGTGTGTGTGTGTGTGTGTGTGTGTGTGTGTGTGTGAGAGAGAGAGAGAGAGAGAGAGAGAGAGAGAGACGCACACACACTCAGAAAAAGCGCATTCGTGCAAGCGTGTATGTGTGCTTGCACGTGACCTTTTGTGTGTCTGTCGGCCTATTTCTGTGTGATATGTGTGTATGCCAGTCTGCGTCTGTATGACATTTGTGTGCGCGCGTGCACCAGTGTGTGTGTGTGTGTGTGTGTGTGTGTGCGCGCGCGCGCGCGCATGTGCGTTTAAGCACTTGCGCAAGCGTACGAGAGAGAGAGAGAGAGAGAGAGAGAGAGAGAGAGAGAGAGAGAGAGAGAGAGAGAGACAGACAGACAGACAGACAGACAGACAGATAGTGAGACAGACAGAGATAGACAAACAGATAGACAGACAGACAGAAGCGGTGGTACTCTATATTTGAGTCGATCCGGGTACAGTCTGTCCTGTTTTGGGGGGTCTGATAACTGTCTGATAAGGAACTGGGCGACATAGTTTACACCGTATGCCACAAGCACTGCATAACGAAGGGGGTGGAGGGAGGGTGAGGGTGGAAAGGGTGGGGATGGGATCTTGTGGTGATCTCAGTCCAGAGGAAGTAAAAAAAAAAAAAAAAAAACGTGGCATAGCCTCACGTGACGCAAATACATATTGCATACGCCTCTTGAAGCTGTGGTAATATTAATTCAGAAACTGCCTGAAGAACACACACACACACACACACACACACACACACACGCACGCACGCACGCACGCACGCAAACACACACACACAAAAACACACACACAAACACACACACACACACACACACACACAACACAAACACACACACACACACACACAAACGCGCGCGCGCACACACACACACACACACACGCCCACACATCACACGCATGCACGCATCCCTCAGTTACTAATTGTCTATCGTTCGTGCCATACCGTTCGGGAACTCAATGCGATGAATTGTGGAGATTAAAGTTTTATCACCGAAAGGCTCATTATAGACAATTTCAAGTCGTTTCCAGATATATGTGTTATGAATACACTGTGGACAGACGAACGCTGTGGATACTGTGGTACAGGCCATTTAATAGTGTGCATTTAATTCAGTCTCTGTCCCTGCCCCTTTGTCTATTTCTTTCTCTCTTTGTCTCTCTGTCCAGCTCTTGTCGTTATCGCTCTGTCTGTCTGTGTCTGTCTTGGTTTCTCTGTCTGTCTCTTTAAGTCTTTGTTTGTCTATCTGTTCTCTGTTTTGTCTTTGTCTGGTTCTGTCTGTGTTTATCTCCCTGTCTGTCGTCTCATCAAAGGCTGTCTTTCGACAAGTCACCCTTGTGTGCCATAATATGGTCTACGTTTAGTGTCAAAAAACCCCTCATATGACCGTTTTCTTCCCATAAGCTATTATTTTCGTCCAGAAAATTTCTTTGAAAATATGATTAACATTTCTATGTACTCGTTTCCTTTTTCTCCGAGCTTGATATGGAAATAAAACGTGATCACCATGACCTTCATCCATAAAGAACAGATAAAATAATTTTTCTTATGTCGCGTGCGCACTCTTGCTGACGTTGTGTTTCGATGCACATACTAGTCTTTTAAAAGGCGAACGGGGTCTCTTCCTCTCCCGACCGGAAGGAAGCTAACATAAATGGACAGTTCATGATACAATAACATGAATGAAAAAAAAAGGGTAGAGAGAAAAAGACGAAGTTTTGAACAATCTAGAATCTAATTCAACGTCCTTCTGTTTATACCCACTTTCTTTTCAACATCAACGAGACAAAGGTTATCTGTAAACGTCAGAGGTAAAAAAAAAAAAAACAAAAAAAAAAACAGGAAGTCTTTTCAAAGTATCTCCAATCTTTTATTCTTTTTCATTAATTAATCAATTAACCTGTCAATCAATCAATTGATTGATCGATCGATCCATCCATCCATCAATCAATCAACCAATTTTTGTTTCCCATACATAAAAATAGAGTTTACTGTGGTTGGTACTTAAGTGGAAATGGGGGCGATGGGAACAGGGGCGGGTGGAGGGGGGGGGGGGGGGGGGGGGGGGGGGTCGGCACTCACACAGTCTTTCAAAGGCTGCTTTGCAAAAGTACGTAGATCCTGGCTCCCTTCAAACTTTGTCCTGCGACAGGGACGTTACTCTCAATTTCTTCTCTAATGTCGGAAACCACAAATGTCTGTCATAATTAACGGCTTTCTCTGCTCAAAGCTTCCTCCGCCATAAATGACACTTTTTACCCGTTTAACTCGGTAACAATTGTCTAAAATCGTCAAAACCAATGTAAACATTTGCTTTCTTTGGAAAATTTCTGTTTACATGTTACAAATTCTGCTTTCTTGTGGTGACATTTACTGCTTTTGCCTGATTATTGCCGTATTCTTGATTATTGGATGTCTTAGCATCGTCAAAACAAGTGAAAATATTTATTTTTTGAGGGAAATTATTGTATACATATCATGATGTTTGCTTTCTGTAATGACAATTACTGTTTTCGCGTGATAATTACTGTTTTCTTTATGTTAACCGATGTTCTACAACTGCATTGAAAACAAACATAGGTACTGTTTTCTTGGTGATAATTACTATATTAATTAGAATCTTTTGAATCTTGTGAACTTCGCTACCTTACAGCCGTTCTTAAGTGGCGTGTGTTCGTCTCGTGCCTCTTGAAAGACATTCAGCACTAGCTGTTCAATAGGACTCTCTCTCTCTCTCTCTCTCTCTCTCTCTCTC
>JADBJO010000040.1:140000-145000 GCA_016801955.1 Conus betulinus | reverse complement strand
CTAATCAACTATCTTAATTAATCAGTTAAGCAGTCAAGTAAAACAAGATATTTTTGCTAATCTGTTTGTGTGGGTAAAGTATGATATCATTAATGGATTTACACTCATTTTCACCCATCAGATGGACGCGCATCACTCTCACGACGGATTTGTTTTGAGTCTTATTACTTTTTTTGATTTAAACAAACAAACAAAAAAAAAAGTTATTTGTATTTTTGATCATTTATGTATTTTTGGCAGATCTGTTACGCTCTTCCACCACTGCTGTGACTACATTAACATGTTTAAAGAATTATTTAATTAATTAGATTATTTTCAAACTTATCTTTGGCACGTGTATCACTCCGTGAATGTAGGAAAAGCCACATGAACTTATCAGTTGATCAATACTTGTGTGCGTTTTTTTTTTCTCAGCTGACCTGTTCGATTCTTTCTTTCTTTCTTTCTTTCTGTGTGAAAGTGTGTGATTCTGTGAGGTCCAAATTCTACGAAAAATGAACCATAAGACGAAGTATTATGCAATGGGCAGTGTAGCTGGTGATGATGACGGCGGTGAGTTGGAACAGGATTGTATGCATGTTTTGAAACAGCAGAAAAAACGTATTGAACACAGTGTTAATGTTGAGAGAGAGAGAGAGAGAGAGAGAGAGAGAGAGAGAGAGAGAGAGAGAGAGAGAGATTTTATAAAACGGCTGTGGGAAAGCGTGAAGAACTTGTTTTTTAGATCTAACCCTTTTGATGAAAAAGTGTAACGCATTAAGACAGAGGAAGAGAAAGACGAAAAATGTATGCAAAATGTAACCAATTATGACATGAATATGCATCCAGCTATGCACCCCGCGTCCCTTCACCCTTTCTTCCCTCCTCCCAGATCCCCACCCCATCCCCGCCCCCCAACCCGCTCTTCCGCTCGCCGTCTCCGTTTCCTGCACCGCTTTAATACTCCTCGCTACCGAACGAGAGGGCGAGAAGGAGGGGGGGGGGGGGGGGGGGGGGGGGGGGGGGAGGGGAGGAGAGAGAGAGAGAGAGAGAGAGAGTGGGGAAGAAGTAAGAAGGAGAGAAAGAGAGCTCTAGAGGAGAGGGGAGAGATAGAAAGGAGAGAGGGAGAGAGAGGGAGGGAGGGAGAGAGATTAAAAAAAAAAGAGAGAGGGGGGTAGGAAGAGAGAGAGTAAGGGGGGGGGGGGGGGGGAGGGAGAGAGAGAGAGTGGTGGTGGTGGGGGTGTGTGAGCAGCCCCGTGCTAAGAAACTAAGGAAATGAACAAAAAGATCGCTTTGACAGCCAACCGCCACTCTACCCCTCATCCCCTTCACTCCCCTTAGTTATGATGATGGTGATGCTGATCATCGTTATCATAGCCATCATCATCACCATCACCACCATCATCAGCGGCATCGTCATCATCATCATCATCATCATCATCAGCAGCAGCAGCAGCAGCAGCAGCAGCAACAGCACCGGCAGCAGCAGTAGCATTACCATCTTAATATTCATCCCACCGTGCAGCCCGTCGTCTCGCGTGCAGTGAAACCTAAAACAAAATAAGATGTGTTACCTTGTTACAACTTTTACTGGTGTATTTTTTCTAGAACAACAAGGATATGTCACCGCGTTACAACTTTTTGCCCACGCTTTTGTAAACAGCAAGGATTTGTTATCATGTAACAACTCTGTCCATACTTTCTCAAACACCTAGGGTATCAGTATCACTATGTCACAATTCTTTGTTCACCGACTCTTTCCCGACGTGCAAGGTGTAACCATTTTACAACTCTCTGTCGGTATGTAGCAGGTAGCTAGATAGGAAAGTAAGTAGGTGGGAAGTTCTGGTCCGTTCAAAGTAAGAACATTTTGTGTTACAATTCGACTGTATAATGAAAAAAGAAGTATTATGAATGTTTTTTGGGAAAGCGACCACCAAAAGATGATTTAAATATCCAATCAAAATACAATGGTTTCAGAATAATGAACAGCGTTGAATTTTTCCCCCGGTCCATGCAAGACCATTTTCTTTAACAGTGTACCGTTTGCTTTATAGCAATATCACGTTTTTTCGTCTTCTTTTTTTTAGAATGATTTAGAATGGGACTGCGACAAGAAATAACAGCGGCAGGTACGTGGGTAGTAACTAACACAGAGCAGGTAGTGTGTGTGCGTCTGTCATGAAAGTGAGCATTCGCTTCCTTTACTGTCTTCCTGTCACTGTAATCCAGAGAGATTTCTCGGTGACAGATTTTATCGGTTCCCCCGTTAGGTCTGTGGTCTTTGTGGCTGTTAGTCAGAGCTCCAGAGGTGATTCCATCGCCCTCACTTTTTTATTACTCAAGCGGTTGGCGGGCTGGCTCTTTCGACAGACTGAATTCTTCGGTAACTGTGAAAAAACAAAAATGGTTTCTTAATGGCGACCTTTCCTGGTTTCTCAGGGTTCTTGTCTCAGTCGTTTAACATTTTGTCTGTTTCTCTGACTGTCTGTCTGTCTGCTGTCTGTCTCTGCTGCTTCTGTCTCTATCCCCTACACACATGCACACGCGCGCGCGCGCGCGCGCGCGCGCACACACACACACACACACACACACACACACACACACACACATTATCTCTCTCCCTCTCTGTCTGTCTGTCTCTTTCTATCTCTGTCTCCCCCATCTCCATCTCTCTCTCTCTCTCTCTCTCTCTCTCTCTCTCTCTCTCTCTCTCTCTCTCTTTGTCTGCCTGTCTTCATGTGCTGTACTATAGTTGAAAGTGACAGTTTCGTCCCTGGGAGTGTGGCTTTTCAATTTCCTGTGTAGGTGTCTGGTGGACCTCACAGGTTCAGCAGGGACACGGGGATCCATTGTGAAAGGAAGCGAAGAGCGCAGTCCTCTCACGCAGTGTCACACTCAACTGGAAGTCCACATCATCATCCTAATTATCACTGTGCAAGAGTAAAATAAATTCCATGATTCATTTACGCTCTGCTCCCTTCTCAATTCAGGTCTGATGTCCATGCCTACCAAAGGTGATATGTCACACGTGGTTAACTACCACAGAAGGTGATATGGCACACGAGACTAACCACAACAGATAGTGATATTCCAAACGAGATTAACTATCACAGAAGGTGGTATGTCACGCAAGGTTAACCATCTTAGAAGGTGGTATGTCACGCAAGGTTAACCATCTCAGAAGGCGATGTGACACGCGAGGTTAACTATCACACAAGGTAATAAGGCAAACGAGGTTAACTATCACAGAAGGCAATATTGCAAACGAGGTTAACCATCACAGAAGGTGATATGTCACACGAGGTTAACCATCACAGAGCGTGATATGCCAAACGAGGTTAACCGTTACTGAAGATGATACGTCAAACGAAGTTAACCATCACAGAGGGTAATATGGCACACGAGGTTATCTATCACAGAAGATGATACGGCACTCGAGGTTAATAATATGGCACACGAGGTTAACAGTCACAGAAGGTGATATGGCACACAAGGTTAACTATCACAGACGGTGATATGGCACACGAGGTTAACTATCTCAGAAGGCGGTATGGCAAACGAGGTTAACCATCACAGAAGTGATATGGGAAACGAGGTTAACCATCACAGGCATGATATGCCAAACGAGTTAACCATTACAGAAGATGATACGCCCAAAGTTAACCATCACAGAGGGTAATACTGCACACGAGGTTAATTATCACAGAAGGTGGTATGTCAAACGAGGTTAACTATTACAGAAGGTGATATGGCACACAAGGTTAATAATCACTGAAGGTGATATGGCACACGAGGTTAATTATCACAGAAGGTAATATGGCACACGAGGTTAACTATCACAGAATGTGGTATGTCAAACGAGGTTAACAATCACAGAAGGTAATATGGGAAACGAGATTAGCCATTACAGAAAGTGATATGGCAAATGAAATCAACCATCGCAGAAGGTGGTCTGCCAAACAAGGTTAACCATCACAGAAGGAGACATGGCGAACAAAGTCAACCATTACAGAAGGTATTATGGTACATGACGTTAACCTTCACAGAAGTTGGTATGCCAAACGAGGTTAACGATAAACGAAGGTGATAAGGGCACACGGTTAACCATCACAGAAGGTGAAGTGACACACAAAGTTAACCATCATAGAAGGTGATATTGCAAACGATGTTAACCATCACAGAAGAGTGTGGGGGTTACGCTGGTACCACTGGAACGACAACGCATGAAGAAAAATAGCCAAAATGGCGATATTTATGCTGGCAGGATTTGATCTCGCCATGTCTGATTGTCATTACCTCAGTGTTCTACCACTGAACCACATACCGAGCTGTCGTGGTACCTTTTAGTTTCTTACCCCTCCGCCACCTCCCCCCACATCTATGCCTGTGATACTTTCATGTCAGAATCGGCTGATGTGTGTGATGGCGCCCTCTGGAGGCGGAGAGGGAGGGTGGAAGAGGGGGCGAAGGGACGCCACTAGCTGACGTTGACTTGGTGACGAAGATATGATTATAGTCAGAAAGACTAGCTGCAGGTCGAGGCCGGGAGGCTGCTGGTTCGATTCTCAGCAGAGCTATTCATTTTGAGGTATTTCCTTGTCCTGGCCGGCTTATACTCAGGGTTGCCTTTGCTACAGACTCAACTTTGAAGACAGTACCACACGATCGTGTTTCGTCCAGTTAATGGCTGTATCTCTTGAGAGTGTTCCTCAACTATCCTCATCAACACTGCAGGTGTCTGTATCTCTTGGGTCTGGTTGACGGCTGGGATATAATATGAAAGCAAGCGTAGGATGCAGTCGTGTCATGCAGTTTCAGATCGGTATGGAATTCCATAGCGTCATCTTCATTGCCCTCATCCTCATCGATCAGCATTGAAAAAGCAAAAATCTGTGGCTTTTCATACCTGGCTCTCACGGTGACCTCTAGTTCGATTTCTTCTCCACTTCTGTGCCCTAGGTGAGTTCGTGCTGAGGTCGCCGGTGTCGGTGTGGCATAGCAAGTTCATGGGCACTGGC
>JADBJO010000040.1:117500-132500 GCA_016801955.1 Conus betulinus | reverse complement strand
ACGTTTGGATTGGAAGACTGAATAGCGCTAAGGGCCGATTTAGAATCGGTGCATACTAGAATTTGACAAGAGTTAATAGGAAAACTCAAGACGTGTTGTAATGACATCAAAATGGCAAACAAGCTCAGCACTGAAAATTGAAAAATGTCTACCAAGATGGTACAACTTTTCCACTTTTAAATCAGGTATTGTAAATGCTGCTCCTGTATCCAAATTATCTAGCACTGAACCATCCGTATAGATTTCAAATAGTTTTTGTATGCATTTTCTAAATAAATATCGATGACATTTTTCAATTATAAGGTGGATCTTTTTTGGACACATTTGCGTAATTTGTATCAAAGGTAGCTTTGGCTTGCCCCATCTTGGAAAAGGTAAAAAGGACAGCTTATTAGCAATTTTTGTTTCGTTTATATTAGAATCTTTTAGGAGATTAGAGGCAAATGACTGGATTGATTTTGTAGATTGCATTCTTCTGGCCCGTTTCACGAAATCTATTTCTGAATTTAAGGTTAGCTTTTTAAATGAAAACGGGCTGGTACTTTCAGTAGAAAAAACAAAAATATTATGCTATTCAATGCTGGATATGATCCGGAGAAACTCCCTTCATTTACTTTAGATGGCATTGCTTTAGAGTATGTAAAAACTGTTAAATTCCTAGGTGTATACTTAACCTCCAAACTTTCTTGGAATGTTCATATTGAATACATCTTAAACAAAGCAAGGAAAAGTTTAAACTTTTTGAAAATTATAAACAAAACAACCGTGGGGGGGCAAGACACGCATACTTTAACTTTATTATCCACTGCTCTTGTGCGCTCACGATTAATCTATGCTCAAGAAGTCTTTTTCAGCGCTCCGCAATATCTATTAAATAAACTACAGAGTATTGACTGCAAGGCTTACAAACTTGCCCTTGGAGTTCCCACACATACATCTAACATAGGAACATACAGTGAAATCGGAATATTACCTCTGAATGCATTACGAGAAGCATGTGCTTCAAAATTCATATTAAAGAGTCTTTCACAGGATAACTTCTGGCATTTGTTTGCTCACTGCAGTTGACAGCGTTCTGTTGGTGAAGGGAATAGGAAGCGAAATATCCGTCGTCTTCTTTCCCCTTCGCGTTTTCTCGCGTCGGATTTTCTCTTTGCTGTATTGGACTCACTGCCCCTTGTCTGTCTGTCTGTCTGTTTGTCTGTCTGTCTGTCTGTCTGTCATTGTCTCTGTCTCTCCGTCTCTCTGTCTGTCTGTCTGTCTGTCTGTCTGTCTGTCTCTCTCTCTCTCTCTCTCTCTCTCTCTCTCTCTCTCTCTCTCAGAATATATCAAATGTGTGTGTGTGTGTGTGTGTGTGTGTGTGTGTGTGTGTGTGTGTGTGTGTATGTGTGAGGTGAGAGAGAGAATGTATATGTGTATATATGTGAAACACACACACACACACACACACACACACACACACACACACACACACACACACACACACACACACACACACACACAGAAGGGGTGGGGGGAGAGAATGTGTATGTGTATGTATTTTGGGAAACGCACACACACACACGCACAAACGCACACACACCACACACACACACACACACACACACACACACACACACACACACACACACACACACCCGCACACACACACACACAGAGTGAGAGAGAGATGGTTGAATACCAAAAAAAAATCTACAGTCTTTTAGCATTTTCCTTATCAAAAGACATAATACGATATCTGTTTTCTGTTAGGTGACACACACAGACAAGGCATACCTTCAGCCGAGCTGAAACAGAAATACTCTCAGCCACCCCCTCCCCTCCCTTCCACTCCCCTCCCCTCCACACCTATGCCGTGCACCACCACCACCATTCTCCTCCCCACCCTTCCTTCCCCCTGTCCTCACTTCCATCCATGCTCAATATGACCCGCCCCTTCTCTTCCCCCCTCCCCCCACCCTCGCATTTCTCCCTTAACCCTACTCATTAGTGGCCCACTGCTGACGTGTAAGATTTGTCAAGTTTCAAGATAGGTCTCCCCCTTCCCCACTTTCCAGGGGTATAATCTCAGTCTGCCATATTGCCTAAGACAGGTGTGGGCATTAAATCTGAATGTGACTAACGCAGACGATTCGTATTTGAATATATACAACATGATTAGAATTAGACGCAAAGTGAGACGACTACAGGTGGTAATCTGAACAATTCTTTAAAAAAAAAAAGTATATAATTAATCCACCAAACATACACAAACTAATCGCAAGACAAAACACACGACGCGTTTCGACCTCTTAGGTCCTCTTCAGGCAAAGAAGAAACACTCAGGACAACGAAAAATGAAGAACGAGCGATCACTTATCTTGTTAAATTCAGCGCACGATGGGCATTAAATCAAATGTACTAGCAGATTTTCCATCTTGCCTGCGTCTCACAAACAGGCTGCCCTTTGTCGGGCATTGTTTGTTCTTTTCGGAGGCATCGGTGATGTATTGGATAGATCCTCTCTCTCTCTCTCTCTCTCCTCTCTCTCTCCTCTCTCTCTCTCTCTCTCTCTCTCTCTCTCTCTCTCGCTCTCTCTCTCTCTCTCTCCTCTCTCTCTGATCCCGTCCGCTGTACCATCTCTCGTGGAATTTTTATTTTCCTCGTCTCAGATCAGTATGGACGTCGACAATGATTGTAGCAGAAAACTGACTCCGTGCATAGCGCATTGGCCTCGGTGGCAAGAGAATGCAGGTTCATAGGGAGGTGGTCTGTGGGTTAGCCTTTCGGAAGACACTATGATGATACACAAAGGTTCTGTGCTTACTGCACGTACGAGACATACCCATAGCAACAGGCGAATGGTTCTTGGCAAAATTCCGAAGCGCGCGCGCGCACACCCCTCCCTCCCCAGACCAAGCACGCACGTGTGAGCCCGCTTGCGCCCCTCCCCCCCCCCCCCCCCCCCCCCCCCCCCCCCATGCGCACGCGTGCACACACGCACACGCACACACTTATAAGCGCATGCGCACGCATGCACACACACACAACGCACACACTTGTTCACACACACGTGCTCTCTCTCTCTCTTTCTCTCTCTCTCTCTCTCTCTCTCTCTCTCTCTCTCTCTCTCTCTCACACCACACTCACACACCTATTCCGAGAAAGTGAATAGGCTGCTGTACGTCTTCATTTAAACCGCATGACCTTCAATCAGACAATTAAGCACACAATAGTCCTTCCCCTGTTGTATATAGCAGAGTTGTTTATAACGTCTTAATATTACACATGCTTTCATAATTAACATCAAAATGTTACAATGTAGCATGTATGAATTATGTGTATAAACTACACTGAATAATTTCACGTTTTTTTCCCCTACATTTGCTGAAGTCTTGAACACAAACAATAATTAAGAAGATAGAATAACAGTCGGTAAATATATCGAACTACAAAACAAACGCTCTGGTCTTACAGGTTTTCTTTGCTTTGCCTCTTTTTTTTGTTGCTTTTTTTTTTTAATATCAGTATCACGATGGTACTTGGAGACTTTTTGAAAGCAGCAGAATAACTAACTTACAAAATTTATGTGAACACAGTTTTTAGTGGCTGTAAATTAGACTATAGCTGTTAAATTTGCCTTTCTTTTGTATGCAGTGAACGTGCACACAACTATGCCGGCTGGAAAGAAAAACACGTTTTACCTGCACGGTCGTCTCTGCAAATGCAGGGTTTGAGATGCGTACACTCGAACACACACACACACACACACACACACACACACACACACACACACACACACACACACACACACACACACACACACACACGCGCGACTCGTAGTCGAGGAGTGAGAGAGAAGTCCGTTTGGTTTTTTTTTCGTTCAGATGCAGCTATGACTTAGAGTTAAAAAAAAACACTTCATGTGTTGATGAAAAAAAAAAAAATCATACGACAAATATTGAAAACTGATACTTTTTTTTTTTTTTTACATATCATTCAGTATGAAATAAAAATTCTGCTTAATGAAACTTACCTCACTGCAAAATCGATCGCATACTTGCAGTGTCAGGCCGGAGAAAGTGAAAAAAAAAATGGAAAAAAGCGATAATCTGATGATGTAAAAAGCGGAATCATTTCAGGTCGACAGGATGTTCCAGAACACTTGACATTAAATGGTTTTCACTGTATACACGTATAGATTTCCTTATAGCATGTATATCAGTCTACATATCTAATATATGAAGTGCGTTCTGTCGCTTTCGTCCTCGACCACATATGATATATATAAATCTCTCTCTCTGTCTTTCTCTCTCTCTCTCTCTCTCTCTCAGACTCTCTCTCTTACAGAGAGAGAGAGAGAGAGAGAGAGAGAGAGAGAGAGAGAGAGAGAGAGATACGTCTATATGAAGTGCGTTCTGTCTCTTTCGTCCTCGACCACATATCTGATATATAAATCTCTCTCTCTTTCTTCTCTCTCTCTCTGTAAGAGAGAGAGAAGAGAGAGAGAGAGAGAGAGAGAGAGAGAGAGGAGAGAGAGAGAGAGAGAGAGAGAGATCCGTCTATTTTTTCTGTACAGAGATATACAGTCTTCGTCTGATCTGCAAAATGCATGGTCGCATGGCATCGCATCAGCATATCATCAGGCATATCAAAAGCAAATCAATTCCATGCTAGTCAGACACCTCTGTCGCATTTTTTTTCAATGCGACCACATGGCTCAGCGAAACGATTTTAGCATTCAAACAAAGTGGGGAGAGAGAGAGAAAAAAAGAAGTAAACACACACACACACACACACACACACACACACACACACACACACACACACACACACACACACACACACACACACAAAAAGCCCCAAACAAACCAGGCCACCGTTGGCGTTCATTTGGATTTAACCACCACCACCACCATTTCAAATGGGAGACACTTTGGACCCAGGAGTCAAGTTTTTGAAGGAACGATCACGTCTTAACCCAACTTACGAACTCAGAGACAATAATTGGTGTGTGTGTGTGTGTGTGTGTGTGTGTGTGTGTGTGTGTGTGTGTGTGTGTGTGTGTGTGTTTTAGTGCAGTGTAGTGCAATGTAATTTCCCAACCTATAAAATGGGTTATCAACCGGTCAAACACCTGGCGATTGGGTTCGTTTTTCGTAAACCATTTCCATTTCCGGTTTCTAGAGTCTTGCCATATTTTTTATGTCAGAAATGTTTTTTTTTTTAAAATAATGTATATTTCTACATAGTTGATTTATAAACGAAAGGGGTCAACATTTTATGAGTAGATTTCCGAAAAAAAAAAAAATTCATTCTGAAATGTCGAAAAAAGAAAAATTTGTAAAATTAAAAAGTCGTTGTATAACTTTCTAGTTCGGTTAAATGATGGGATTTAGTCTCAAAATGCCATGTTTCAAAATTTGAAATATTTCGGTAAATTATAACGTTCTTAAAAGTGCATTTGAAAAGGTAAACCCCAGTTTGGGAATTGTGTACGTATGTAGTGTGTGTGTGTGTGTGTGTGTGTGTGTGTGTGTGTGTGTGTGTGTGTGTGTGTGAGAGAGAGAGAGAGAGAGAGAGAGAGAGAGAGAGAGAGAGAGAGAGAGAGAGAGAGAGAGAGAGAGAGAGAGCGTTTACGTCCAGGTTCTGCCGTTTTCATTCTGCGTGCACGCGCGTCTTAACTTCCCCTCGACAATGAGGAAGCCTTGCAAGTCTGTGTACCCCGGACCGGCTAAGATCAATCTACCATTATACATACGTACATTCAAGGCCTGGCTTTCTTGCACACATTGCCTGAAGCATTGATCCACAGTGAGCATATTGTTTGTTGTGGACATGGCAAGGGCAGCCTCTCCAATGGACGAAAGGGGGTGTGGGCAGGGAGAATACGGAGGGGGGTTGGGGAGGGGGGGGGGGGGGGGGGGGGGGGGGGGGGGGGGGGGGGGTTGACATAGGGGCTACACAACCGAGCTGTTGCGTGTCTGCGTATGTGTGTTAACGTACCATACGATAACTTATACGCGCTGCGCTTATGCAATGCCGTGTGTATAAAGCAGCGTATGTGCTATTGATGGCAGTACTGAGTAAATATATTTGCATGATAACCAGTATAGTCTTGTTAAATTGAACGCAGCTAGCTAGGTTGTATGTGTGTGGATGACATACGAATCACATATGTTTGCATTGTAATTTATGGTCTTGGTAAACTGTTGTTTGATGAAAATCCGTCTCAGTACGTATACTCATGCAGACGACAATGTGACTTTCGGTGGAAATTTTGCATGATAAAACAATTTCAATCAGCCAGCTGGGACAATCAAGCTGCTGACTGAAGAACAGCGCGAGCAATCTAAGTGTCAAATGAACAATGCTTTTGGGGGTTGGGGAGGGTGGATGAGGTGGGGTGGAGGTAGGGGGTGGAGAGGAAGATGTGGGGATGGGGGACGGTGGGGGGACTTCTTATGCAGCAGGCCAGCCAGCCAGCATACACAGACACACAGACACACACAGACCCCCCCCCCCCCCCCCCCCCCACACACACACACACACACACACACACACATACACACACTCGTGCACGAGCAACTTCTCTTGCATTAGTCAATCCAGTGAGAAGGCAAACTAATAGAAACAGCAGTTTGTCCCGTTCTTGAGGAAATTTTTTACTGGATATAACGTTTAATTCTTTCAAAGACATCCGTGGATTCTTCTTCTTCTTCTCCTCTCTCTCTCTCTCTCTCTCTCTCTCTCTCTCTCTCTCTCTCTCTCTCTCTCTCTCTCTCTCTCTCTCTCTCTCTCCAAACGATCTTTGCCACGCAGTGAAGCCTTTCTCTTTAGTAAGGCACAAACACGAAGAACCTGTTGAGTTGGGTATTGACAGGTGTTACTGTAGTTCACGGTCAGGGACTGTTGGGGTGTGGTGGCATCAAGACATTTCATGCCTCTCATAGTCCGAGCTGGAGTCTGTCATTCTCCTCTCTCTTCCTCTAACCTCTATTACAAACGACATGCTGAGCCTTTCTTTCTTTTTTTTTTTTTTTTTTTTTTTTTTTTTGTTTTAAATCCAGCGGAATAGTTACCGCTCTCAACACCGCGTAGTTTTTTTTTTTTTTTTTTCTTTTTTTTTTTTTTTTTTGTTTGTTCGGTTTTTTTTTTTTAATCTACCTTGGGTATGTCAACATGCAGCTATCTAAAACGTAATAAATTAATTTAAGTATTTTGTCGACAGGTTTGTGTGTGTGTGTGTGTGTGTGTGTGTGGTGTGTGTGTGTGTGTGTGTGTGTGTGTGTGTGTGTGTGTACTACTCTTTTCAGAACAGGACTTTTGTCAGTGTGGTGATAAGACCAAATGACTGGACTCAAGTAAAATCTAAAACTACGTTTTCATGCTGGTCAGGAAGGCAAGAGAAATGATTTTTTTTTCTCTCCTCCCCACTGCAACGAACTGATTTCACGCGGCCAAGAACCACAACTCTTGCTTTGTTTGTATGTTTGCATATTTGTTGTCGGTCTTTACAGTCCGATTTCCAATAAATTACTGGTTTTATGCTGCGGGTTTGAGCGTGTGCTCGGATTTCTTATCACCGTGCCATTTTCTTCGAGAGGTGTTGAAGTCTCCATTGATTTGCTATTGATTATGTCCGATTTGGAGGGAGGGAGCTGCTTTGCATATATGTGACGGTGCCTTTATCGGTCCGGTGAAAGCATGCCTTGTTCGGGTTTGCTCGTATTGACGGAGCTGCTGCTTGAATGATTTATGAAAGCCTGCAGTGTTGACACTTGCCTACATGCATGTATTTTAGAGTCCTGTGTGGGGAGCGTGCCCGTTAGTGCTTCTTCCAGAGTGGTTCCGAAGAGCTGCCGGTGCGGCTGATTTACTGTTTCAGTTTTCTGGTGTAGAAGTTCCGTTTTCTGGCTTCGTGTGTTCAGTTTCTGGTTTAGTGGTCCAGATTTTTTTTTTTTTTTTTTTTTTTTTCAAATTCGGTAGTACACTTTTGTAGTTTTAGTAGTAAATCGTTCTTTTTTCTTTCTTTTATTACTTACTTTCTTTCTTTCTTTCTGTCTCTCTGTCTGTCTGCCTATCTGCCTGTCTGTCTTTCTTTTTGTTCTTTCTTTCTCTCTGTCTAGCTGTTTGCTCGTCGTTTCTTTCTTTCTTTTCTTTTGATACACTAGGAACAGGTTCAACTGAAAACAAACCAAACAAAACAAAACTTGTTTGACTGTTGGTCTGACTTTCAAAGTGAGAAAATCATATGGATCAAACGAAGAACAGATGATATCGTTTACGTTCATGAAAGTATACCTAGTTCAACTGGATGAATGAACTGAAAATTGTCTAGTGGATGACTTGCATGGAGCATGCCCAGGATCTGATCATTGTGATACACGGGTAGTGTATATGTGGCATGGCACATGCCGGTAGATGAGTGACACGGTGGTGTATGTCTAGCAAATGAATGATGTGACTCCTTAGTGTAGATGAATGACACAGTGCGTGTGTAGTAGATACATGACGTGTCAGTGTCTAGCAAATGAATGATGTGTCTCCTTAGTTGTAGATGAATGACACAGTGCGTGTGTAGTAGATACATGACGTGTCAGTGTCTAGCAAATGAATGATGCGACTCCTTAGTTGTAGATGAATGACACAGTGCGTGTGTAGTAGATACATGACGTGTCAGTGTCAAGCAAATGAATGATGTGTGTCTCCTTAGTTGTAGATGAATGACACAGTGCGTGTGTAGTAGATACATGACGTGTCAGTGTCTAGCAAATGAATGATGTGTCTCCTCTTGTTTTGATGAATGACACAGTGCGTGTGTAGTAGATACATGACGTGTCAGTGTGTAGCAAAACAGTGCGAATGATGTGTCTCCTTAGTTGTAGATGAATGACACAGTGCGTGTGTAGTAGATACATGACGTGTCAGTGTCTAGCAAACGAATGATGTGTCTCCTTAGTTGTAGATGAATGACACAGTGCGTGTGTAGTAGATACATGACGTGTCAGTGTCTAGCAAACGAATGATCTCGGACATGTCAAGAAGGTGAATGACATGGCACATGTCCAGTAAATGAGTGACGTGGTACATGTCTAGTGATGAGTGACGTGACGTGGTTCATGTCTTGCAGATGAATGACCTGGTACATGTGTAGTGATGAGTGACGTGATATGGTACATGTCTAACAGATGAGTGACCTGGTACATGTCTAGTGATGAGTGACGTGACGTGGTTCATGTCTAACAGATGAGTGACCTGGTATATGTCTAGTGATGAGTGACGTGATATTGTACATGTCTAACAGATGAGTGACCTGGTACATGTCTAGTTATTAGTGACGTGTGATATGGTTCATGTGTAACAGATGAGTGACCTGGTACATGTCTAGTTATTAGTGACGTGATATAGTTCATGTCTAACAGATGAGTGACCTGGTACATGTCAAGTGATTAGTGACGTGATATGGCTCATGTCTAACAGATGAGTGACCTGGTACATGTGTAGTGATGAGTGACGTGATATGGTTCATGTCTAACAGATGAGTGACCTGGTACATGTGTAGTGATTAGTGACGTGATATGGTACGTGTCTAACAGATGAGTGACCTGGTAGTGTCTAGTGATTAGTGACGTGTTATGGTTCATGTCTAGCAGATGAGTGACCTGGTACATGTGTAGTGATAAGTGACGTGATATGGTACATGTCTAACAGATGAATGACGTGGCACATATCAAATGATGACTGGCGTGATATGTTACATGTCTAGCAGATGAGTGACATGGTACATGAATAGTGATGAGTGATATGTGATATGGTCCATGTCTAGCAGATGAGTGACATGGTCCATGTCTAATGATGAGTGTCGTGATATGGTTCATGTCTAGCAGATGAGTGGCATGGCATATGTCTTATGAATGAGTGACGTAGCACATGTCCAGCAGTTGATCGATGTGGTACCTGTTTTATAGATGAGCCATGTGGTACATAAACAGCAGCGGAGTGACGTGACACGGGTGTCTGGTAGATGACTGACAAGACGCATGTCTAGTGGATGAGTCATGTGGCGAATGTCTAGTATATGAAGAATGCTGCCTAGCATATGAATGACGCAGCACATGTTACGTAGATGATTGATGTGGTACACGCCAAGCAGATGCATGATTTTGCACGTGTCTAGAAGACAAATGACGTAATACGTGTCTGGCAAATAAGTGATGGGGGTACATATCTAGTCGACCAGTGACGTAAATCGTGTCTAGTAGAGATGAGTGACGTGGCACGTGGGCACATGTCCGGCAGATGAATGATGTGGTGAGTGACGTGGCACGTATCTAGTAGTCGAGTGACGTGACACTTGTGTGGCAGATGAGTGATGCGGCACACGCTTAGCATGTGAAATAATGTGGCACGTGCCTTGTAAGTGAGTGACGGGGTATATTTCCTGCAGATGAATGATGTGCACATAACTAGTATATAAACGATGTGGCACATCTCTGATTGTGAATGAAGTGGCACATCTCTAGATTACGAATGATGTGGCCCGTATCCAGCGCATGAATGAAGTAGCAACATCTCCTGTGGATGAATGATGTGGCACATGTCTAGTAGATCCTGTGGCACGTGTCTAGTGCACGCTAGTGCACGATCCGGCACGTGACACGCTCTTTCCTTCGGCTCACTCTTTAGATCATTTTCAGTACAGCTGGCTCAGTTCTCTGTTTACCCTACAGCTCTAACAGTGTACTGTATTTTTCACATAATTTTCTCTACCGTGTATTTTTTAATACAGCTGACTCTGTAATGTTTTAATTTTTTTTTTTTTTGTTATCTATTCGCAGCGTTTTCCTACTTTTTTTTTTCATATTTCGCTCTATAACATATTTCTTTTTCTTACTACTCGCCGTAAACTGTTTTCTCCACAGCTCACAAGGTTGCAACCCCCCCCCCCCCCCCCCACCCCCCACCCCGCAGCTTTCTCCGTACTGTATTTTCTCTATAATTCGTTCTATAGCACATTTCCCCTACAATTTCGCTTCATAGTGCTATCCACTACAACATACTCTTTGCAGCATTTTCTACATCACTGATTTATGCTCTGTGTGTGTGTGTGTGTGTGTGTGTGTGTGTGTGTGTGTGTGTGTGTGTGTGTGTTTTCCCTGCAACTCTCTTTACTGTATTTCCCTGAAACTAGTTCAAAATAGCATTTCCTCTCCTGCGAATCGCTTTGTTCCGTATTTCTTACACTTTGCTCTGATCCGTGCTTTCCCCTACAACTCACTCACTATTGCATTTTCTCGTACTGAAACCTCTACCTCATGACAACATGGCTTTAAAACAACAAACAAGTAGGGTAACTCTTGTTCCCACAAGAAAACAAATACACGCCCATAACTCCAAAGGAATGCGGTTTACGACACCGAATCGCCTAACAGATATGGCAGCACAGAGCACACAGAACAAACAAGGAAACATCCCCAATAAAGGATGTTCTAAGTTTGCCTATATACCCTGTACCGGACACATCTACACAGCAACAACAACTGGAGACATGAACAAATACAGATTAATATTTATTCAAGACTGGCTCAGCCTTTCCGATCTTGCGCATGGTATTAATAGATTTCCACAGAATGCTGGCGCGGGAGCTGCGACAGACGGGGCTTGGATGTGGCTGTGTGTGTGAGAGTCAGACTAAGCCATCAGTCATGCTACTGAGAGGGTCTGGAAGGAGTAGCAGTAGATGGATCGTGTCAAAAGAAAGTTTTAAGAACTTGGTTCTGTTTGACAAAAAAAAAGGGTCTATCAGATCTAAGTCTGAAACGACCAGAAAGGGAAATCAAATGAAATGTCTGGAAGTCTGCATTCTTACTTCATTAACATCGAAAACTGGACAAAACATGCATGCATGCACAATACACACACAACACAAAACAACGCACACACACACACACACACACACACACACACACACACACACACACACACACACACACACACACGTATACACACACACACACACACACACACACACACACACACACACACACACACACACACACACACACACACACACCACACCACACCACACCACACCACACACACACACACACACACACACACACACACACACTCTCTCTCTCTCTCTCTCTCTCTCTCTCTCTCTCTCTCTCTCTCTCTCTCTCTCTCTCTCTCTCTCTCTCTCGTCATGTGCCTTTCAGACTTGTTTGTTCTGGTATTTCTTGAACAATCTGAGCAGTTTTAATAGACCAGCCTCTGAACATAAACCACGTGACGGGGAATATACACTAGGTATTTGTAAGGATGTGAGACTACTTTGGGTGGAGGATTAAGAACTAAAAAAGCGCACAGACGCAAAAGACACGAACCAAAACAGTTCAGTCTTAGGCTCCTAGACTTCTCTGAATGTTTACAGGCGACAGTCAGAAACTGTTATTGCCAGACGGCCTTGACACAAGAGGTATACATATATGTGTATATATGTACGTGTGCCAACTTTCGTGGATGTCGCCAAATTCCTTCACAAGAGGTTCCGAACCTTGGAAGCATGCCTGAGTGAAACTGGATTAGAGAACGAAACACTACGAGAATGAAACGCGTTGCACTGGCACCAAAAAGAGCCAGAAGTAAATCCTCGAGCCACATAATCCTGCATTGATCTCGCTCAGAGGCATATCGACACGCTGCACCTGCTTAATTTTAAACCGTGATCAATCCACTGGATTAGAAACCCACACCCACATCACGTGCACAGTAATGATTTTTGACCCGCCCTGGGCCGTCACCGGGTCATTCATAACGCTCGGACAGCACAGCCGGTCCAAAGTGCGTGGTGATCTGACTGCGCGGGCATGCACGCCAAACGGCCATCGGCGAGGTGATTACGACTTCGACCAGTTGCGGAAGCGCAACAACAACCTCAACCAACCAAGCAAAAAAAGAAACACACACACACACACACACACACACACACACACACACACACACACACACACACACACACACTCACTCACACACATGCATACACACGTACACACACAAGCGCGCGAAACTAAGCAGAAGTCTAGACTGTTCGATCATAGAAAGGGAAGGGAGGAGGTAACCTTTTTTGACGGAGAAGAAAAAACGTGTGTGTGTGTGTGTGTGTGTGTGTGTGTGTGTGTGTGTGTGTGTGTGTGTGTGTGTGTGTGTGTGTGTGTGTGTGTGTGTGTGTGTGAGTGCGCGCTCGCGTGCGCACGCGCTTTCGTGCGTGTGTGCTTGCGTGTACGTGTGTGTGTGTATGCGTGCGCGCGCAAGTGTGTGTGTGTGTGTGTGTGTGTGTGTGTGTGTGTGTGTGTGTGTTCGCGCGCGCGCGCGCGCCCGCAAGCTTAGGCAAGTAAAAACTTAAAAACAAAAATAAACAAACAAAAACGCACACCAGTAGTATAATGACGATGAGAAAACATAAAAAGATACTACCCATGTATCAGCAGCGAAACTTTCAACCACATTCTCTGTTCATTCCATTTTCTTACGTGCGTTCTTTCTTGCTGTACGTGCAGGTGAGGTCAGTCACCCACTCCTAGTCCTCCACCACCATGTCCTGGACACCCCGATCCATCCGGAAACCCGGCACCATGACGCCGCTCTACACCCCCCCAGCGACACGCCCAGGATGACCCCCTTCGAGGTCAAGATGATGGAGCTGGAGAGGCTCAAGAAGGAGATCTCCAGGCACCTGGGCAGGCTGAACAGCGTGCGCAACGACTACATGGACTGGTTCGAACGGAGGCGCCAGACCTTCGTGGACTCGTTGAAGCTGTTCCAGATCACCTTCCCCATGCTGGTGCCCCAGCAGCACAACACCATGAAGCTGTTCCGCAAGATGTACCAGTGCGCCAGCAACGTTCCGCGCCGGGGCCTGCCCGTGGAGAAGTGCGCCCAGCACATGAAGGAGTTCCTGGACTTCGTGGACAGGCTGGTTGAGCTCAAGAAGACCACGACCTGCTCTACACCAAGCTGTGCAACTACTGCGCCAGCGTCACGCGCCTGAGGGAGCAGGACAAGAAGGACACCTGGACCTCCTGCAGAGCATCCTCACGCAGGCATTCGACGAGGACTTTGACTTTGACACCGTGCACAACGAGCGGGACAACCTCTTCACCTACAAGGTGGCCCAGCACGACCACAAGTTCCACGGGCTTCTCTCCATCGTCCCATACCTGCTCAAGGTGGCCACCAACATGTGCTACTGGGCCTGTCAGATCTACCTGGAAAAGGAATGATTCCGGTTAAGAGGTTGAGGTTGAAGTTGAGGGTTGAGGTTGGGAGTTGGGGGTGGGTTCTCTAAGCAAAATGTGTAGCCTCTGGTCGTAGTAGCAGAGGATGTGACCGACTCCTCAACATGCAAACAGAAAGACTTTTCGTGGTGTTAACAGAGATCTAAGAACGAAGACCAGAACGTGTTGATTAGTCCTTCCGTACGGGAGGGGGTGGGGGAAGGAGGAGGTGGGTGGGGGCTGGGAGGGGGGGGGGGGGGTCTCGAGGGGGGAGAAGCTGTTTCGTCCGCTCCGGCATTAGTCGGATGTGACAATGTGATTAGATTCTGCACATGCTGAATCAGAAACTGGAACTTTTTAGTCTGTTCTGGGAAAAGTGTGACGTGCAGCATATACAATGTTCATGCCGATTGTGGTCCACAATCACCTATCATTGTGTGTGAAAGCTCGACGAAGCGTTCGTCACTGAATCCAGCATTATGCTTACTTGTCTCATGCATGTTTGTTGTGGATGAATATTTTGGTGGTTTACAATATTATTGGGAAAAAACAATCAAACAAACAAATCTCAGCAACGTTCATATTGAGCATGCTGTGACTCCAGAGCAAATTTAGAGTAAAGGGAGATGATGTGAATAATTGGCCTTTACGTCTCCGCTCCTGCTCTAGTGCTCTCTCTCTCTCTCTCTCTCTCTCTCTCTCTCTCTCTCTCTCTCTCTCTCTCTCACACACACACACACAC
>JADBJO010000040.1:102500-115000 GCA_016801955.1 Conus betulinus | reverse complement strand
ATGGAGCTTCTTCACCTTTTAAAAGATAAGAATGGCTGTAAAAGGAGTGGCCTGTGTGCAAGGACAGGTAATCAAAACTAAGGTCACCATGAAAACAGGCCATGAGGGGCCACAGAATTTGAGACATTTTTTCTCTCTCCCCCTCATCGATGAGGATGAGGTTGACGCTTCAGATTTCAATTTAGGTTTCAGACTGCATGAAAGGGCTGTATTCTGCACTTACTTTCGTAATATATCCCAGTGTCAACCAGGCCCAGGAGATACAGATACCTGCAGTGTTGGTCAGAAAATCTGAGCACGATTCTAAGCGCTGCATCCATTATGCGGGTGAAACCCAACTTTGTGATCTCAGCCTTCCCAGTTGAGAATATAGCCGACTCAATTCAGTATAGGAGTCGGTCGGGGGAGAAAAAAATCCCATGAACAAATAGCTGTACTGGGAATCAACCTGCCAGCCCAGAGTCCGCGATGTAAATCATTTTACCATGGCGGCTGGTTAGATTATTTAATTGCATGCCAACGTGCTATGCCATTTTGACTGTTATCGGAAAAAACACACACACACACAAAAATCCACCACCGATTTCTCTCCTATGCAAAAAAAAAAAAAAAAAAAAAACTACATCGGCATTTTACACACACACACACACACACACACACACACACACACACACACACACACACACATATACACACACACATACACACACGCGCGCACACACACGCATAAAAAACAAATGCGCGCGTTTTCCTATAATTTTTTACCTATACATTTTATTTTTTTTGGGGGGGGGGGGGGGGGGGGGGGTTTAAGTTTTCTTTTTTTTTTTACTTTGAGAAACTTAAAACAAATTTTAAGTTTGTTACAAATCTAGGCACCAAGCGCTATCAAGTTATCAAGAGAGAGAGGCACACAGACAGACACAGACAGACAGATATACAGACGGACAGAGAGAGAGAGGGATGGGGGGGGGGGGGGGGAGCGGAGATAAGTAAATAAATGCGCAGTGGAACTTGGCCATAAAAGCCTTTCCCCATAAAGACTTTAAGGCTTGCTGTTATGGGGGGGGGGGGGGGGGGGGGGGGGGGGGGGGAAAAAAGAAGAAAGCAAAAGAGAAGAAACTCTGTCTACACAACATTTACCTCCGAACAGAGAATCTCTATTCAGATAAAGACCCAGGTTTCAAAAATTGGTGGAAGTCATCCTGACATGAAACTGTACTAATAATAACGTCAATTTCACATTTTGCATGTGTACGTGTGCGTGCGTGCATGCGTGCGTGAGTGCGATTGTGTGTGCGTCCGAGCGCAAGCGCACGTGTGCATGCATGCGTGTATGTGTGTGTAAACAAAATGACGTCAAAACCGTTAAGTTCATCGGCCTGCCGTCAAGTATGCATCATCTTCGTTTAGTCACCGTAGATCAGATGCGAACTTTCAAAGTTTGAACACTCTGCTTAGTAGAAGCATTAGTCTTAATTAATCAGATATATTTTACGTTCACATTGACGATAAAGGAAGAGAACAGTTAGCCCAAACATTCTACGTGGCACTTCTGCCTACTCACATACACATGCCGAGTGCTGACGCCGTCTTAGTCAGCTGCCTTGAGCATACAATGAAGCGAAACAGACTAGAGACAGTGGGGGAGGAGGGAGAGGGCGAGTCGTTATGAAGACGGGTTGCTGCGATTATGGACGAGGGCGAAGCAATATTTATAACCACGTGTTGGCTGACACCTGTCGAGGTTTGTTCCAGGAGACAAACATGAGTTGATTATCAAAAATTCTCAATCTTCAGAAAAAATCAACATGCCACTTTGCCAGTCACAAGCGTGCGCACATATGTATGCACACACACTCGCTCATACTTGGCCACTTTACATGTTAGATGCACAAAGATATACTTCTGCCATTTCACTTTTGTTAGATTTTCTTGAGTAAAAGTCTTAATATGCCACCTTTTATTTTCTGTCTTAAGCGCGTCCAAGCACGCACGAACTTCATCCATCATCACACACACCACATCCATACACACACACACACCAATGCGACCTGTTCCAAGGCGATGATGAAATCACTGCACGATTGCAATATGTACAATGTTTCTTGAGGTGAAGTGTGTCAATATTAAATGCCACTTTTCATTGTCTGTCTTGCGCATGCATGCGTGCATACACACACACACACACACACACACACACACACACACACACAGGCACACACATATGCACCTTTTTCAATGGCGATGATGAGATCACTGCAAGTTTCAAAGATACAGTAACATACATGTGTTTTACACCTCGCCCATCAATCCCTCACACATGCCCCCACCACCCCTTCCTGTTCCCTAACCCCTCCATCACTTCCCTATTCCCTCACTTCCTGGCTGTCCTTTTTGGAAGTGGTCATGCCCGTAGAGAGGGAGATAAAGAGAGAGAGACAGAGAGACAAAGAAAGAAAGAGAGAGAGAGAGAGAGAGAGAGAGAGAGAGAGACAGAGAGAGAGAGAGAGAGAGTCAGCGAAGAGGGGCAGAGAGTGAGAAAACTATGAGCGAAAGTTGGAAGGTGAAGGCTGGTGGTAGGGGGAGGGCTATGGAGAAGGGCAGAGTCTGAGAACGTGGCACTACAGGAAACAATACTGCTACTGCTTCAGTGTTGTGGATAGAAGACAAACAGGAGATGAGGGAGGTGACAGGACCAGTGAGGGCAGGGAGGGGGGGGGGAGGGGGATGATGGTGGGGTGGAGATTGTGGGCAACCCAGGTTAAAATGCTACTTTCTCAAATGGCAAAGATAAGACTTTCCAGCACCAGTCACAGAACTGTCCTCACTATCCGTCATTTCTTCAAACTGCAAGACCACACTCTCCACTCTCCACAGAGCTGTCATTACCATCTCAAGTTTCAAAATTTTTAATCGCTGTAGCCCAGACGACCACACACCGCTTTTTTTTTTTTTTCAGGACTGTCAAATTCATGCAAGAGAAAAATAAAAGTCACATCACACAACGAGTCAGACCATCGGAAAAAAAAAAAACCCAACCCCACACCAAATCCTGGAAACAAAACAAAGAAGAACATGCACTCATAACATGGTAGCTTGACATCTTCAGGCTCGTTATGTTATCAGGCCATGCTGACA
This sequence comes from Conus betulinus, assembly GCA_016801955.1. Classification (NCBI taxonomy): domain Eukaryota; kingdom Metazoa; phylum Mollusca; class Gastropoda; order Neogastropoda; family Conidae; genus Conus; species Conus betulinus. The sequence continues at coordinate 111,859 of JADBJO010000040.1, read as the reverse complement.
GAGCATCAAACATTCCCCTTACTTTGACACTGCCAGACTTACAAATAAAACACATCAAAAACAATAACAAAAAAGAAAAAAAAATTAGAGCTACAAAAAAAAAAACCCATAAAAAGCCGTGTGGGCAAATACACATCACAGAATGGATAGGGTCCACTCTGGACTGTGTTTACAACTGTCTCTACATAGTTGCCAGACAGCAACAACAACAACAACAAAAAAAAGCTGACCTTCTGGAAGTTCTGTGTAAGAAACTTCCTCTGTCCTGTTGCTCTCTTTGACTCTATCTTTTTTTTAAAAATATAATTTTTGTTTTTCTTTATTGTTGCGTACTGTTTTTCTGCACATACACACACATACACATGCATACAGAGAGAGAGAAAGAGACCACTTAAACACTATCCTGCTCCACAGGCTACAATAGGGCCCGGAGTACTAGCACAGACCTTGCAGAACTCACTAATGCCCCAAACAATCCCTTAAATCAGAGTTACTGTAATTCATTAAAGATCCTAAAATACTACATGCAACAGATGCTAGCTTCTTTCTTCAGAGAAATAAACGATGCTACGACCCCCAAAAACAGTCTGATCTATTTTCTACAGACAGTGCTCAATGAATTCATACCTGGATTTAAAACTGTTTGGTTTGTAGGTGAATGGAAAAGACATACGAATACAGAAGCACTACTGCATGCAAATCTGTACATGCGCATGGATTTTTAGATGGCATAATTCATAAAATGCATTTCAAGACCGTTCTGAATGAACATTACTAAACGTTCAGCAACAGTGCAGTGCCTTCACTGGTGAGGTATCTTATTAGGAACTGAAATTGACAAGTCCTCTTGGCTGATAGTGCTATGACTGTGTACAGCTAGAAGGAAACTAAAACGAGCAATGTAGGTGCAATGCCAAAAGGAAAAAAAGGGGTAACTCTTCTTCCCCCATGATGAAATAAATACACGCAAATATAGGGTAACAAGAGTTACCCTTCTTGTTTGTTATTTTCTGTTTACTGTTTGTTGCCTCAGTTACAGATTCCCTTTCAAATGGAAAAGGACAGCACGAAAAATAAGACAGATAAAGTAATGATTCTGAATGCACATTCATGTACACTATTGAAAATAAAAGGAGAGAGGGCATTTCAGCATTAAAACTGATGTCTTTTTCTTGCTTATTAATTCACCTTTCATTCTTTGCCTTTGACAGGAATGTACTTACTTGTCTATCACAGCATGCCAAAATACGCCTTGAAAGACACTTTTTTGACTGGTACCAAAGCCCAACTTGATACAAACGTGGAAGCATGTGCTGACAAGCATGTGATTTCTTCTACCATGAATGTCCAATTGTCATCAACAATTACTGTCATCATCATACATATACACACAAACACACTCACATCCACACAGATGGTTTAAACTTGTCTATCATAGCAGTCTTTGAACATTCTGGATTTCAAACTAAACTTTCAAAAAGTACAACACTGCCATACAAAGTAAATAAGCATGCAATAGTGAAATGCTATTAACCACATCTGTAATATTCTAATCTATTGAGAATATATTGCTTACCTTATCAACAATTTTTCCTTTCTTATTCATTTTTGTGTTAATCATGACTGTAACTGGCTACTTCACTTGAACATAGCAAATAATGCTGATGGCCTGAAAAATGAATGAATTAACCTTGGTTGTCCAATACTGCCGTTAAGAGCAATGGTCAGCTGATACATCAGCCACGATCTGAACACACAAGACTTCACAACCCACCAACAACAAACAATCAACAACAAACAATATATAACAAAGTTAACAGAACTGATTTCAAGAAAGTGAAATGAATACTCTCATTCATTCATTCAAAGACCAAAACTATGCAGACTGTACAGCCAGTTCTCTCCCCTTTTTTCACCACACACACACACACACACACACACACACACACACACACACACACACACACACACACACACACACACACACACACATGCATGTGCGCGCGCATGCACACACACACACACACACACACACACACACACACACACACACACACACACACACACACACACACTCACTTTGTAAGATGTGCAAACAGAATAGCCAATCAACACACACACACAAAACCAAAACAAAAGAAGATGGCTGTGTGCATGGATAGAACATAAAAAAACATTCCAAAATAAGTTATCTTAAGTTGTGTAATGACATTGTCACAAATGATTACAATTATACTCAGCTAGTTGGTAACAAATTTTATTTCAAAATTAATTTTCTGAAAATAAGGCAAAAATCATGAAATCAGGTCCAACAGTATAAACACATGATTAAAAATCAACATTAAGATGAAAGAAAGAAAACAAAAAAAACAAAAAGGAAAGGATAATGCTGCAAGTTTTGTTCTGACATCTGGAAGGTCAAGTGTAATTCTTACCTTACGACATCAGATGCATATAAAGCAAACAGTCCACATATAAAAAAAAAAGCCCCGACTCCCACTACAGAACATCAATATGAAAGCTGTATTCACTCAAGGTTCCTGACTCTAAATGTTTGAATGGAAAGAGTTAACCTCCTTGAGAAGTGCAGATATCATGTTTAATTATAACAATACCCTACAAGCACATTTTGCTCCTTGGCAGTGGAGCCGTAACAATGCTCAAGATTTTGACACTGGAGCTATTATCCTGACTTACACACAGTCAGCAAAGCCTTCACATAGAACTCAACTTTCAGTATCTGCGTCATAAAGCCTGCTAACCTGCAGGTGAATGGAAAAGACAAAGTGCTAGTCTTTTTGAAACGTCAAAACCACGTCAGTGAAGGATAATTCATGCATGTTTAACTGTGTGTCATCCTACTTGTACCCACAACCTGGAATCAGTCTTCCTATGGGCCCTATGGAGCACAGACGTGAAGGACGATGAAGAAAACCATCAAAGAGAATGCAGACAATCACCAACAGCGGCCTCAGAAAAATCATCCAGATCCGCAGGCCAGACACCATCAGCAAGGTCATCGACCTCTGGCAGAGAACTCACCGGCCACCAGCCAATGAGAACGTGAAGAGAAGAAAATAGTGGACTGGATACACGGTCAAGAAAACCCGTAACAAATGTTGCAAAAAAATAAGCTTTTAATGGAATCTCCAAGGCAAGCAGAAGTGAGGCTGACCACCAAACACCTGGCATCAGGACCTTGAAGCAGATACCAAACAGATAGGTTACACCTGGGCACAACTGAAGAGGAAGGTCCTGGTCTGGGGCCTCTGGTGGAATACTGTAGACAGTCTATGCTCCAGGACAGTTCACAGGTGATGATAATACTTTGGTCATATGCAATGAGGTTACATCCTTAACAGACTGACATGGCTTATAAACACACTTTGTATATGACATATTAATCTATGTATGTGGAGATCAATGACAAAGCACAATAATCAGATTTCTACTCTCTCTTCAAACTTCTCTAAGGCATGATGAAACACAGACATTCCCTCATGTTGGACAGGATTTTTTGAACAACGACAAACCTCAAAAGAAAAGGTTTTTTATCCATTCAGGTCACCGGCATGACATGCTGTGGGATGACATGGCACAAAATGGATATCACAGGGCCAGATTCATCATGTCAAGAACAACCATCTCTTCCTCACAACTTTCCATTCCCACGCTCAAAAACTCCTGAAAGTGCTGCTGATCTGTAACAGTCTAGGTCTGTGTGTCTAACTGTTAGCACTGTTACTCTCTATAGCAAAGTGGAACACTGCACAAAGGGCAAAACAGACCAAACTATGCACAAACCAACCTGAAATGAAAAAAAAGGCTCATAAAGGCTTATGACGTAACTGGAAAACATATCACAAATAATAAACTTCCCAATACCCTGTATTTCCACCCTCCCTCTCCCTTCCCCCTCATCATCCCTGCTCCACATGCCCACCTTCTTTCCCTCCATTCAAAGCAGGTGGTGAAGTCACAAAACAGCCAGCAGACTGTCAACATTCAATTTCTTTATTAGCGTTCAGTTCTGTTCTTAAATACATGTTTCGAAACAAGCAATACCCTTGAAATCACAATGGGGAAAGTACAATATTTCTTCTATGCCACACCGTATAACTTCCACTCGCAGCACACTCATCTTCATCTGTTTACTGGAACACACAAATGTTCAGCAGATGCCACAGCAGCCATCCTAACAGACAGTAAAATGCCAGCGTAGTACCTGAAAAAGTCCTTCTTATAATCTCTTACATTCTCCAACAAGAATCCAAACCATCACATTCGAAAGACAAATTGCAGTCCCAAGTGTATCATCAACACACAGAAAAAACAAAACACATACACTGAAACAGAAATACAGGTCTTTTTAAGCAGAATGTCCAGCAAACTTTAAACCTCCATCCCACCGCCCTGCCCATTTCTACTGTTGGCATTGTGGTGTGAATTTATTTTTCTTTTTACTTAGAATTGGCTTCATTTTCACACAGCTGCAAACGCTGACTGGAATCAAACTTCATCTGTTCTTCCAAAATGTGTGATGCTTACACAGGCACAAGATCAATAGTAAGCCTCATTTATAATATTAGCAATGTCAACACAAACCCTCATGACCCTGCTGTGCATTGGTTACAGTGCAGTCACAGCATGCTTATCATCCACTGGGAAAAAAAAAAAGCAAAAAAAAAAGAAACCCCCAAGATTTTCCCTCTGCACATCCAGTTTTGTTCTTTTTAGAAACTAACCGTGACAACTTGTGAAAAAAAAAGCTTGGTTTCACACATTAACAGAGACCAGTCATACTGTTTCACTGATTCATGCAGAAAACATTTTTCATTCTATTTTCATGGTTGGAAAGCAAATCTAAATGGCCTGCCTCAACTCTGTGATCGATGATTGACATTTGACCTATGTCACTGTCACCTTCAACGGGATGCTTTCCATCACTTTCAGGAACATCAGTCATGAAATCTTCAAGACTTTCATTATCACTCACAGACAAAGGAAAGCCTCTATCTGCCATTCGAGATCGGATCCTTCGTATCGACCCTGTATAAGCACAAGTTTCTACAGCTTTCATAGAGCTCATATCCTGTCATATCACCACCACTCCCTAGCTGTCAGAGAGAAACAGCCCCTACTCCCAGCCTTGCTCACCTCTGGCACTCAACGATTCCCATTGCAAAGGACAGTTCAGTGGACAGGGCTGATTAGCCATCTTCACAGGCACAGCCTCCAGTGATACCACAACTGATAATCCTCTCGGTCAGCGAGAGGCAAACATCTATCAGCTGAAAACGTGATGCTCGACGATATGTGACTTAGCTGCTTTGTTTTCAGATTAAAAGAAAACCTTACATAACTTGCGTACTTTTCATGTCATACAATGAAGTAAATGGTATCTGTATGTGAACTTCTCAGGTCGGAAATCCCATGTAAGTCAGTGCTCTGTGCTCTGTAGGGAAAGGAAAAAAATGACCAAATACTCTGTACAAGTAATTAATTTAAGGAGTCATGGAAAATAAGGCCCAAAAAAGAAAGTCCATCATCGTTCCACGCTGACTGGTAAACCCCAGGATTGCAACCTGTAACAAGTAAGAAGCTGGAATAGATACCCCCTTTTATATTCGGCTGTTCATACAATAATAACCTGTCACACACGCACACAATGAGTACTGATATTTTGATAATCAGAATGAGAATATCTTGCTTCAAGTTAAAATCCTTCTAAACGTGAAAATGTCAAAATGTTCAATTCATCAGTTCTGAAATTTAATCAGTAACAACAACACGACAGCAAGGACTGGTTTTCACATGGCAGTAGCAGCAGCTGTAGTCTTTCCATTTTCCAGAGTAAAGATGGCCATGACACAGAGAGGGAAAGATACAGGAGAAAACAAAAGAGAGAGACAGAGACTGGCAGACGACCAAGGAGACAAGGCAGACAACCAAGGGGACAAACAGTCAATGTCTCTTTCAACCGTCTCCGTGATCCCCACGTTTTGCCAAAAGCGTCTCAAAGCAGGCTAAGAAGGACACTTCAAACTCATGCTCGGAAACTTTTTTTCACACTGTCCCTGGCATTTTGCCTGAGAGTCCGTCTCTCCTCCGGGGTCATGCTAAAGATGGAGGCCATGGCCTGTGCATACTGTGACTCCGTGGTGGCCAGGAACCCTGTGGGGGCACCGTTGTGAGGCACCACAATGTCCAGCTTGGGTCCACCTGAGTCGTGAGCCAACATCACCGTGCCTGCCGCCATGCACTCTACCACCCCTGCAACAGCAAGGGAAAAAAAAAAAATGCATAGCATATATAAATGAAATCCCAGTTTATCTTGAACATAAATACTTTCTGAGATATTCCATAAAGAAGAAAAACCGTTTTGGGCTGTTACAGCCGTTAGTAACAGCTATTCTGGTAAAATAAAACATCAGGCATCATCAATGATCCATAATGAACATACCTACAAATTTTCAGAAAGATCGGCCCAGAAGTTTTGTCTGGAGCCAGTGGAACACATTTTGACCACGGACAGACACACAGACAGCATTTCTTCATTCCCATTGTAAAGTACTCCCTGTTCTATAAGAACTAGGAGTACAAAACTGCATGCATTTTCCTGCCTGCTGGTATCTGTCTTGATGTTTACATCAATGTGGGGACAGAATAATGGACTGCCTACAGATTTGAGAAAACACACACACACACACACACACACACACACACACACACACACACACACACACACCAGACACACACCCAGACACACACACACACACACACATGAACTCCCCCTCCTAACTCTTCTCTGGAACAGATAATCAATAGTGGCAAATACTAGAGTCAGGAAACATCTTGCTTTTATGATAAAAAGGAACACGTTTCACAGTCAAATACACATCTTTAACGCTGTAAGAAGTAAAATGCTGCATCCAACAATACAAATAACTTGCAAACAAGCAGCCAGATTACCAAACTTGTCAAAATGCAGCTCTGTTCACAGCTCAGGAATGTCATTTCAAATGCACCTGTTTTGCAAAGCCAGAGACTTTGGCAACTACATATGTGTGTGTGTGTGTGTGTGTGTGTGTGTGTGTGTGTGTGTGTGTGTGTGTGTGTGTGTGTGTGTGTGTGTGTGTGTGTGCACATGCACGCATGTATGCCAACATGCATTCGTGTGTGCGTGTGTGTCATGTGACTACATTTACATGATTTCCTCTCCAATCTCATAAACTACACTCATATGCCAGGAACATTTCTTTTTTGTTACATTAATCCAACACTCCTCACATTCTGCACTTATAAGAAAGTTATTTCATTTGTAGGATATAATAAGATTCACAAAAGATCTTTGCCAAACACAGAAAATACCACATCTAGACACACATAAATTCTGATATCCAAATAGTTTGAAACTCTAACACATCTTCTGAAGCAACTTGGAACACAGGCACGTCAACATGAACCCTACAGAGAAACAACTCACCAATGCCAAAATGCTCATTCCACATGGCATGCAGCCCAATCATCGAAGACGCCAACAACCGCTTCAGCTCATCAAAGTCTACGTTGAGATGGAAGACTACGTTGTCGGTGATACCCAAGACGAGGCCAGGTCCTTGAGCTCCTGCACACGCTGCATGTCGCCTTGGTTACGACAGCCGCCCACCAGCAGCAGCTTATAGTGCTCAGGTTTGGTCATCCCCTCCAGGAACACTTTGAACGAGCGCACCATCAGGGCATGGTCTTTCTCGGGCCGGAACTGGCCTACACTGATGACATTCTTCTCAGACACCTCCTCGAGCTGGCCGAGGGGGATGGACACGAACTCGGACACGTCGCAGGGAGGGTAGACCACGTGGGTGCGGCTGGGCACCTTCCACAGCTGGCTGATGTGGCCGAGAGTCCAACTGGAGTTGACCATGACCACCTGCAATCAGGTCACTCACCTGAACATCCACATACCTGGGACATTACTAGCTACTGACCGCATGTCATATCTGTCTTTTTTTTTTTTTTTTGCTGGGTGTTTTCCCTTGGAAACAGATGTACTGCCATAAAAAAAAAACACACAAAATGTCTAAAGTGCATACAAAATACCAACAAACCTCCCAAACAAGTAATTACAAAAACTTATGCTATTACGCATGAGAGTTTAAAAAAAGTGTTGTAATTATCTTTTTCATAAAAATAAAAAATGGATTCCTGTAACATCCATTCACTTAATCAACAAAACTCTTTCTGTGGTGACAGTCAGTGGTCAATTTGTCTGCAGGGAAGAACTGTGCTGGTGTTCTTTTTTAGTTGTTTGTTTTTGTTTTCATTTTTTTAAATTGTGGAAGGGATCAGTGTCAAAACAGTACTTTCAGTCAGTACAAAAAAGGGTGAAAAGGGCTTGTGTACTGTTCTTCTGCTCATCTAGTCTGTGTTGGATACAACTTAATGCCTTCTGTTACATTTGCAAAAAAAAAATGTCATTTTTATTTTATCTCCATCTCAGTAGTAAGCCAGCATGAAAAACAGAACAGTCTGTTGAGGTAGAGTATGGCTGAAAAGATCTCATCAATATATTCTCTCTCAGCGATGTTTGGTTTTACTAGCACTCGTAACCACTGACAAAATGTCAATATCAAAGTTAACCATCAACACAAAAACAATCTTTTTATTTAGATCTATTTCTTGAATGTTTACTAAAAGACTGAGTAGTTGCAATCAAACAGATACAGGTCAAGGACAGCCCTTGAACAAGTGCAGTTTACATCTTTTAAACACTTAATATTTCATGCATTTACGCTTATTCATAAATGATAATTTTACTATTTCTTGAACAATACAGTCTCCTTTAAATGTTATCCTAAAGAATTAAGTAAATATTGATCTTGCAAGTATCAGATTCACTTCATAAATTTACTACATGTTAGAACTATGCTCACACTGACAGAATCTCAGAGACCTTGCTTTTCCTATTGAGTCTGTCAGCTTGTTCAGTAAAGTCCGAAATGTGAGGAAATTCTGCAGAAATCTTGTCTGATACCTGTGGATATACTGTAGCATTCTAAAAACTGAATACCATTGCTCACTTTGCTGTTCTATTGTTTTATTACAATGAAAACTGATTTGGAATCAGTACACCATACAATCTTTGACACTGCGTATGAGGAAGCAAACAAGCAATTCTAAATGACTGCAGATTACATATGGTTCCAATGTGAATGTGGAAAAAAATTTTCTGACAATTTCTTTGTGACAAATGACAGAATTTTGTATTTCAAAATCATGTGTAAATAATGTTGCTTCACTCTATTGCTGGCCCAATACAGTTCCATCTACAATAAATATAAATTGACTAGAATCATACA
>JADBJO010000040.1:92500-97500 GCA_016801955.1 Conus betulinus | reverse complement strand
TTCCATGGATAAGTACCGAGCACCATTCCAGCAACTTACAGAGCAGCTAGGTGTTGCAATGACTGCAAGAAATAGTAAATTATAAACAAAGCTTGCTCTTATGTCTCAGATTGTAGAAATAGGGGGTGATAAGCCTTCATATCTGCAGTGGTAGATGATTCTGCCTAACTGACAGTATGTGCTTGAGTGGGTGAATGGGGAATCATAAATGCTTCTCAAAATGAACCTTCTGCAAGCTTATAGTCTCCGAAGCGGGAGACCATCTCCAATGGGGAGAAGCTCACTAACATATTACTCCTGGTCAGATACCGATATTTCAAAACCTGATTGTTTCTCCTCAGTGACCGCGGAAGGTGGTAATTCCACTCCTCTGCCTTTTCGGTTTTTAGAAGAATGCTATACCAGAAAAAGGCTGGTGATACCATAGTATGTTTGTTGAGTTTTCAAAAAACTAACCAAAGGTGCCACCTAAGAAGCAAAAGAAAATCATGATAGAGCAAAACAAGCAGTTTTTTTCTTTTCTTTTTTTTTAGCAGTGCATACACTGTGTACTCTACAATATATATATATATATATATATAAACTTTGATTAAAATGTAAGTGATAAAACCTACAGCGCTGTTTCTTGCTGGTGCAGTCGTCAGGGTATGGGGGGTTGTGTGTTGAGCACTTTTTTTAAATCAAAGTTTTAACAGATGCTGCTCCCAACCTGGTTGAGCACCTTTTAAAAATTATTGTTGGTTAGCAACACAATTGTTATATATATATATATATATATATATATATAATATATATATTGTAGAGTACACAATGTATGCACTGCTAAAAAAAAGAAAAGAAAAAAAAACTGATATTGCTCTTGTCATACATATATTGTAGAGTACACAATGTAGGCACTGCTAAAAAAACAAAAACAAAAACAAAAACAAGTGATGGTGCTCTTGTCATATACCTATATTGTAGAGTACAAAATGTATGCACTGCACAAAGAAGCTATGTCTGAATTTAATCTGAGCAGATTCCATTGCAACACAGCTTATCTTGCCTTTGGGAACATGTTTCATTAATATCCTCTGTTGGCAATTTAGCCCATAGATTAAAAGCGTTCTCTTACGATACAACATTGCTAGACATTTTACATGTTTCTCTTTTGCTTCTTTGTTGTTATTTTTTTTCAGTTAAAAACAAATTCAGAGCACATTATCTTTTGGTCTCATTTCAGGAATGAAGAAGTATTTTGAAACTGAAACAGGAGACATACAAATGTTTTAAAAAGAAACATCTTGTCATTTCATTTCAATCAAGCACTGGCCAGGGAGAAACCAAAAAAAAAAAAAAAAAAAAAAAAAAAAAAAAACCCCGAAAACAAAAGCACTCAGCCAAAAAGATGACAGTCATAATTATCAAAATGGTTCAAAGTTGATAAACACATATTCATGACAACTATTACTGATACAATATATACTATTTCAAATGCTTTTTTACGACTCCTTTTGTGATGCACAAGACCCCCACCAACACGTTAATAAAAATGTAGATTTATACACCTGAGCCTGATTTGTGCATTAAAGTATAATTCATTGCCAAAATCTAATAGTAATACACAATCATACAAAAAGTACAGTGCCATGCTGCCAGCTGGGAGGCCAGTCACCACTGAAATTCCACTGAAAGACCAGAGATGCTCTGCAAAGCCAGCAACATCTTCCATCAATATCACATTCAAGCCAACCCAAAACCTCAAGTCCTACCGACTGCCCTTAATCTGTCATTCCTGCAAAGCCAGCCACAAGAAGAACTCATGTACATTTTCTCCCAATCTAAGGCAAAGGCCATCACCTCTGCTGAAGGTTTGAAACCCCAGGTTTGAAACACAATCCATATACTCTCCCCACTGCCACCACTCCAACTCCGTCCAGTCATCTCCACCACCCATACTTTCCCTTCTCACAACCTGTCTCCACTGAATACTTTCATCTTTTAGTTAGACACTCTCCCGCAAACCCAGCTCATCACATCCCCAGTAAACACAAGTATCAAAACCATCCACTGATGATGGTGGATATTATTAGTGGAATACTGTGAAAATTATGTAAAAATGAATGTTAGTTCCAAAGTCAGGTGACCACAGGTGGAGACTGAAAAACAATTTGTAATGGAATTTGCAAAGATAAGTGATTGCTTGTTCTTCATTTTCTTTGTCCTTAATGTTGTTTATCTTGCCTGAAGAAGACCAAAGAGGTCAAAATGCACCCATGTTTTGTCTTGTAATTTGTTTGTCCCCTTTGTCTGGTGGATTTATTATAATTTTGCTTAAAAAAATATTAAAACAAATGTCTAAATATATCTAGAAAAATCTTTGTGACAAAAAAAGGGTGGAGTTGTAAAAAAACATCTTCCATACAGGTAATATGTGTCCCACACACACAGTAGTACAGACAGTAAGACTGACTAGTACCATACACAGTGTACAGCCCACATAGCAAACAAACAAGATGTATATGACTGCTTAAAATAAGATCCTCAAAGAGGTACAGTATGACCCAATATCATTCCAGCCAACTGACCAGAGCCTGAGGACTGTCATAATTTATGGAATGAATATGGGAAACTTGACTGGCTGGGAACACATCAACATGTGCTTTTCTTTCATGATTCATGTTGTCTGATTTTATCAATGTTGTGGTTCAGAGGTGTTAATCATCTGTGTAGTCAATACTTTGATCTGAATTGAGCTCAAAATACATAACTCTCTAACTGCCTACAACAAATGAACATATGGACAGATATGTGGACATGCTCTCTGCACTGTCTGTTGGGTAACATGTCTGACCGAGCCAGTGAAAGGTTGGCTGAATATGCACAAATTGTGCTTGGTCAGCATGGAAATGATAGATCTACTCTTATTTCTTTCTGCCTTAAAGGTGATCATGACAAAATGCAAGAGTTATTCTTTTTATTTCTGCCTCCAAGGTGATCATTACAAACATACAGAGCACATTCCATCATTGGTGCCTTTCCATCGACTTTTGACTTTTTTTTTTTTTTTTTTAACCTTGCTTTAAGATTTCTGCCTCTCACAGGCATCAGGCAATCATCACAAATGTGCCGAGCATGCCTTCACTGGTGCATTTTCATCGACTTTGGACATTACTTTTATTAACCTTTTCTGTATTTCAGGAGGCCTCAGTACTGGGTCCTACTCTGCTTACTTCAACGAGCTCCATGTGCAGGTGTTCTGTAGTACCCCCCTCCAATTACTATAGCCGCCAATGCCAATACTATAGCCACAAAGCCAACCCCCCTCTTTGCCAATGATACTATAGCCACAAAGCCAACCCCCCTCTTTGCCAATGATACTATAGCCACAAAGCCCAACCCCCCTCTTTGCCAATGATACTATAGCCACAAAGCCAATCTCAGAAGGATTATGACGCTCTCCAGTGAGATCTTAACCATACGGCTGACTGGGATTTGAGATGGAGGAATGTCTTTCTGTCAAGGAAAGTGCCAGAAAACAAGGATCCACTGGCAGGAAAATATCCTCTTCACAGCCAAAAACTTAGACTTGGCTTCCTTATTAGCTGAATTTATCCTAATGGAGATAACTGCTAATGAGACAAAATACTTGGGTGTCACTATTTGTCAAGAACTTAGAAGGGATATATATTGCCAACATTATCAAGAAAGCAAGTAGAACCTTGGGCTTTCTCTGCCAAACCTTGAAAGTGGATTTTACTGCCATCCAACAAACAGTTAATAAAGCACTGGTACATCCCACTCTGGAATTTGAGACTGTTAGTAGTGTTACACCGCCGGAAATACTGGCAGGACTTGGGGGGGGGGGGGGGGGGGGGGGGGGGGGGGGGGGGGGGGGGGGGGTGCAGCACCACACAGCACATTGGGTGGAACACAACTGTCAAACTTTCTGTGTTGACAATTACTCTTCGCTAAACGAATCCCCACTCAAGGACAGGAGAATATCTGCATAGCTGGCAAAACTCCCCACTCAAATACAGGAGAATATCTACACGGCTGGCAAAACCTCCAAATTCCCACCGAGGAGTGGTTGCCATGACCATACCACACAGGCCAGTCCCAAACTCACTTAAAGATGAACAAGACAGTTACAACAGGAAACTGGCACCTTTTTGTGCCTAAAAAAACAATAACAGGAATCTCAAAAAGTCATCCTCTTCACAAAAAAAATACTGGTGAATACATGCAGCTGTCTTCAATCTGATGCAATAACATCAACCTCAGTGGAGATCAAAGAAAAACAAACGAAAAGAAAAAAATTGGACAGAAAAGGAGATATCCCCAGGCCAACTAAAACTATCTGGGAATTTCTAGCCCTGTTACTGATGCTGTCTGGGAGACATGACAGTTGTTTATTCTGTTTAAATTCAATTCAATCCAATCAACTTTAATGTCAACTGGAAATTTTTCTTCTGCTCCACATCATTTCACAAGTACATAAGACATTACAAAAAGAGACATTATAAATCGTTACATAAAAGCCTGTGTTAGTATATGTATTTGTATATAATCAACACTCACACACCCCTCCCCACCATCCACACACACACCACACACACACACACACACAAACACATGAAATAAACATTAAATCCATAAAACATTACATAGATTATAAAAACAATACATAAAAACACAACCTCACCTGCACCAATCCCCAAACACTAAAACACACACACACACACACATGCGTACACACACCCACACCCACACGCACACACACCACACACACACAGAGTCACAGTCACAGTAAAAGCATAATCTTGCTGACTGAATAGTTCATGTCTGAGAGACAAAGGTCATGGCAGTCAATCACAGGCTTTAGAGTTTAAAATGCTAATGGAATTTGGTTTAAAGCACTTCTCAAAGACATTCTTCTGTGCTCTGGACATTCTGTAGGTCTTCCTGATGGAAGTTTTTCACAGTGGCAGTGGAGTGGGTGTGAGGGATCAGAGGTAATA
>JADBJO010000040.1:77500-87500 GCA_016801955.1 Conus betulinus | reverse complement strand
CCCCCCCCCCCCCCCCCCCCCCCCCCCCCCCCCCCCCCCCCCGCGCGCCTCTTCTTCTCTCCCCCCACCCTGCCTCCTTCTCCCTCCGTCACCATTCTTTTTGTTAACAAATAAAAGGCTTCCACTAAAATACACAAACGTAGGGCCAGCTTGCACTACTCTTCAAGACAGGTGAAAAATCATTATGTAGCGGATTGTAAAAGCACATCCCACAAAATTAAGAGAGAGAGAGAGAGAGAGAGAGAGAGAGAGAGAGAGAGAGAGAGAGAGAGAGAGAGAGAGAGAGAGAGAGAGAGAGAATCGGACGGACGAACATTGTGACAGTAAAAGGAGATATCCAAATCGAAAAAAAAGCATGATCCTTTCAAAAGATGATCTTATCAATTCTGCAAACAAACTCTTTCATGACGCATACACAGATTTTTACCCCTCCCCTTTTTTTGAAGCTTCCATTAAAACACAACATCGATGGTCTCAATTGCAGTTCCTTTCTTTATGTGAGAAAATTCATTTTTTGGTATTGTAAACATGTATACATCCAACAAGATTATCAGCAACAGAAATATTCATTAAACGAGAGAGAAGAAGAAGAAGAAGAAGAAGAAAGAAGAAGAAGAAAGAAGAAGGGGAGGAGAGAGGAGAGGAGGAGGAGGAGGAGGAGGAGGAGGAGGAGAGGAGGAGGAGAGAGGAGGAGAGGAGGAGGAGGAAGAGGAGGAAGAAGAAGAAGAGAAGAAGAAGAAGAAAGAGAAGAAGAAAGAAGAAGAAAGAAGAAGAAGAAGAAGAAGAAGAAACAAGAACAGGAACAGGAACAGAACAAGAACAAGAACAAGAACAAGAAGAGAGGGGGAGAAACAGATTGGCAGAGAGGTAGCGAGACGCGCAGTCGATCAGGAGAGAGAGAGAGAGAGAGAGAGAGAGAGAGAGAGAGAGGAGAGGAGAGAGAGAGAGAGAGAGAGAGAGAGAGAGGAGAGGAGGAGAGAGGAGACATGATGTTTTTATGCATACATTCAATATGACAATCAACTATTCCCTCGAGAAATGGTCTCGTCGACCCTACAAACAACAGGTTTCAAATAATAACAGAGATAGTTTTTTTTTTTTTTTTTTTTTTTTTTTTTGCACCCGTTGTCCCCTCCCCTTCTCCTCTATTCTCAACAAATGAAAAGCTTCTATTCAAACAGAACATCTGTGATACCGATACCCATTTTTTTTTCTATTCACATGAAAAATCATTTGTGGCATTTCAAATATGCAATCCAAAAAGATAACGCACATTTAAATATTCCATATTGTAAAGAGAGAGAGAGAGAGAGAGAGAGAGAGAGAGAGAGAGAGAGAGAGAGAGAGAGAGAGAGAGAGAGAGAGAGAGAGAGAGATTTTGGTGTTATATGCGCGCATCGGATATCAATAATTCCCACAAAAGATAGGTCTGGTGTATTTACAAACAATGTATATCTTTCATGACATCAGGGTACACGTCTCCCCCACCCCCTCCTTCCCAATCTCCCACCTCCCTCCTTTCTTTTCTGATAAAACACGCATGGTCTGAATTGTAATTCCTCTCTATTCACAAGAAAATCATTCTCGGCATGGCAAACGTACATCCAACAAAATGGTTAGCAACTAAATATTTCATGAAAAGCAGAGAGAGAGAGAGAGAGAGAGAGGGAGAGAGAGAGAGAGAGAGAGAGAGAGGAGAGAGAGAGAGAGAGAGAGAGAGAGAGACGAGAGAGAGGGAGAGAGAGAGGAGACAGACAGACAGACAGACAGACAGACAGACAGACGAGCAGACGGACTGGGCAGACAGACGAACAAACTCTCACAGTGTCTCTGTCTGTCAGTCTCTTCTTTTAGTATGTTGTCGTAAGTCCCATGTGCTTGTGAACCGTGTGGAAAGTTAATGTACACAGTAACGTTTTCTTTTGCTTTATTTGTGAATGGGTCTTTGAATAGGGTGTAATGGGTGCAGGTGGGGATGGTGGTTGCAGATGTCGAGTGAGATGGAAGTGTGTGGGATGGGAATGGCCATGCGGTTCTGGAGGCGGGGGGCATTTCAAATGGTGACTCACAAATTGTTTAATTCTGCATGGTTTTCTCCCCCACTTGTGGCTTATCTTTTACATCCCCCCCCCCCCCCCCCCACCCCCTTTCCTTACTTTCTCCAATTACTCAGCTGACAGTGTGGGTTTGTACTTGTACCCGATCCATTTACAAAATGTATTTGTATTTGTGCCCAGACAGCTGGATGTCAAAAAAAAGGCGTTATTTATGGTTTCACCGCTATCCTCTTCAAACAAAATTTCATTCGTTCATTTATTCGTTTGAACACATTTCGTTCGTTCTGTCCTTCTATCTTTCTTTCTGTCTGCCTGTCTGTCTGTCTGACTGTCTCTGTCTGTCTGTCTCTGTCAGTGTGTCTGTCTGTATGTCTCTGTCAGTCTGTCTGTCTACCTGTCTGTCTGTCTGTCTCTCACATGCACGCACGCACGATCCCTCGCTCGCTCGCACGCACGCACGCACACACACATACACATTCCTCAGTATTATCAGTTTGCGTCATTTTCGATGTCCATCTTCAATCCCTTTCCGCTTTCCTGTCACATCCTTCCTTATATCCTCTTCAAGCTTATCCAAGCTCTGTTTCTTCAAGGTCTTGAAGATGTGATCTTGCCTCTAAATACGTATTTTTTATCCCAAATGACCCATGGCTTCCTAATCTTTAACTGGACTTCCTTTTTAGCCATGTGGAATTTACTCTTTCCACTGAGGTGTTCTTGAACCTTGTCCATATATATATATATATATATATATATATATATATATATATATATATATATATATATATACCTCTCTCCCCTCCCCTCCCCCCCCTCTCTCTCTCTCTTCTGTAGTAGTGATGTGCTCACTCGTTAGGTCAAGGACAATGTCAGTCATCATCTTCATATCATCAAAGTCAGCTGTCTGGGACTTGCCACGTTACGTGCTTAAAGTGAGGAACATGCATTGAAATCTCACGATGTATAACTGGGTCGTCTGATAGGCCAGGAATTACCCTCCACTCTGGGTACCTGTCGAGGGCAGTTGGTCAGGAACAGGCCAGGAGTAGGCCAATAATAGGCCAAGTCAGATACGCTCCACGACAAGTTGTTAATTGAAGCCATGGCCATGGATCTTGCTGATAAAAGTGTTTTTGCTGATGAAGCCGAACTGCTCGGGGTTTCAGGAATAGGGTGAGCCAGTCACAAAGTCTGGGAAATTGAAACCTCCACCAATGAGAATGAGTGCACTTGTGATATACACAAATCTTAAATAAATGTTAGCGAACCGCCCAGAGAAACGTGGACAAACGAGTCACAAGACAAAACACAACGCGTTTCGACCTCTTAGGTCTTCTTCAGTAAGACACAAATGAACAGAACAACGAAAATTCACACTTAGTTTTGATCGCTTCAGAGTTCAGCGCAAGGAAGAAGGCGTTGAATGAGCTCGTTCTCATTCAATACCTTCTTCCTTGCGCTGAACTCTGAAGCGATCAAAGCTAAGTGAATTTTCGTTGTTCCGTTCATTTGTGTGTTACCTGAAAAAAGACCTTAGAGGTCGAAACGCGTTGTGTTTTGTCTTGTGACTCGTTTGTCCACGTTTCTCTGGTTCGCTAACATTTATTTAAGATTTGTTTAGATTTCCGCCTGCAGTCGTCCCACTTTGCAACTGATCTATTGTGATATACACGTTCAAATAACTCACTGAACCTGTTCAGGCCATACTCATCTATTGTGAATTCAGCAGTGTTTCCGTTTGAATTCTAATGAAATTATCTTTGTTATAGTGTTACATTGTACAATCCGATCGTGACCTCTTGTTTCTGACAGAAAGCTCATTCTTTAAAACACACCTGCTTTGCGGATAATGACTGGACTCGCCTCCTCTCGTCTCGAAACCGGAAGTTTACAAACTAGAACGGTTGTGGCATGGGTACGTCCTAGTTTTCATGGGAATCAGTGACATTTGTAGGAAATGTTTGTCCAATACCTCAAAATATGATCAAAGGACGCCCTGATATATAAGCGCAAGTAAGTAAACCTTCGATCATGTTCACTGCTTACAAGTTATATCATGATCATCTAAATGATGTGGAAATGGAATTTGTTGTTCTTGAACTTCTTTTAAACAACTTTATTTTGGAGTTTCAGGCATAAGATTTTGCTGTACGAGTGTGAAATAAAGGGGGGGGGGGGGGGGGGGGGGGGGGGGGGGGGGGGAGGGAAAGAAAAAACTGATCATCAAGAAAAAATGAATGTCTTAAGGCTTGATATGCTGTTCGTTATGAGTGTGTCATATGTGGAGCAGCCGGCAGGGTCTGAACACCCAGTCGGACCCCTCGGACCTAATCAAATCCATCGGACACAACCGAACATCTGTGAGACACCTAGTTTGACCCTAAAGGACTCAATAGGATCCTCATCGGACCCAATCGGTCTTCCAAGTATAAACTTAAAAACCGAGTAAAATTGGTTGTAAAGCAGCAAAGTTTTTCCAAACATCCGATTTCAGCAGACAACCCTACACCACCCTCACCGTCCTCCTCTCCTCCTTTTTTCACGCCACAATCAAGACTGCCATGATGGAGAAAAATGCTCATTTATTGGAAAATGAAGAAAAGTGGTTGGGGGCAGGGAGGGAAGAGAGAGAAGAGAAGGGGGTCGGTCAAAATGGATTTTGTCTAAAAAAGGTGTAGTCTAGGGCTTAAATTCAAAGTTACCTGTCTTGGGATTAGAGTAAGGGGAAAAATTGAGAGTACTCTGTGTTACAAAGTGTGAATTTTCACCGGTATGCTGGAACAAACTTAAGAGAGATTGTCTTCAACCAGTAGCCAGAAGTTTCATAAGACATAAGTGACCCAATTAGTTCATGACTAGTTCCTGACAAAAGTTGATATATTAGTACCAACACCAACTGCTGACATTGTCATATGAGTGAATGAAAGTGGGTAACTCTTACTTTAAGAATGTAGAAGTTTTAACAGGTAATCCTTAAGATAGCACACTGAGATCAGTGCTTTTCACTGCATGAGTCATTGATTTGTCAGAATGCGGAATGAGTGCATGCACAAATTGGCAGATGACACAATATATATATATGCAACACATTGTGAAAAAAGAGACATGTGCCTTGACAGAAGTGTGACTCTCAGATGTATGTGATTTATCATTTTAAAACACTAGTATTACCAGTAAATGTAGAGCATTGAATCCTGGGACAAAAAATCGTATTATGTCACTAAAAATGTAACACATGATGAAAAGTTTTGCTTAATCTCTATATATGAACATTAAAAGGATCAGGTTGTCACTGATTTTCAATGGCACAATCAACTTTCAAGCATCAAACAAATGAAATAGGACAAAAACAAGTAGAAAGATTAGTTTCTTTTTCTATATGAACAACAAAAAATCTTCAAATGTGCGCGGCCTCACAAGGTCTGATTGGGTATGATGGGGTCCAATTGGGTGTTCTTACCTACCCCCTGCCAGCAGGCATAAAACTTTTTTTGGGGGTGGGGTGGGACAATGAGTCAGGGTAACCACCAACACCGACCTTTAACATTGGCCACAGCTCAGTGTCATTGCAAGTTTCAATACTGCTTTTTTTTCACATGACTGTCATTTGTAGATTTCATACATGTATGCATACAGTTCACATATACAGTACACATATGGTAACATGTGAAACACCACACACACACACACACACACACACACACACACACACACACACACACACACAGGTGCATACACGCGTGTGCACATGCACACACACACACAGACACAAACTGTCTCTCTCACTCTCTCTCTTTCACACACAAACACACATTTTAAACTCTGATCATGGAAGGATTTACCAAAACTCTGATCATGAAGGATTTACCAATCTGTAGACCATATTCTAACTTTTAGAAATCCATTCCCACAAAACCCTTTCCACTTGTTTCATTCCTAGCTTGCTACCTTTCCTTAGTAAAGTCTCCTCACTACTTACAAGCAGTCCATAGACCTATACATTAAAAAAAAAAAATTCATGTCCAGAATTTCCATTTTGCCTATGTATTTCAAGGTTGGTTATAAAAAGATTTGGAGAAAACACACACTCACAGGCTCACATACACTTTCACACACACAGACACATGCACACCTCATCAACTGTAATGCATCATCATATCACAGGGATTTATGTGAATGTTATTACATATTATTAGTAAAAAAAAAATGAACAAACATTACTTTTAGTTTCACTTTCAGTGTTGTGAACAAAGTCATAAGAGATAGATTTTATGTGTACTTTGGGGGCATTTTTACTTCTTTGGAGTGGCAAAGTTTTATCATTTATATATTTTATTAATTAGTTTGGCTCTCTTCTGTCTACTTCTAGAATCTCCTTAGGCCTTATGCAGACAATGACAGTTTTATATATATATATAATCATAGTTATATATATATATATATATTCAGTTATAAACAAAGCTTGCTGTTATGTCTTAGATTGAAAAAATAGGGGGAGATAAGCATTCATATCTGCAGTAGTAGATAATTCTGCCTAACTAACAGTATGTGCTTGAGTGGGGTGAATGGGGAATAGTAAATGCTTCTCAAAATGAGCCTTCAGCAAGCTTTGAGAAGCATTTATTATTCCCCATTCACCCACTCAAGCACATACTGTTAGTTAGGCAGAATTATCTACCACTGCAGATATGAATGCTTATCTCCCCCTATTTTTTTCAATCTAAGACATAAGAGCAAGCTTGTGTATAACTGAATATTTCTTGCAATCATTGCAACACCTAGCTGCTCTGTAACAGTGTAAGTTGCTGGAACGGTGCTGGTACTTATCCTTGGAATTTATTAGTTCAATATATATATATATATAGAGAGAGAGAGAGAGAGAGAGAGAGAGAGAGAGGCGAGAGAGAGAGAGGAGAGAGAATGCTATCCCAGAAAAAGGCTGGTGTGCAATACTGTAGTATGTTTGTTGAGTTTTCAAAAAAAAAACCAACTAAAGGTGTCACCTAAGAAGCAAAAAGAAAATCATGAAAGAGCAAAAACAAGCCACATTTTGTTTGTGAAAAGTAGAAAATATAAAAAAAAAATAACCTCTTAAGACACAAGTGCTGAGAGCCAGTTCTTAGAATGAATCAGCAAGGGACTAACTTACAATAAACTAATAAATTCCAAGGATAAGTAACTGAGCACCCTTCCAGCAACTTACAGAACAGCTTGGTGTTGCATTGACTGCAAGAAATATTGAATTATAAACAAAGCTGCTCTTGTGTCTTAAATTGAAGAAATAGGGGGAGATAAGCATTCATATCTGCAGTGGTAGTTAATTCTGCCTAACTAACAGTACGTGCTTGAGTGGATGAATGGGGAGTAATAAATGTTTCTCAAAAATGAGCCTTCAGCAAGCTTATAGTCTCCAAGGGGGAGACAATCTCCAATGGGGAGGAAAACTCACTAACAGATTTATAATAACTCCTGGTCAGATACAGGTATTTCGAAACCTGATTGTTTCTCCTCAGTGACCACGGAAAGTGGTAACTTGACTCCTCAGGCACAGGCACATGGTGTCTGTTATTGTTATATTTCTTTTTTTAAAGTCAAACTAATTATCTGTGTGAAGTTGAAGGCCTGTGTGTTGTAACTTGTATGTGATGTGTATACATGCATTACTGTGTGTGTGTGTGTGTGTGTGTGTGTGTGTGTGTGTGTGTGAGAGTGTGTGAGGTGTGAGAGAGAGAGAGAGAGAGAGAGAGAGAGAGAGAGAGAGAGAGAGAGTGTGTGTGTGTGTGTATGTATGTATGTGTGTGTGTGTGTGTGTGTGTGTGTGTGTGCATATGCATGAGTGAGTGAGTGTGTTTCTCTGTTTACATGTGTGTGGGATTTCTTTTTTTTTTCATCGATGTCAAAATGTTGGTGTCATTGTGTGTTGTTGTAAATGAGATAGATAGATAGATAGATAGATAGATAGATAGATAGATAGATAGATAGATAGATAGATAGATAGATAGATAGATAGATAGATAGATAGATAGAGATAGATAGATAGATAGATAGACAGACAGACAGGACAGAGAGAGAGAGAGAGAGAGAGAGAGAGAGAGAGAGAGAGAGAGAGAGAGGGAGAGAGAGAATGTGTGTGTGTGTGTGTGTGTGTGTGTGTGTGTGTGTGTGTGTTTCTCTGTGTGTGTGTGTGTTTGGGTTTGTTTGTCGATCACAGTGTGTGTGTGTGTGTGTGTGTGTGTGTGTGTGTGTGTGTGTGTGCATGCGAAATGTGTACATATGACCAAGTTACTGGTTTTGTTTTTACCTGTTTGTGGTTCCCATGTTTGCTCTACCACTTGTAACAATCACTGGGATGATCACAGCCTCTATGCAAGAACACCAAAACAGGAAACTTACCAGACAGATGGAAGCTGGCTTAGGAATGAAGCCATTATATATATATATATATATATATATATATATATATAGATAGATAAGATAGATAGATAGATCCTGGGTCAAGAAAAAAATGACGGTAACAGGGAAATCACTGTGACTTCCATTTTCCCTGTCTAGGGCGTGTGCACTGGTTTCATTGATTGATATTACTAAGTGGACTGCCAACTGCACCTGGAAAAAAAAAAACAACAAACAAACAAACAAACAAAAAAAAAAGGAGCGAGCGATCCTGATCCCTTGGATTTTAGTACTTTTCAAAGGATTGATTACTCTATTCACCATGGAAATAGTGGGGAAGAGAAAAAAAAACCCAGTTAACCCTCAGGGACAACAGCCATAAGAAATATTTTCTGTTTAGAAGGTTTACTCAGCTTACTAGAGCAAAGTCACGGAAGTGAATACCTACAGTGCCACTCTTGGTAGAAGGTCTCTCACTCTTTGTTGTTTTTGCTTGTTTATGAGAGAAAAGAGAGAGAGAGAGAGAGAGAGAGACAGAGAGAGGGGGGGGGGATGATAGAGAGGTGGGGGGAGGGGGGGGGGGGGGGGGGGGGGGGGGGAGGGAGACCATGCAACACAAAATCATGTTGTGTCAATACGAAGCAAAAACAAACAGAAATGTTATGTAATCCGAGTAGCGGCAGATTTTTCACCATGTGAAAGCCTGCAGTAACTCTGAACTAATGATGTAAACACACACACACACACACACACACACACACACACGCATAGTATATGCGCACGCGAAATGGAATAAGAAGAGAGAGAGAGAGAGAGAGGGAGAGAACCTCAAACAAGTTGGCTTGACAGCAGTGTGTCGTCTGATCTCTCGCTTCCTCCTCCACCTCTCTCCCCCTCCCTACTCCATCCACTCGAAAAAGAATTGGTAAAAAAAAAAAAAAGGTGACAATCGGTGACAGTCTGCGATAACGATCGACTATCGGCGACAACCAGCGACGGTCGGCGACAATTGGCGCAGCCATCGGTAAAGCGCAATTTGACGATCGGCATAGGCACTGCTGGCAGTGCTTGAATAGGTAATAGGAAGAAAAAAAAAAAGAAGTGAAAGTTGAATATCCAATTCACAGCCAATTATTTACTGCGTATGTGCGCGGTAGTGAAGAAGTTTTTATACAAGAAGTGATGTCACATTGCACTAAACCCACTATGCATTCCACGGCAGACAACACGCGCGTTATCGTACTCCAACCCCACTCCCCCACAGGTACCTACCGTTCCCCCCACTCCCCTACATTTCCACTTTCCACTTTCTCTCTCTCTCTCCTACCTATCCCCACCACCTAACTAGTTTGTTAATTTCATTGCTCGTTTGTGTAGACGTCACAGCACTTAAAAAAAAAAAATTCTTTAGAAACGAAATTAGATTTGAAATGAGGAAGGAACAGTAAAATAATAAACAATATACAAGTAGGGTAACTCTGGCTCCCTCTTGAGGGAAATAACCGATTTCCTCCCTCCATATTTCCAGCTGTTATTCCTTTCCCAAACCA
>JADBJO010000040.1:67500-70000 GCA_016801955.1 Conus betulinus | reverse complement strand
GAAGCTTCATTTCTTTAATTGCAGGATATTGCTAGATGTCATGATGTGAGGTGAGAAGAGTGAGACAATCCCAAGAAAAATGAAATCGTTTGGTGGAAAGTGATTTGAGTGTTTTATTTTGCAGCAAATGACAATGTCAGACGTCTGATTGACCTGGATGGTTCTCACCACAACAACGTATTTGGACAAGTTCGTAACATCTTTATCCTGAACAGAGTCAAAGCTCATTATTCATGAATCCTGCCCACAGTGACACCGCCTTCACTTTGCATGTTAGCCAGTCTCAAGATACTCTAGCCATGTGTTACCTTCACTCACTGCCAGATGCAAAGTAATCCTCCTCTCCCCTCCTCCCCCACTCCCTCCATACCTGCCAAACTGAGGAGAAGCTAGCCATCTCACGTCTACAAGACACAGCTATGGAGTGTAGCATGCCGAGTCACACACAGCAAAGTTCTCACCTTTGGTCACTCATGTGACTGGTAACCTACTCCAAATTGTTGTCACAGGCAGTTCTTTCCAGTCTCTTTAGCCAATCACATCATGGTTCACAGAAGTAAACACTGATATGATTGGAAGTACAACATGTAGCCACACCAAAAACTTTGGTACAGTTGTGGTCCGCTAGAGAGTATATTGTGGGCCTGGAGGGCATGAAATGATCCAGGCCATTTTACCTGGAGTGCTCTTTCGCAATCTCTTCCCCACCTCCTCCAGTGGTGAAATGGTCTTGAACACTTTTCAAGCTGGTATCAAATGGTCAAGGCCAGTCTGGGTCTAGTCTTGGTCAGGGGCACATTTTGGCATGTAGCACCTTAATAATAATAATGTATCCTTAGAGAGAGGCCGAATTGTTGACAGTGCTAGCCTCTACTTTCAGCCTTTTAACCTTGTTTTTTTTGTGTAGCCACAGGTAGTAGGTGAACTGGTCGAGGAGGACGAGGAGGTGGGGGATAGGGAGGAACGGGGCCTGGTGTGGCAGAGATTTAAAAGTGTAGGCTGTGTTCTTATGTTTTTATTAAACATTTATGCTTCACTAGAAGTGATGGTGTTTTTTTTTTTTCCTTTTTTTTTTTTTTTTTTTTCGTTCTACTGACTGCTTAGACTCATGGATTTGGGTGAAATGTTGGTTGGCAAAAGTGACGTAAAGCCAGTCTTTCAAGGATTGTTTGGAGGGTTCCCAAGAAGTCGAAGTTATGAAAAAGAATATGACATGTTAACCTTCAGTTTAGCGTTGAGTATTTTCACTTTTGCATCATTCTCATCATCTCCTGTGGCCCATCCACAATTTCCACTTTTTTTTTTTTTACAAAAAAATTCTTTGCAAAGTCATAATGACGGGTAAACTGGTTTGCCCAGTTTGTATCCATCACTTGTTCCAGATGACTTTTAGCAGTGGGTTAAAAATGAAAAAAAAAAAAGCACACGTGTTCATTGCATGAACATTGCCAGTGACTATGTGTGTAAGAGTATGAAGGGACTGCGATGACTATGCAGGGCATTCCTGCAGCTGTTTTTGCAAACCTTGTTATGGTCGGCCAGCGTTGACCCATCTGGCTGTTGTGTGTTTGGTCATAAAGCCTCATGACCCCAGCTGCAGTAAGCCTGTTTGTCTTCAGACCCCCTCTCACATCCCTGAAAATAAGACTCCCTCTTAATCTTCATTTAGGGCCCTCCCCCATTCCCAAGAAATAAGGATATCTGGTGGTATTTCTAGAATACTTCCCACCTGGAGGTTGGGTCAGATGATAATGTGCAACTCTTTCCATAGAGGTAATGACGGTCTGGAAGAGTTACCCTTCATAAGTGTATGTCCTCTCCCCTCGCTTCCTCCTCCTCAACCCCTCTCTTTGGCACCCGTCCCCCCTCTTCTACTCAGACATTGAAGTATTTTGTATGAAATATACCTGTTATGCTATTTATTTCGTGTGTCCAACAAATAAATGGCCAACAATACATGTTTACAGCCAGTGTCTGGACACATACAAATTCCTGTTACACAGAAAATTGACTTAAGTGTGTGAGGCACGGGGATGTTGAGGTATCATACTGGAGATCTAATAATTAGATCTATTCACTGGGTATGACCTAGAAGGTTCAAAGAGACATCACTGAGGCTCTCTTGCCCCAAAAACTGTTTTGGTCACAGCTCATCAGAGTTGTCTCTCTTCTGATGCAAGACCTCTGAGATATGTTCCTCAGAGTTGTCAATCTTTTTTTTTTTTTTTTTTTTTTTTTTTTTTACAAGATTTCTGAGCTATTGTCCAGGTCCAACTAACTGCCCAACCTGATTGTGCTAGGTGTACCCGGAGAAGATGGAAAGAGAGGCTGTTCTACGACTGGGCCAGATTCCTGTCGGTGAAGAGGAGGCTGGAGCCATTGTGAGAGTGCTGACAGCTCAGGAAGGTGTGACTGATGTCAAGGTAATAGAAGGCTGGGATACATGTACAATATGAATTGTGTATGCTCAAATGTATTATGAGACAGACACACAGACCCT
>JADBJO010000040.1:0-52500 GCA_016801955.1 Conus betulinus | reverse complement strand
CATGGTATTTAATATTTTATTTTATTTTGGTATTTTCATTAGATTTTGAAAAAAAATTCTGGTGTTTGATAGTTTACTGAATTTCATGGTTATTTTATTTTATTTCATTTTGTTTATTTCTTTTTGATATTGTTATTATTTCATTATTATTTTTTTCCCCCAAAGAAATTACAAAAGAAACTTTGTGTACAGCCTGGTCAACTGTGTATTTGCAACGTGGGAATAGAAATATATGTCTTGGAGATAGTTTTGTGTACCAAACAGTTCAAATTATTGGAAGTATAGCATATAATTCTGAGGTTGGCAGTCCTGCGCATGTTCCAATATGGATCCTATTGATAGTGCAACAACTGCACTAAGCGCGTATTGTTTGCCATATTGTGGTTTTTCTTTCACACATTTGAACTATTGGGAGCATAATGTACAAATCTTTCTCAATCTGTCTGTTTCTATGCATTCGTTGCGCGCGCGCACACACACACACACACAAGGATCATATTTATACTAAAACCTTTGCACTAAACACACTTTCACATCATGGCTTTGTGTTTCACACATTTGAACTATTGGCAGCATAAAGCACAAACACACACACACTCTTTCTCTCTGCCTCCCACTGTCATTCACATGCTTACACACACACACACACACACACACACACACACACACACACACTCTCACTCCATCTTAGAACCAGGAAGTAAAATTCAACATTATGTATTCCCCCACTTACCTCAATGTATGGTGCAGCTTTCCAAGGGACATTGTAGCACCAGTGTATGACTGCATAAGCTGCTGCCTCTCCCCGAATACAGTTCAGTCTGGCAAACAACTTGGGCTGCCAACCAGTAGGATTTTCATTGCACCATCTGCTCAGAATTAGTCCTCTCTAGTGGAGAAGAGAACTTGTGACTTGTCATCACTTTTAAAAAAAAAATTTTTTTTTTTTTTAACACCGATTTTAATTACACCACCTGCTCTTAATTGGTCCTCACTTGTGCAGAAAACTAACCTCCTGTCATCGTCATTTATATCACAGTCCACTCATGGTTTTGTATGTGTGTATATATACAGCATATTTGTTTTTATCACCAGACGTTATGACACTCCAGCTGTAATCTCCATCTAGGATAGGGTGCAAAAGTTGTTTGGCCAACTCTAGTTATAAACAACCTCAGTCTGACCCCAGACTGAGAGATAAAGTACAGTGCGTTACATTGTACGCTCATCTGTCATGATGGCGTTGCCAGTAGGTCAAGTGACTGTGGTTCAAACAGCTACTGTAAGTTATCGCACTGTCAGGAAAAGAGATTTAGTTCAATCATTTTCACTGTGACAGCTTTGTAGGGTGGTGATGCTGTAAGATTTATCTTATGCTTCCCTCCTCCCCTCCCACCTGTCCTCCCCAGCCCACCCACTTCTCCTCCCCACACACCCCTTCTCTTCCTGTCCACTCCTGAAGGATGAGATCAAGGTCCTGTCAGTCAGTCAGCCTGAGGCCTGTCTACAGATCAGGCTCCACCACCCCTGCTCCCCTATCTTCTCTCATGGCATAGTACATATGACGTGTGCATTCACAGGTTCTTTGTCAGTGGTGTATTTTAAGGATCAAGGACCATACAATCAGTGAAAGTGATTCAGAGGAGAGAGGGAGAGCGCTAGTTTTATCGTTTACCTACTTTTCTTTTTTGTCTGGTGACTTCCTTTTCCAGTAAAGTGAGCTGGTGGTTGTGTGCATGCCTTACTCTTTCGAAGTGCAGTTACAGCAGTGACAGATTAATGGAGAGTATGGTTGGGAAGGGGGTCGGGGAGGGAGGGGGGGGGGGGGGGGGGGGGGGGGGCTACGTGGGTTTCCAGACCACCACCCCCTCCCCTCCTTCCTCCCTGTCTTCCACCGACCTCTGTCTTTTGCCGTCTTCCAGAAGAGGGTCATTGGTGGTGGGTTTATCTCATTTTGTAAAAAAATGTGGGTCAGGAAACATAGCCTGCATTCAAGTGCACACAAAAAAATTTGTTGTCCTGATACTTCAGTACTGTTTTTGCATGAGATCATGTCCAGCTAGCTACCAGCTGTGATAAAATGTTGATATCAGCGGTTGATTGTCATGCCATGAGATCCGTTGGAAAATACCGTCAGTGGTGGAAACTAAGCTTCATCGTTGTGTGAGTGTTTGTGGGGGGAGAATCACGACTGCTAAGTAAACGCTATGGCTCTGAGTTGGAGATCGAAGAAAGGGTTCAAGAGATTGCCGGTATGTATCATGACTTCTCAGTTTCTGCAAAGAAACAGTTTGCCTTGCTTTGTTTTTTTTTCATTGGGTGAACGCTATTAAAATAACGGTATGGTATTCTGTTTTGATGGTTTTAATGTCAGAGTGGTGGGAATAGTGTTTCATTGAAAATGGCAAATTGTTTTGGGAAAGGGGATGTGTGTGTAGTAGGTGCAACATACATGTGGTGTATACACACAGACAGACACACACACACAAACACACACACACACACACACACACATCCCCTCCCCCATTGTCCTGCCTTTGTGCCATCCCTATCCTCTCCATTCTTCACCCATTCTCCATTGCACACACATTTCTCTCTCTCTTTCTCTCTCTCTCTCTTTCTCTCTCTCTCTCCCTTCCGCCCTCTCTCTCTCGTATCTTTTTTCTCTCCTCCCCCCCCCCCCCCCCCCCTCTCTCTCTGTGTCTCTGTCTCTCACGCTTTGTTTCTAGTATTAACACACACACACACACACACACACACACACACACACACACACGCACACACGGATACACACACACACACACACACACACACACACACACACACACACACACACACACACACACACACACACACGCATGTCTGCACTTTTCTTTTTCATGAAGGATTCTGTTCACTAGTTGGTCCACAAGATCCTCACACCCAAGTCGCAGGAAGACAGATCCTGAGTTTTGGAGACCAATTAATTTTGAGCATTTGAACAGAGCATCACTTTTTTTTGTCTATTTTGTTGGAAATGATGAGATTCTCATAGAGGATGAACACATGGGAAAGTTATTAGTATCACCCTTTTTGCTCATCTGATTTTCCTGTAATGTGATGCAACAGTGATATGCACTATTGTACTTAAATGAATGAATTCATATGTGTTTTCCTTTGCTTTGACTTCTTGTGACAGTTTTCCCACAGAAGAGAGATTAAAATGTGTGTTTCCTTTCTTTTAACTTCCTGTTACAGCTTCCCTCAGATGAGAGATTATGAGTGAGTTTCCTACATGTTGACTTCCTGTTACAGCTGTCTACAGGACAGAGATAATATGAGGGTTTCCTTTGTTTTGACTGACTAGTACAGCTTTCCACAGGAGAGAGATAATATGTGGGTTTCTTTTGTTTTGACAGACTGGTACAGCTTTCCACAGGAGAGAGATAATCTGTGGGTTTCTTTTGTTTTGACAGACTGGTACGCTTTCCACAGGAGAGAGATAATCTGTGGATTTCCTTTGTGTTGACTTCCTGTTACAACTTTGCACAGGAGAGAGATAAATTGTGGGTTTCCTTTGTTTTGACTTGCTGCTACAACTGACCTGTTCCTATGTTTTGACATTTGTTACAGCTTTCCTCAGGAGAGAGATAATGTGTGGGTTTCCTGTGTTTTGACTTCTGTTACAGGTTTCCTCAGGAGAGAGAGATAATGTGTGGGTTTCCTGTGTTTTGACTTCTGTTACAGCTTTCCTCAGGAGAGAGATAATGTGTGGGTTTCCTGTGTTTTGACTTGTGTTACAGCTTTCCTCAGGAGAGAGATAATGTGTGGGTTTCCTGTGTTTTGACTTCTGTTACAGGTTTCCTCAGGAGAGAGATAATGTGTGGGTTTCCTGTGTTTTGACTTCTGTTACAGGTTTCCTCAGGAGAGAGATAATGTGTGGGTTTCCTGTGTTTTGACTTCTGTTACAGGTTTCCCCAGAATACAGATAGCGTGTGGCTTTTCTATTTTTTTGACTTCTGTTACAACTTTCCTGAGAAGAGAGATAACATGGTGCTTTCCTTTGACTTCCTGTTACATGTTTCCTCAGAAGAGAGAGATTATGTGTGGGTTTCCTACTGTTTGACTTCCTGTTACAGCTTTCCTTGGGAGAAAGATGACATGAGGGTTTGCTTTGGTTTGATTTACCTGTTACAGCTTTCCTTAAGAAGAGAGAGAACATGTTGATTTCTTTTGTTTTGAGTTCTTGTTACAGCTTTCCACTAAAGAGATTATGAGTGGGTTTCCTTTGTTTTAACATCCTGCTACAGCTTTCCTCAGAAGAGAGATAAGCTGCGGATTTTTATTTTTGACTTCTTGTCACAGCTTACCCGAGAAGAGAGGTAATGCGTGGTGTTCTTTTATTTTTGACTTCTTGTTACAGCTTTCCTCAGAGGAGAGTTAACATGTTGGTTTCTTTTGTTTTGACTTCTTGTTACAGCTTTCCTCAGAGGAGAGATAACATGTCGGTTTCTTTGTTTTGACTTCACGTCACAATTTCCTTAGAAGAAGAGCGGTAACATGTGTGAAATACAAGTACACATAGACAAATGTAGATTGAGATACAGACAGACATATACAAACATCTTCATGCACATATGAACACACACACACACACACACACACACACACACACACACACACACACACACACACACACAGAGACACACAGAGAGAGAGAGAGAGAGAGAGAGAGAGAGAGAGAGAGAGAGAGAGAGAGAGAGAGAAAAAAAAAACTCTCTCAATCTCTCTCTCTAGGACATTGGCCTTAGAAAAGCCAAAGTGATACATGAACACAAGTATACAGAAAGTACTGGCACATTGAAGTGCAAATGGTACCACAGATATTTATAAACGAGCTTGATCTCTTTTGGTACTTTAACATTATGTGTTCTCATCATCATTTTTTTCTTTTGCGGTAGCATGAAACAATTAAAAAGAGAGCTTTCTGATCGTTTCTGCTGATCTGTTTTTTAAAAACATCGTATGCTGACTACTTGCTCCGCTTGAAAATTTGCCTCTAATATCAGAAGATAAGGGACAAACATAAATGAAATGACGTTTGTCTTTGACAACATGAGAGAGAGATGTGATATTATTATATCTGGCGTATTGCAGAAAGATTAATTACCAGTAACATAATGAACATCCCACAAACAATGTAATTAAGTGATATGGGAAAATTGGTTTGAGCTGTAAAACTGAGATGCAAGAGTAATATGATGCTTCACTATCTAAGCATATTCATTGCTGTTCACATCATTTTTTTTATGTTATGTAAATACTCTTAGTTTCCAAGACATGATAATGGGCAGATTTGTTTTCAGGGGCTCTGGAAGCCTCTTGTTTTGTATGTTTTTGTAAGTGTGATTATAACTTGAATAGAAAAACAAAATGAGACAAAGAGTTTGTACAGATATATGAGAAGTCTGTTACTAAAAAAAATGTTTACATGCTGTTAGCTTTTCTGGTAGATGTTTCATCCAATAAACAAACACAAACATGAGCACCACATGCATGCATGCACGTGTGCGCGTATGCAGGCACGCACACACACAAACATGCACGCACACATGCAAGCACGCACCATACATGCAGACACACACACACACACACACACACACACACACACAAGGATGCACACACACACATGCACACGCACACACACACACACACACACACACACACACACACACACACACACACACACACACACACACACAGACACATTCATTCATTTAGGGTTCACCTTAGGCTGTTGCTTGCACCTGACGATGTGCCCAACAACAGTCCACACAAAAATCTACCTTTCACTCTCTTCTTTAAATTCATTCACTAGACCAATGGGTAAGACTAGGGATGTGTTTCACGGAGGTAACCTAAACTGCATATTGAGCGAAAAGGAGTCCTGAACTGCACCCGCACTCTGACTAACATAACTCTCTCTAAACAGAAGGGAGAGGGAAGTGGTGGGGGGTTTCAAAAATAGAGTGAAAAAAACCGAAGAGAGAGAGACTGAATGAAAGATGATGAGGGAAGAGAGTGAACGAAAATATTGATGGAATGATGAAAAAGAAAAAAAGAAGAAATAGAGGGAGAATACAGACAAACAGGCACATGCATCTCAGCTGTTCAACTTATCTTTCAGGTTAGAGTTTGTGAAAAGGGAGGCAGTGCTGGAATCCATGAGGTCATAGACCGTTGGTCACATGCACGCATGCATACGTACAGACACACATACACACATTCACTCACAGACACACAGACAGACACACACACACACACACACACACACACACACACACACACACACACACACACACACACACACACACACACACACACACACACACACACTCACACACACACACACACACAGACACACACACTCACACACATACACACACACTCACACACACACACACACACACACACACACACACACACACACACACACACACACACACACACCAATAGTTGTGGTACAGATCATGGCGGACACTCAACCCCTGACAAGTATATTAGTTTAATGTATACATTAGAGACATCGGCTAAGTCTTGTCCATGAACCTCTTTCCCTTTTCCTTTATATTCACTTATTTAGAATTAAATTGTAGTCCTGGGCATTATCATGGCCTCATGGCAGTGTTGCCTCCATATGGAAACTGAAATAGAAAGTATGTGGCAACTGAGATGAGATGATCGGTGCTGTTGTTCACTGGCAGCATTATGTGGTTCAAATCCCTGTTGTCTCAGGTACAGTATGAGGTGACACAGCTATGTTTATCAATCAGTTGTTTATCAGCGCTGTGAGGTGATAGAGGTAATAATTATGGTGGATTTTGTGATTGCAGGTGAAGTATGAGGTGGCAGAGGTGCATGTAAAATACCGACCAACAGAAACCAACCCTCCAAGTATGGTAGAGAAGATGGAGGAGGCCGGGTTCAAAGTCCACAATCATGGACATCCACAGGTCCCCCTCAAAAGGGGGAGCCGCTGGTGATGGCTTGGAGAAATTGGCTGTCAGGGTAGAGGGAATGACTTGCCAGTCATGCGTGTGTAACATTGAAAGTAACATTTCTCGTGTGGATGGTGTCAAACACATCAAGGTATCGCTGGAGGACAAGCTAGCTGTTATTCTCATTGACCCTTCCCAGATTAACGCCTATATGGTGGCAGAGAGAATCAGTGACATGGGATTTGATGCGACAGTGACGACCAATGGCATCAAGCAGTGTGTGATTAATGTTCATGGTATGACATGTAACTCCTGTGTCAAGAACATTGAATCCAACACATCGGTGGGAAACCAGGAATCGAAGCCATTAAAGTGTCCCTGGCTGACAACAATGCTGTAGTGACCTACAATCCCAAGGTCGTAAAAGCTGCTGAGGTTGCTGACATGATTGATGACATGGGATTCAGTGCTAAACTTGCTGAACCAGAAACAGAAAGTGATAATGAAAAAGAATTTGATGCACTAGCAGAAAGAAACAATTCTGCCAAAGTTCACAAGTCGTGCGTGGTAGTATCCAGGGCATGACATGCAACTCTTGTGTCAAGAACATTGAGTCCAACATCGGGAAGAAGCCGGGAATCGTGTCCATCAAGGTGTCCCTAGCTGATTCCGATGGCATGGTCACATTTGACCCCACAGTCACCAGCCAGTGCAGATCGCTGAAATGATCGAAGACATGGGTTTTGACACAGCCGTCATCAAGCAAGACGTCACGTCAGGTGGCGGGCCTGCCGCCAGCATTGAGAATAAATGCTCTGTGGGTATTGAAGGAATGACCTGTGACTCTTGTGTGCGAACGATCGAGGCAGCCTTGAGGACAGAACCTGGAATCCGGAGCATCCAGGTCTCTTTGCCGGACAAGAGAGGTGAGGTGACATACGACCCCACTCTGCTCAGCCCCAAGAAGATAGCTCAGATGATCAGTGACTTGGGCTACCCAGCAACACCAGCTGATGCCAGTGGGACACAGACTGTGTTGGTGACAATAAAGGGTATGACCCTGCCATTCCTGTGTGAAGACCATAGAAGGAAAGCTGTCAGAACATCCGGCGGTCAAGACGATTCGGGTGTCACTGGCAGACGAGACGGGAACCATAGAATATGACGCGAACAGAGCCACTCCTCAGATGCTTGCTGAGGCCATTGATGACATGGGGTTTAGCGCTACTTTGCGAGGTGAGGGTGAAGATATGTGTTTGTCCCATAGAAGAGATTTTCTGTTAAAGATCTGTAGCAGATAATTGAATCAAGTATATTGCAAGCCAAGTAAAAAAAATAAAACGACAAACAAACAAAAAAAAAACAACCAAACGCAAAGAAACTATGTATGTGTGTGTATGTTGTATGTATGTATGTATGTATGTATGTATGTATGTATGTATGTATGTATGTATGTGTATGTATGTATGTATATATGGATAATGTTAGAGTTCTAAACCCTTCCCTGCAGCCTTGTCCAGGATCCTGTCCACTAGATGAAGGTGATCAGGGAGATAACCTCCCTCGCCAGAATGGACGGTATCCATCAGTCTGTCCATCTCCTCCCACTGTGGCCAGACTGATGGACCGCTGTTCCCAGCTGGAGTTCTTCAACAATAATCCTGCTAGATCCAGCTGGTGTAAGGCCTTTGACACCCTTTCCATGTAGAGTTACAAAGAACACAGTAGAACTATGTAAAACTTTAGAATGAAGTTTTCCATGTATATCCCAAGACACGACATGGTGTACACAGCTGAAATGAGTGCACCAGCGAAATATTTATGAAGGTAATGTTGACAGTTGAAGTCTGAAATTTATAAACTGGCATTGTGTGTGGAAATGATGGAAGTTTGCTTTCCTGCGAGTATTTCTCAGCTCTTGCCATACTAGCTAAACAGTGTTCTATGCTATAGTATGCACATCCAACTTTTCAAATGTGCATGGCTTCATCCCTGCTGTATTCTTAACGCGCTGGATAAGAATAAGGCATCCAAACAATCGCTAGGTGAAAAACAAAAAAAAGTTTATTGATTGGCAACAGGGTCACATAGAAGCTTCTAAGGAACCTTGAACTGCTTAAGATATATTTTTAACATGCCAGTGTTTAATTTTATCCCTAACACTGTTGCATGTTTGACACAGTACATTTTTCCTACATTAGATACAATACAGTTGGTCCAGAAGTGTCAAAATGTGATCTTGCCAGTCATCTGATGTTTTTTTTTTTCAATTCTGCATGAAAGTTTAATCATACACTATTCAAAAAAGAAAAAAAAGGGGATCTAAATGAATATTTAATTGTGAAATGCTTTGCCTCCTTTGTTTCCTCACTGAAAGATTTCCAGTTAAGTGTGATATACCTGACGGAATGACTCATCACCATTACCAACTTATAGCAGATCTAACTGTCTTAGATAGATATTTTCTCTAGTTCTTCTCTCCTTTAAAAAAAAAATCTCTCAGGGATTTTGTTGTTGTTGATATATATATATTTTTTTCCCCTTTTTTCTGGTGTCTATGGCAAAATGGGAGAAAGGGAAAGTTTTTTGCTAAAGGTCAAAAAACAGTTTATGGATCTTCTTTGTCACATTATTCTGATCTTCAGTAACATTAGAATTTGGCTTCAGGTACATTTTTACATGAATCATAACACTGTAAAATACTCAGTTAGATACTTGTATTAATGATTTAGAATACATGTCTAAGGACCAACTCATCATGTTTTTAATACCAGTTTGGACTAGTTGTATTTTGCATAGCTGCCAGCCCTCCCTATTTTTTTTTTTTTTTCTAGAATCTCCCTAATTTAAAGATTATTCCTGAAATATCTAGAATTTCCCTAATTTAAAGATAATCCTGAAATATTGAATGTATTGAAAAGAATCCAAAATTTCCATTTTTGGAAAAAAAATTAAAATGGGGGGTGGGGGATGGCTGGGTAGGGGGTGGGGGTGGTTCAGGATGGGACGTCATTTTTTAATAGGAACGATAGAATATTGCAGAATAAAGTCCAAATGATGTTATATGGATGTAGCAATTGCATATCATATATACATGTATGGAAAGTGCCTTTTCCTTTCAAACCCTTCATTTATCAACTGAAACAAGGGGGGCTAGAAATGGTTTCAGTCAAAAGCAGAACTGCCCTTTCCTCAGGCCACTTCACCCCCTTCGTCCCCTGACTTCCAAATTTTGACTCCACAAGATTGGCAGCCATGATTTGTTTAGTGAGTGTTAAAAACATAGGTGCTGTGCATAAATGTAGTATCATATAAAGAAAGGACTGGGATAGAATTTGGTTTACCCCCCTCTCTCTTTCACTGGTCCATTTTCTACTGGCTGCTGTTGATGAAGACACAAGCTGTTACCAGAGACAAACTCTACGCAGCCCTCGTCCCATGCATTTTTATAGACAGGGAAGCCAGGTGGTGTATAGATTTTTCTCTAACTATTTATTGCTGCACACTGACAGTGAGATTGAGGGCTCGCTCATACTGGCTGTGTCTGTAGGGTTATCAAGGTCACCCCACTGCAAGGATGGTGTGAGAGTTATTGATGTTGCTCATGTAGGGGTGTGTGTGTGTGTGTGTGTGTGTGTGTGTGTGTGTGTGTGTGTGTGTGTGTGATTGAAGAGAAAACTTTTATAGTTATTGTGGCACAGTGATTGGTATCAGTATCATGGACTGACTGTGGAAGATGGGCGTTTTGTAGATTTGATTCATGTTAGTTGCATTATGAAAATGGTGTCATTATTAGGATTGTCAACTGGTATAAAGTTACTTTGGTAATAAATGTTGTTGAAACTAAACTCAACTAATTTGTGTGGGAAGAGCGGTACAGGTATTAGAGTTAAGCATATTGTATAGTATTGTCAGGTATTTGAAATCAGTAGTGTAATATCAAAGTTCTTGTGAGTATGGTAAACTGTACAGATACATATGTCTGATAGGTTGTGGATCCCATCGTCACCAGTGGCTCAGATAAAGGGCCATGGTCATAGTAGTGGGAATTTAGGTTTGACTGCTTCCACATTTGTATTGATCAGTCTCTCCTTCTGTCGGTTTCTCATTCTGTAATCCAGTGACTGTAATTCAGAACTGATGGCTTGAGAACATGGTGTCTTGTAAGGTTTAATTCCTATGGACCAAAGCACGAAATGGTGTCCACAGCTGAAATCAGTGCACTCACTTGGTTGTAATCAAACTAATGAGGTTTGAAATTCTGAAATTCATAACTTATGGCATGCATTGTGAGTGGAAGTGAATGAAGTTTTCATACCTAAGCATGTTTGGGAGAAAAATCATGTGCTGTTTCTAATTGTTATTAAGTGAGTTGAGTTCCTGTGCGGTTTGGACATTCCTTATGATACAAAACTAACATGCATTTTAAAACATAGTAACCTGAGGAACAGTTTAGTAAAAATGCTTGACATTGTAAACCACATGGTAAATATTGTCCACTTTCATGAAGCACAAGCATTGAAATGGTGAAAACCACACTATGTGGTGGTATCTGAATCCATGAATATCCAGTGAGTGTTGGCAAATTTTTGTGTGAATTTTATATGTGATATTCAACTATCAGTAACAACAAAATAAATATGATCTTAACTTTAACCAGTAGGCTATGAGTAGCGTGTATTTTGTACTGGCTTTCACAGTAAATGAAAGAGGCAGATTTTTTTCATTTTTACACCAGCATATTGTGATTATATTTGAAACATAATTTTCTCTAGAAATGAACACCTTTTTGACCCATGGACAAAGTTCATAGATAGTCCACAGACATAAGTTTGCATGTGATATTTACCTTTAAATATTCCAGTGCAAGTCAGCAGACTTTTTACCCCGAGGTAGACCTGTATTGGCCAACAGATGAGGCCATGCCGTGGCAACATCTGTCACATACATGCTATTGTCACAAAGGGGTGGGTATAGATGATTTGCTGGCTGAGCATGCTATATTGTTGGCACAGTCAGGCTGAAAACACAGTCCTAGGACAGCATGGGGTGTGCAAGTGTCAAGACAGACAGAGTGAAATCACTGCAGAGGAGAGCGTTGGTAGAGTACGTTATAGACATCTGTTAGCATTTGGCTGAACCTATCTGCCAGACTCAAGTTTCCTGCATCATCCTTCCTAAACAGTCTGTAAGGAATTTTAAAAGAGCTATGCCGCCAGAAAAGAGGCTGAGTCTGATTGGCATGATCCTGCAAAAATGCAGTATCGAAGGAAGCGGTCTGCGCCGAAGAACAGACCTAGGTTGCTGCAAATGTAGGGGTGAGTGTGTAGAGTAGTGGATCTATGGAACTGTGTGTTATGAACCAACTTTTTCTACCAGATACACAGTTTAGTCTGAGTTATATTCCATGCTCAGCTCAGGTGGTGTGTCAGCCAGCCAGGGATAACCATTTTAGGAGAGTGATGGTAGGGCCATATATCTTATCCTACACTGATAACATCCATAGAATGACAGCATATTTAAGATTTATTGGATGGGTAGCAAAAGTGGCAATGTTGTGTGCTGGGTGCCAGTGTGATCTGAACTCAAAATGTTTGCCTGCGACTAGACTTCATGTGTTCACACTAGGCCAACAATGCATCTGACTGAGTCTGAGTTAGTGAATACAACTTGTATTTCTATTTATTGATTTATTTTATTTTGAAATACTCTGATGAACAAGGGCAAGGAAAAAAGTCAGGAAAAAAGAGCGTTTTATTTATCGGAGTATTTTTAGAATCAGACTTGATGTATTCACTCTAGACCAACAGTGCATCTGACCAAGTCTCGGTCAGTGAATCCGACTTGTACTTTCATTCATTGATGTATTGTATTTTCAAAGTACTCTCATGAACAAGTGTTAGAGAAAAGTCGGAAAAAAAAAATGTTTTTCATTTATCAGAGTATTTCAGAGTCAGGTCTTCAACTTTGATCGTTTGTACATAGGTAGAAGAATACTTTGAACTGTCTGTGAGTTACTGGTAAAAGTTTAGTTTTATTTAAGAATTTTTTGTGTTTTTTGTTTGCTTTAGTCACTTCAAGTTCTACGCTTATTGAACTGCATAGTGTGATAAAAGTGAGCACATGGTTGGACAATAAGGGCTGCCAGACCTGTGTCGGACATGTTTTGAATGCTGCTTGACAAGCTCTTTGGGCAAGAATGATATTTTTCAAACATCTGCTGCAGGGAAATAAAAGTTCAGCATTATTTTGCTGACATCAGACAATCACTTGGACAGCTAGAGATTTCGCTTTGCAAAACTTATCTTTTTTAGGTTATTTTTATGACATTGACATGGTATTGTCATGTGGACTGAGCCAGATGATTTGGGGAAATCAGAATGGGGTACTATACAGGTGGTCTGGTTTGGGCTACATGCTGGCAAAATGATAAATGGCCATAGACTGCTGTTATGTGTTTTCATCATATAGTACTTAAAAGTAGGTAAAATTATTGCTGATTCATGGGCAGGTGATTGTGCCTGTGGTGAAATCTTTTCCTAAAGGCTGCCTGGGCAGATCAGTAAAAAAGGGGAGAGAGAGAGGGAGAGAGAGAGAGAATGCGAATGCGAATGGTTTATTCATTAGGCCATGGCCCCTTATGAAGGGGGTGAGTAAACACAAGACATCAACACTGAACTTATTCATGAAATAGGGCATTTGAAAAACACAATCACGAGGTCATAATTTTCTCTGAACTTAAAAGCTTTATACAAGAAAAGCGAGAGAGAGAGAGAGAGAGAGTTTATATGTGACTGCATGTGTATGTATGAGCTTGTGTGTGTCTTTGTTCACATGCACTTGTATCATGTGTGTGTGTGTGTGTGTGTGTGTGTGTGTGTGTGTGTGTGTGTGTGTGTGTGTGTGAACAACAGCAACAACAGTAACGGCAATGACAACTACAACAACAGCTTAATGAAGGAATCATTGTGAAACCAAATGAGGTGGAGGCAAAGGCATTATATAATGATAATGATGATGATGATGATGATGATGATGATGATGATGATGATTGTTTTGTTCTTCTGATTTTAACTGTTTGTGTGAGCAGAGTTGTACTCTATTATGATTTAAAGCAGATACTTAGTGAGCTGGTGATGATGATCATGTGATTATTGTGATGATCATGATAGTGATGACTTTTCCTTTTTGTTTTACAAAAGATATATTGTGAGAGGAGTTGTCTATAATGGTGGTGAGAACAGCTGTCACAGCAAGATTTAGTTTTGATTAACTTTTGCCATTTGTTGTGAGTATTAAATGACTCACATCATGATTTTCACTTGATAAGCTAGTCAGTTTTTGTTAAGTTAACTTCACATACTGTTTTGACTTTATCAGTGAAGCAGGGCCTAGCACCTGCACAAAAAATTGAATGTTTCAGTCAACAAAGGTTTTCTGGTAAATAAAATGAAACACAACAACAACAACAAAATCACAGCAAGGCTTTATTCCTTCATAAAAAAAATTTGTGTCCCTTGGAGACCCATGACTTATGGTAGGCCTTTGTTCCTCCAGAAGAAGCATGGGTCCCAGAGACCCACAGGAGTGGCAAGGCTTTGTTCCATGTCAGAAAGTATGGGTCCCTGGATACCCATGATGCACAGCAAGGTATTCCATGTTTAAAAAAAAAAAAAAACATGGGTCCCTGGAGACCCCTGACATATGGCAAAGCTTTATTCCATGTCAAAAAGTGTGGGTCCCTAGAGTCCCATGATGCATGGCAGTCTCTGCAGACCCACAACGTGTGACAAGGCTTTATTGTATGTAAAAAAAAAAAAAAAAAGGGGGGGGGGGGGGGGGGGGGGGGGGGGTCCTAGAGACCCACAACATGTGGCAAGGCTTTATTCTATGTAAAAAAAAAAAAAAAAAAAAAACATAGGTCCCTAGAGATCCATGATATACAGCATGGCTTTATTCCATAGTATGGGTCCCTGGAGATTCACAATATGCGCAAGGCTTTATTTCATGTCAAAAAGCATGGGTTCCTGGAGGCCCACATGTGTGGCAAGGCTTTATTCCTTGTCAGAAAGCATGGGTCCCTGTAAACCCATGACACGTGGCAAGATTTTATTCCTTGTCAAAAAGCATGGGTCCCTGAAGACCCACAACTTGTGGCAAGGCTTTATTCCATGTCAAAAAGCAATGGTTCCTGAAGTCCCGTAGCGAGTGGCAAGGCTTTATTCTGTGTTAAAAACAAACATGGGTCCCTAGATACCCATTATGTGCAGCAAGGCTTTATTTCATGTCGAAAAGCATAGGTCCATGGGAGACCCACAATGTG
Source organism: Conus betulinus (assembly GCA_016801955.1). Classification (NCBI taxonomy): domain Eukaryota; kingdom Metazoa; phylum Mollusca; class Gastropoda; order Neogastropoda; family Conidae; genus Conus; species Conus betulinus. The sequence continues at coordinate 37,200 of JADBJO010000040.1, read as the reverse complement.
TGTCACATAGAATTGTAGGTGACGTACAGACCAAAAGTTAAGCCACGTTGCACTGCCTTCTTCCTCAGATGGCCTCCAGAGGTCCCAGAGCAAGGAGAACCAGGCTCATGGGAGTCAGGGACTGGCACGCTCTGCCAGCAATGTGGAGATTGTCAGCAGCTCGGTGCGTTTCCACAAGAACGGGGCAGAGGCCGACGACTTGGAGAAGTGCTTTGTGACCATCAAAGGCATGACCTGCGCTTCTTGCGTGGCCAACATCGAGAAAAACATCAACAAGATTGATGGTCAGCTTGTTCTTGTTTTTGTTTTGTTTGTTTTGTTTTATTGCTAGTGATTACTGATTTGTTTCTTTCTTTTCTTTTTTTTTTTTTTTTTGTAATAAACAATTTTGTCATTTTTGTTGTATTTTTCCAGTTCTGTTCGCTGTTGTTCTTGATTTGGCCTTGGTAAAGGACTTCAAAATTTATTTTCAGTTTAGGGGGAGGAGTGTGTGTGTGTGTGTGTGTGTGTGTGTGTGTGTGTGTGTGTGTGTAAATGTTTTTATGATTGATTTAAAAAAAAATTCAAGTGACTGCAATTCATTTGTGTTATGATGTGACTTGTCATGTTTTAGTCATTTAAAGAAACAACAAGAAGGCTGATTTTAATATGATCCCATTATTTTTTGTTCCCATATATACATTTTTGCTTGTAGTATGTCTGGTTTTGTTCAGTTATGTTGATTTTGAATTGGTTTCCAGTGTGTTTATGTTATATGGAATTGTATATTCAAGCTGTTCTGTTTATGTCCACAAGTCTTACTGATCTGCCTCATTGTCTGTATGTCACTGTCTGTTTCACTATTTCATTTTTTGTCTCTATTTCTGTCTCTCTTTATCTCTCCGTCTCTTGTCTCTGTCTGTCAGCCTGTCCATCAGTCTGTCTTCCATTTTCAGTCTGTCTGTGTCTCTGCCTTTTTGTCTCTGTCAGTCTCTGTCAGTCTGTATCTCTCTGTCTCTTTCTTTGTCTGTATTTCTGTTAGTCTTCCTCCCTGTGTGTGTGTGTGTGTGTGTGTGTGTGTGTGTGTGTGTGTGTGTGTGTGTGTGTGTGTTTCTCTCTCTCTCTGCCTGCATGCACAAAAGTAGAGCAGAGCTGACAGTAAATCAAGATAAAATTTAAGTCATGGTACTCGGGATGGGGAGTTATCTAGCAGCACACGAGAAATTGCTTTGACACTGGGAAAGGCCGGAACTGGTTCAGCCAGATGATGATACTGTGTTTTAACTTGACAACAACACTATCATGTCAACATTGCCAGGGAACAACGAACAAGAAGAACTCAGACAAAAACAAGTTACAGATTTCTTGCGGGTATTATGGAATATGAAATAACCATGATGTCAAAGTAGTTTTACATTATCTCACCACCAGGTTGTACTAACACAGGTACATACAGCAAGAATTGGGGAGGGTGGGGGGGGGGGCAGTTGTTTAAGTTGTTAAGAACTTAGAAGTAAAGGAAGCAGAGCGAGTCCAGATGCATGTTAGAAAATTTTATCAATTGGCCCAAAGACATCACCCGTGATGATCTGTGGGGGGAAACTGGGTAAGGACATGCTCTGTTTATTAAAGCAGTTATAAAGCATTAAATTATTGATCAAGGTCTCTGCAAAGGTAACATAATGGAACATGTGAGGGAATATGGAACACTTTGATAAGAGGGGAATCAACTCATGAGGCAGTGACGTGAACAGTACAATGGGTAGGAAATAAAGCAAGTTGCCTGCGAGTACTGAAGCAACAACTGCAGAGGCTGCTTCAAGCAAGGCTGGCATAACAGAATACTTTGAAAAGAAAGATTTAATGACTGTAAAACCGTTTAAAAGACATTTTAAGACGTGTTACTCACTTATCTTCCCTTCATATTTGTTGATACTGAGATATTGTTATTAGATTCAGACTTGGGATGAACGACTCAAAATGTAGTGGACAACGGTATAATGCAAATAAGTAGTAACGTTGATATCCACTGTACAGTGCCATGAAGGAGAATGAAATCCATTTCGCCTTCGCCTGGCACACCTACTCTCATGTACATTTTCATGCTGGAATTTAGGATTTTTCACTTTTGTATATGTAGTCAATCAGATGGTCTGAATGCTATATTGCAGGTTTGTTTGATTTGGAAGACTGAAAGACGTGTGCAAAATATATGACTGATTGTTTAAAAACATAGAAAGGAAAAGATATGTTATTGTTCTCGCTGTGCATCGGCCTGTCTGGCTGAGGCTGAAGGCTATGATAAAATCATTTGTGTTACTACAGTGCAAAAGTAACTTTCAGCTGGTTTTGTATGTATATGATAATGGAACACTATTGTGTTGATTCTTGTGTATACTCTTTGTGTAAGGACATTGGGTCTGTGCAAATACAAAGTTTGAGCTCTCTCTCTCTCTCTCTCTCTCTGTCTCTCTCTCTCTCTCTGTCTGTCCTCTTTTTTCCTTTCTCCCTCTCCCCTCCCATCCTTACTCTCTCTTTTTCTCCCCCCCTCTTTTGTATCCCCTCCTCTCCCTTCTCTCTCTTGTCACTTGAAAGAATAAGGAAAGTTTATAAACAAAATAATGGTAGTTGTTGTTTAACATATGATATTATTGTGAAGTAAAGGAGTCTGAGGAGTCTCCATAAACACAAAAGATGGGAGAAGTTTCGAGCTAAGCTCTCCATCTGTATTATGGACTTCTGCTTCTAAGATAGAACGGAGTTAAGTCAGACTGAAGTCTTTACTGATGAGAGTTCATATGTGTGGGAAAAGACGCGCACACTGGGATGAAGGAAGTGAGCTGACGAATGTTGAACAGCTTTATGCAGACAATGGGAGAGGATAGAGAGTTGTGAAGGGTGTGAGAGGATGGGGAATAGGGGAGAGGGGGGAGTGTAGGGGGGGGGGGGGGGGGGGGGGAAAGGTTGAGAGCAACATGAGAGAGGGCAGGAGGAAATGGAGGGGGGGGGGGGGGGGGGGGGGGGATTTTTTCAAGTCCATCAGTCACGTTTTTTCATTGCTTCTTTGGTCATCATTTGTTTCCCACTACTTGCAGGTGTTCACAACATTTTGGTATCCCTGATGGCTCAGAGGGCAGAAGTGAAGTATGACCCTGCCTACATCCTGCCCTCCCAGATTGCCCAAGCAATATCCGATTTGGGATTCAACGCCAAAGTCAACGAGGGGGAAGGCCTTGGCCAAGGAACTGTGGACCTGACGGTGAGTGTGATGTGGGTGGGTTTTTTTTTTTTTTTCTTTTTGCAGCCCACAATGTCTGGAACTTTGTTCAGTTTTTTTTTTCTTTTTGCAGCCCACAATGTCTGGAACTTGTTCCAGTTTGCAGCAACTCACAGCATTTGAACTTTGAAATAGTCGCCCAAACCCCATGTCTGTCTTTTGTTACTTTCAGTGGCACTTATTATACATAACATGCACTTGTTTTCCCCCACTACTAAATTGTTCAACAGATTGTTCAACAGTTAGCTAGCTAGCTAGCTAGCTAACCAGCTAGACAGTGTCACCGCTGGTGAAACACCATACATACAAACAATATGAAAACTCACAGAAATAAAGTTGCAGGTGCCAGTTACTGGCTGGATTTAGAAATGACCAGCTGATGCAGAATTGCTCCCCTCCACCTTGTTTCCCTCCCCCACCCCTTCACTTCTTCCCCTCCCCTCCTCCCCCGTGGAATCAGACAGGTGCCATTTTTGTTGGTGGTACAAGCTGTTGTCTTCTTAACACACAATGACAGCTTGTAGGCAGAGTGGGCAAAATCTTAACCATGATGATAACTGATTACACATGTGTGTTTTTTTTTTTTTTTGTAGGTTGATGGAAGAATGTTTGGGGAGTGGATGTTTATAGGATGTAGACAGAGTGATAGCGCAGAAAACATGGAGAGCACAAAATAGTATAGCACAGCACAGCACAGGACAGCACAGCACAGCACAGAACAGCACACAAAATGATTCAGTAACCTGTGCACTAAGTTCAGCATTACACACTCTGGCACAAAACACAACATGGTGTCAGCCTGTTCTAGGCCAGGACCACACCATGCCACACCCACACACCATACCACACCCACGCACCATTCCACACCCACACACCATTCCACACCAACACACACCACACTCACACACCATACACAACAACACACTATACCACACCACACACACACCACACCACACATCATACCACACCACACACACCATGCCACACCCACACACCATTCCACACCAACACACCATACCACACCCACACACCATACCACACCCACACACCACTCCACACCACACACCATTCCACACACACACACACCACCACACCACAACACACACACCACACCACACACCACCACACCCACACACTATACCACACCCACACACCATGCCACACCCACACACCATACCACACCCCCACACCATACTACACCATACCACCCACAACAACCCATAACCCATAACAACAGTGGGCATCATGTTGGGTTGTATGGGACATTGATTTGAGGATTTCCATACTTCGGCATAATGTTCATTTTGACAGGACAATGTATTTGAGGATACTTTTAAAAAGTGAAAGGAAGCTACAGATTATGTTCATGACCCAGTTTCTGTGTGTGTGTGTCTCAGATCACGGGCATGACGTGTTCCTCCTGCGTTCACCTGATCCAGAGCACGCTGCTGAAGCAGCCAGGGGTCCTGACCGCCTCTGTGGCCCTGGCCACCTGCTCTGGACGCTTCACCTTTGACAGCGAAATCTGCGGGCCCAGAGACATCATCAACGCTATCAAGGTGCAGGGCATGGCTGACACAGTCAGCATGCCAACTCTTCCCTCCCGCCCTCCCACAAACACACACACACACGCACACACACACACACACACACACACCCCCTCCTCAGCATTTCCTCTGCAGATTTCTGCTCTTTTGGGTTTTGAATTGTCTGGGGGGGGGGGGGGGGGGGGGGGGGATAAGCTTCTATTCTAAAAAAAAAAAAAAAAAAAAGATAAAAAAAAGGGAAGGTGCTTGTGGATATGATCGAAATGTTTGTGAAGGTGTACCAGACATGTAGCAAACTATTGTCACATGCCAACTCTCATCCCAGCAGTTCTTCTGCAGATTTCCACCCATTCTGGTTTTGAATTTTCTGTGGTGACAAAAAAAAAAAAAAAATTTTCAGTCAAAACAATTAGAAAAAGAAAAAAGAAAAGAGGGAAGTTCTTATCAACATGATTGAAAAGTTTGTGAAAATGCTCATGATGTGTGGCAAACAAGCAGGTGACAAAAGTTTAGGAAATTACTACAGACAGCATTTTAAAATGTTATGTAGAATAAGTGATTTTTTGCTTCTTTCTCCCACCTCAATTCCCCTCACCACTCTCCCCTCCCCTCCATCCTCTGCTAACGCTCTTCCCCTCCCAGTCATCAGGTTTTGCAGCTGTCTTCTTCAGTTTCCCATTTTTCAGAAGATAGTTAGCACATCTTGGTATGTTACATGATTTTTTTATGCTTGGCATCATCTTTTTGTACTCCCAGATCTTATAGAACAGGGAGTACTTTACAATGGGAATGAAGAAATGCTGTGTGTCTGTCTGTCCCGTGGTCAAAATGTGTTTCACTCGTTCCAGACAAAACTTCTGGGCTGATCTTTTTGAAAATTTGTAGGTATGTTCATTGTGGGTCACGGATGATGTTTCGTTTGACCAGAATAGCAGTTACTAACGGCTATAACGGCCCAAATTGATTTTTCTTCTTTACAGAATATCTCAGTGATGAAATACATTATGACACAGGTTTGATGTGATGTTTTTCAGGAAGATAAACTGGGAGTACATTTATATGCTTTGCATCTTGGTTTTTTAAACATTTTTTAGGACATTGGATTTGAGGATTAACAACAGCGGGGGCATCATGTTGGCTTGTATAGGACATTGACTTGAGGATTACCATACTTAGGCATCATGTTTTTATATGGCAGCGGATTTGAGGATTACCATAATTCGACATCATGTTGGTGTTTGTAGGACACTGGATTCAAGGCTTAACATTGCTTTACTTCACATTTGTGTGATAGGACATTCCGGATTTGAAATTGACAGTCATTTGCCATTATGTGTGTGTGTGTATGTGTGTGTGTGTGTGTGTGTGTGTGTGTGTGTGTGTGTGTGTGTGTGTGTGTGTGTGTGTGTGTGTGTGTGTGTGTGTTTGGTATGAATTCTGAGACATTGAATTTTAGGTGTACCATCCTTTGACATGTTTATTTGTTAGATAGGGCATTGGATCTTGGGTTTAATATCCTTTCACATTATATTTACTTTTATATAGAACTTTGGGTTTGAGCCATACCATTATTTGACATATTTGTCTTTGTAGATGTTTGGATCGAGTCTTATCTTCATTTGAACACATGTTTGTTTTATACAACTTTATATTTTAGTCTTTGCCTTCAGTAGACATCATGTTTATTTGTATAGGCCTTGGATCTGAGTCTTATCATCATTTGATATATATAATGTTGTTGTTATAGGACCTTGGATTTGAGCTTTACCATCATTTGACATGTTTGTTTTCTTCTTTCTTTCAGGAATTTAGATTTAAAATTGCCATTATTTGGTATCTTTTTAAAAGACATTTTAATTATGACATTGAATTGAGAGACTCACCATCATATGACATCAAATTTGTTTTTGAGTGTGAAAGGACATTGGATTTGAGGCTTATCATTCATTTTCTGTTACGTCTGTTTTTACAGGACCTAGGATCTGAGGCTTATCATTCATTTTCTGTTATGTCTGTTTCTACAGGACCTAGGATTTGAGGCTTACCTGTTGACAGATGAAGACAGGAGGTCTTCTCGGTATGATCACAGAGAGGACATTAAGCGGTGAGTTCTTCTTGACTTTGCTCTTTTGTCAGTGTGTTTCGTTTTCTGTCTTCATTTGTATCTATCTCTGTCTTCCTCTTTCTCTTTCCTCTTCTCTTCTATTTCTTTGTCTGGTTTTTAAAAAATATTTTATTTTCTTAAGTTAGTTATTGACTTTTTTTTGGTCATGAAATATGGCCAGTTTTCTGCACTTGCTTGAAAAAAAAAAAAGAAAAAGGGGACTTTTACTATGCTGGAAAGAAACAGAGGACAATGTTTTCTTAGGAAGAAAAATAATAATGAAATGTGAAAGCATGGCTGTTGTTCCAAGAAATGATTTTAGGCTGTTTGCCCCTGCATCCTATCACAGTTTCAGAGACCTTGGGTTTTGGCCAGGGCTTCTGGGTGTGTAGCCCCCTCTCCCCGCCCTCCTTCATCTGTTCCCCCCCAGTCTGCTTCTGCTTTCACTGGCTTTATGTTTTAGACAATCATTACATCTTTATGAAAACTCTCTTTTCCTGTCCTTCAAAGTTACAGGTCTAGAAGGAAGGATATTGTAAGGTAATGCATACGGCCACCCTGCCAGTCCCACCCCAACTCCATACACATTTGTATTTACACTTGCAGACACAAATAGACACACTCTCACAGTCACAGGCAGATGCAGGGACATACACACCTATGCTCATGTAGACTCGTGTATGCACTCCTACACACACACACATGCCTGCACGCATGCATGCACACATGCATGCATGCATGCATGCACTTGGGAAATGAAAGGGGAGGGGGATGGGGGAGAAGTAAGATGGGGCAAAAAAAGGGAAGAGGGGAGAGGAGGGTGCCAGTAAACTATTTTGAAGATGTAGCTTGTTCTGAATTCTGAATATATTTTTTTAACCAAAAAAAATTCAGGATCACATGCGTACACTCGCGTGCATACACATGCAAACTCACATGTATTTGTCCATACATGCCTACAGGCACATATGCACACACTTGACTATGTATAAGTGTATGTTAGCTTGTGTGCACATGTGCTTACATGCACACATGTGCATGGGTGTGCAAACACACACACACACACACACACTCTCACACACACACACACACACACACACACACACACACACACACACACACACACACACACACACACACACTCGAACAAACACCACACATGTACACACATTTACACACTGTTAAGGTGCTGATACTGGTTTCATTTCTGATTGGCAGGTGGAGGACATCGTTCTTGGTCTCTCTGATTTTTGGGGTGCCATCGCTCGTGGTGATGATGTACTTTATGTTCGGCTACGAGGGAGAGGAGGAAGGGGGGAGCACCCAGAACAACAGCTCCAACACCACCACCAAACCACCCAGCAATGGTTACAAGGCGCAGTATATGGTCACGGATGGCCTTTCCTTGGAAAACCTTCTCATGTTCTTGCTGGCTACCCCTGTTCAGGTGAACGCAGGGCAGAAACATTTCTGTGTTTGTGTATGGGATTTACGTATGCTCACATGCACAAACACAGCAACACACTTTGCAAAGACATGCACACGTGCATGCAGCAGATGATTACAAGTGAGCTTTTCTTTCAGGCAAGCAAGGATGCACTCATGCTTTTGAGCGTGTATGCATGCGCTAGCCGCTTGCGCACAGGTACACGTACACACACACACACACTCACACACACACACACACACACACACACACACACACACACACACACACACACACACACACACACACACACACACACACACACACACACACACACACACACACACACACACACAAAAACACACATACTACAATATTATCAATTTAAGATCGATATTTGATAGAGTCAGACAAGTTATATGATTATTTGTGATCTAATACCAAGCAGTTTCTTAACTAAAAGTTGATTTAACACCCCCCCCCCCCCAAAAAAAAAAACAACCAAACAAAAATGGCAAGGCAGAAACCTCATACATAATGATTTCAGAACATAAGATGACTGTCTGTATTTCTCATATAGCATTGTATGGTGTATTCTTTCCGTCAGTATGTCTTTGTCTTGATATGCATGCGCACATGTGTATGTGCGCAAGCTTGTGAACATGAACACGACATTGGACATTAACAGTTTTATTTGGACAAATTTTTAACTGAACGTTTGTTGCATTTTCATTCCCTTGGTTTAAGTTAAACTGCATGATTACATTGTTATTACACTCTTCATACACAGGATGCCTTCCCTGCCCACCTGCTTCCTCCCTCCCCCCCCCCCCCCCCAGCCTCAGTCCGATCTCTTCTCTCCTCCAGTAAGAAATAGGGAAGGAAGGTAAATCCTGTTCCTCAACATTTTACACTGTGTGGTTATACCAGTCTAGAAAATTTACTTGAATTTCTTTTTAAGTCTTGTACACATGACATACTCTCCCCTCTTCTAATTTTCAATACTGTGGCTCGTAACTTTCAGGATTAGAAGACAGAACTCTTGTAATTAACATTTATTCATGTTTCCATAATGAATCTTGGTTACTTTACTGAAAAGCACAGCAAGAAGATTACGGAATATGTAACATGTTGACATTTGACATGCGATTATCTTTCACAGCATGTGTGTCTTGTTGCATTGAACACACAATGATCTCTGTCTGCAGTTCATTGGAGGACGCTATTTCTATGTGCAAGCCTATAAAAGCCTTGAAACACAGAGCAGAGCGACCAACATGGATGTTCTGGTGGTACTGGCCACGACCATCTCCTACGTGTATTCCACTTTGGTGGTGGTGGTGGCCATGGCAATGAAGGAGAAATTTTCCCCGCTGACTCTCTTCGAGACCACTCCTATGTTGATGGTGTTCATCTCTCTGGGCAGATGGCTGGAGAATATTGCCAAAGTATGAGTCACCATCGACCGTGTGTGTGTGTGTGTGTGTGTGTGTGTGTGTGTGTGTGTGTGTGTGTGCGTGTGTGTAGAGTGTGTAAGTGTGTAAGTGTGTGTGTGTGTGTATGTGTGTGTAAAATAGGGATCAGAATGAATTTATGAAATATTTACCTGTCGAAACAATGCCTTATTCCTACTTGATATGGAACTCCACCACATTATCAAGACCTCGCCCCCCCTAGGAATAAGATTTGGGAGAGCAAGGGAGCTAACCATACCTCCTTACCATGATCAAGACTGCAAGAGCGACCTTTCTGGTGGAAACACAGCTTCTGGTTTTTTTCAGGTGTTCTTGCCACCTCCTTTTTGATATTCTGGCGTTGGTTTGGACAGATAAGTATAAAGAAAAGTAAATTTCCACTAAGTGTAGTTTTACAGAATACTTACTGTCCAGACACTAGACCACCCTGGGTGATTATGTGGGCAGTCGTGCTCAGAGTGAAGAGGTATGGCTACCTTTCTTGCTCTCCCAAGTTTATTCATTTTGGTTCCAGATAATGTGGCAACTTTCCATGCTAAATAGGAATGGGGCATTTCTTCAGACACATTAGTATGAAAAGAAAAGTTGACTACTAAACAAAGCAATGTGTTGTAGGTTTTTAAGAATAAAATACTGTGCGATGACAGGTGGAAAGGAACTGTGCTCACGTGTATGTTAGAGTGATTGTGTGTGTGTGTGTGTGTGTGTGTGTGTGTGTGTGTGTGTGTGTTTCATGAAGATTTTGTGTGTGTGTGTGTGTGTGTGTGTGTGTGTGTGTGTGTGTGTGTGTGTGTGTGTGTGTGTTTTCATGAACATTTTGTGTGTGTGTGTGTGCATGAAGTGATAATTGTTGTGCAGAAATGTGCATCTCTGTATAAAATACCCATCTGATGCTTTAAAGTTCAGGCCAGTGCACCCTAAAACATACCAAAATTTGCTATGATGCAATTATTTTCTCTTGTACGCATTACAGTTTTGAACAGTGCTTCACGTAAAAGCATTTTTGTCCAATCTGCCACAATCTAAAGCAATAAAAACATAATATTCATTGATGTTTTAGAATGTTCAGAATTGATGAACAACTTCCATTTGAGAACCCTTCTCTATTGAAAACCAACAAAAGTCTTCAAAATAGCCTGTCCAGTGTGTGATAGGATCACATGATCATGTGATTCAACCAAAGGCGAAAAGCAAGACAATCCGTATGAAATTCGGCTTTTCATAATCAAAATCGACAGCTCAGCTGTGGGTTGCGGGTGATCATGCAGCCAATGGAATAAAATTTGAGTGATTTAGGCAACATGACTGGCCTGGACAGTTTGTATGGCTGCAGTTCATGGACAGAGGAATGTGTTACGCACAGGGCAGGAGTGGCCAGGGTACATAGTTTTGTCACAGGCTCCATGAATTTGTATCACTCACTTCTTGTATGCCACCAGGCTTCCAATGCCGATCTGTGTGTGGGTTGTGTGACTGACTGACTTTATTTCTGTGTGTTGTGCAGGGCAAAACGAGCGAGGCCCTGGCCAAACTCCTGTCCCTGCAGCCCTCAGAAGCTGTGCTGGTGACGCTGGACAAGGACAACTCCATCCTGTCGGAGAAGACAATCACCGTGGAGCTTGTGCAGCGAGGGGACACCCTCAAGGTGGTCCCCGGGGGCAAGATCCCTGTGGATGCCAAGGTCATCGAAGGCCAGTCCACCTGCGATGAAGCGCTCATCACCGGAGAGAGCATGCCTGTTTCGAAGACTGTTGGTGGGTTTGGTCTTTCAGTATCTTGCTTTTCCTCCCAGTTCTGTGTTTAGGTTCCCTCTCCCTGTTTTTTTTTTTTTTTTTTTGAGTGACTAATTCATATAATGGTTTATTTATTCCATTCATTAATGCAGTGTTTCATCTGAAAATTACAAAATTTAGAATACATGTCCTGGCTGAAGAAAAATCAATAGTGCATACGCAGCAATAGGGGCGCAACAGCTGGCACCACAGAAAGTCATGTTTATTGATCTGGTTTGTGTGAGAGCCACAGGCACCAGAAAAAATCATGCTAGAAAGAGAGTAAATATATATATATATATATATTTATATTCCATCACCTGTCAGTGAAGACAATGGTCCACAGGAGCCCGGGAAAAAGAAGATGTATCATTTTTTAGGAAATGAATGGAAACTGATTCTAACCGGTAGGCCTGTAAAATTTCAGCTGTTTCACCCATGTTGAAAATTGTAGTTGAGATGTTTTGAAAAATCTGCTGAAAGTTTGTTTTGTTTCTAAATGTGTACTTTTACCTGGCTGGATTTCAGTTGTTGAAACTGTGTGAGAGAGGTTCAGGAAATTCCAATGTAGAAAGCATAAATCATCGAAATTCTACAGCTTTGATTCTGTTCCGTAATTAGGGTGCCTCTAAGTTCTCCTCCACTCCCTCTCCCACCCTCCCCTCTCTCCTCCACCCCCATCCTCCGACTCCAGGAACAGATTTTTGTACCTTTTTGGTTTCTACCTGTTTTTTTTCCAAGCTGGAATTTATAAGAGGGGATGCCTCCTTTGTGTAGTTGCAGAGCCAGGAGTAGTTGTATGTAGTGAATAACTTGCTGTGATGATGATGATGATGATGATGATAATGATGATACGATGACATTGATGATGATGATGGTGACAATGATGATGATGATAACGATGACCGCTAACATGGCTGTGTGTGCAGGGTCCACGGTGATTGGGGGCAGCATCAATCAGCATGGCATGCTGCTGATCAAGGCCACCCATGTTGGCACTGACACCACTCTCGCCCAGATTGTCAAACTGGTGGAGGAGGCTCAGACCTCAAAGGTGACAGAGAGAGAGAGAGAGAGAGAGTGTGTGTGTGTGTGTGTGTGTGTGTGTGTGTGTGTGTGTGTGTTTCTTTCTTTGCTTGTATCATATTTATGCTTGCCACTTTGTAAAGTTTATTCAGGTTATTTCAAGTCACTTGAAGAGTTCGTTTGTTAAGTTATTAAGTACCATGTTTTGTTTTTTTCCTTAAGAAATACATGAATATCATACTTATTTTCTAGAGAACATAAATGTATTAAACATGGTTACTGTTTAAAAAAAAAATACCCCCAAATCTCTGCAAGTGTTGATCGCACAAAACAGTGTATGAAAATCTAGTGGTGGATCTAGTTTGATGTTTTTTTGTCTGTTTATGTCTTCATATTGTGTATGTTTCTATAATTGACCTTCTGTTCTCTCATCTTCAGTCAGTAACTCTGGAATCGATCTGTTCATGAATGCTGCCATCTCTGTTTATTGACACTCACATTGCCTCTTCATTTTGTAATAATATCAAACATATCCTGATACTGCACTGCTTTCTGCGCCATCATGATTGAATCAGCGGTGTCTGGAGTGCTAACTCATTTACCATGTTAAGTGGTCTGTCCTACACCACTGCTAACTCATTTACCATAATTAAGTGGTCTGTTCTACACCACATCAGTCATAGTCACAGTCGAAAAGAAGTGAAAAAAAAAAACCCCACCAACTTTTATTCAGAAATTACAGCACTTTGCAAATGACAGCTTCAGTCGGTGGAGCAGACTGCTTGAAACAGTGCATTTAGAAACCATCAAAAATAACCTTTATGGGAATGAAATTCCGCATTAACTTTCACGGGAAGATACTGGTGGATGAGCAAGCGTGAGTTACTCATTAAAGATTGCATTTTGCTTGACTATGAGTGAGGCTGGCAAATTTTGTTCCAGCCAGACTGGAGAGAAGCTTCTGCATTCTAATGACCCCTATCCCCCCCCACCCCCTGTGTGTGTCCTGCAGGCCCCCATTCAGAACCTGGCTGACAAGATTGCTGGCGTCTTTGTGCCCTTGGTGTGCACACTGTCCTCTGTGACCTTACTTGGCTGGGTCATTGCGGGGTACATTGACATCAAACACATCGACAAAGGCTTTAAGGTGAGCTCTTTTGTCATACATAGACATCAGTGAGGCTTTGAGGTGAGCTGTTTGTCATACATAGATATAATGAGGCTTCAAGGTGAGCTTTTTGTCGTACATTTCAGTGAGGCTTTGAGGTGAGCTCTTTGTTATACATAGATATCAGTGAGACTTTTAGGTGAGCCCTTCGTCATACATAGATATCAGTGAGGCTTCAAGGTGACCTCTTCGTCATACATAGATATCAGTCAGGCTTGAGGTGAGCTGTTTGTTATACATAGATATCAGTGAGGCTTCAAGGTGAGCTCTTTGTCACACATAGATATCAGTGAGGCTTCAAGGTGAGCTCTTTGTCACACATAGATATCAGTGAGGCTTCAAGGTGAGCTCTTTGTCACACATAGATATCAGTGAGGCTTCAAGGTGAGCTCTTTGTCACACATAGATATCAGTGAGGCTTCAAGGTGAGCTCTTCGTCGTACATAGATATATGCGAGGCTTTGAGGTGAGCTCTTCATCAACATACATATCAATGAGGCTTCAAGATGAGCTCTTTGTCACACATAGATATCTTTGAGGCTTTGAGGTGGGCTGTTTGATCATACATAGATAGCAAAGACACTGGACGAGGCTTTGAAGTGAACCCTTTTTCATGGAAAAATATCAAATATATCAACAAAGACCTTGAGATGTGCCTTCGCCTTTTTGTCATGAAATGATAACAAGACATTGATTAAAACTTTAGGGTGAGCTATTTGTCGTATATGAATATAAAATACATTGATGCATTCTTTCAGGTAAGTTTGTTTACATGGATATTAATTGCAATTAGTAAAGAGTCTGAGGTGAGTTACTTGTCATACATGGATACCTTAGAAATTGATAAGGACTTTAAGATACCTCTTTGGCGTTCATAGATATCAAATGCATTGATAAAGATTTTGAGAGGTGAGCCCCTTTGTTGTTTGAGACCGGAAGGTAAGTCCTTGTATATGCAATCATATTGTTTTTGTTATAGATGTCAGATGCATTTGTAATGACTGTCAGGTGAGCCCCATGTTGTATAAGACTATAGTTATATATACATTCATCTTAAATGTTTGTCATACGTAGATACGAAATACATTGATGAAGACTTTATGGGTGAGGCATGTATAGCTATCGATATATTGTGTCAGACATTTTGGTTAGGATTTGAGGATAAGCCCATACACAGGTATCCACTGTTTTGTTAAAGACTTGAAGGTGAGTCTTTTGATGTCAAAGAAATCAGTCAAGACTTTGAGGTGACTTCTTGTCTTGCAGAGATAAGGAATACATTACTAGAGGCTTTGAAGTTAGCCATTTGTCACACAGGTATCACAACCATCAGTGAAGGCTCTATGGTGAGCTTTTTGTCGTCCAGAGATACAAAATACTCTGATGAAAACTCTGAGGTGAACTCTTTTACACAAAATGCGTGCGTGCACTGTGCTTGTCTTCATACTGAGAGGTTCTTTCAAAACCTTTTGTCTCTATCCTCTGTCCAAACTTTGTTTCAAAAGCACTTGAATTCGCATAACAATGTTTCACATGGCTCTTATTGCACAAAACATAACAATATGGCCCAGCAGTGCATAAATGCACACCTTCAAAACACACAGAAATATTACCAAGAATAGTACTTTCATAGATGAAATGTGTACAGTGGTCCTCAAAGATAAGTATGGGAAGATGGGGTTATTATTCATATTATCTTACATCAACAATCAAGAATAGCACTTCCACTGAGGCAAACTGTGTACATGCTCTACAAAGGAAACTTGATAATCTAGATGGCATTGTTATTCACATTATTTTACATCAGTCTGAATGGAGGGAAAGAGATAGTATGTTACTTTTCCATCTGCTTTATGTGGAAATGAAGTGTTATGTTCAGCAAAGCTACTTTCACAATTTTTCCCCCGGTTTCTTTTACACAAAGGATTCATATCAACAAAGTGGTTTGCTGTTTATGTAACCAAGAACAGAGAGTGAGGGCTACTGTATAATCCAGAAATTATGACAATGCTCAGCAGCTTAGCCAGAGACTGTATAGTCAACCCTAGACCAGACTCTACCCTTTGCCATCTCTTGACCCTGACTGGTTTCTTCAATGTCTTCAGGAGGATGGCGAGGTGTCAGAAAGCGAGGTGATCTTTGAGAAGGCCTTCCAGTATGCCATCACAGTGCTGAGCATCGCCTGTCCCTGCGCCCTGGGTCTGGCCACGCCCACGGCTGTCATGGTGGGCACAGGGGTGGGGGCCTGAACGGCATCCTCATCAAGGGAGGGGAGCCCTTGGAAACCACTCACAAGGTGAGGACAGGTTGAGGTTTGTTGCTGTCCTACGTGCGTGTGAGTCTGTATGTGTGTGTGTGTGTGTGTGTGTGTGTGTGTGTGTGTGTGTGTGTGTGTGTGTGTGTGTGTGTGTGTGTGTGTGTGGTGTGTGTCTCTCTGTGTATGTGTGTGTGTGTGTGTGTGTGTCTGTGTGTAGGTGGCTGAGGGTGGGTGTGGGTGCATGCGGTTTCTCAAATCCAAATGAGGATTTGTTTCCCATAAGCAAACAATGTCCCAAAAAGTCTCAAGCGCTGAGATGGTTTAGAAGAGAATTTGAAGTGCAGCAAAGTCTACTCATACATTTTTCTGTGTGGGAGATGGTGCTTTAAGAATCAGGAATTTTTTTTTTTTTTTTTTTTTTTTTTACAGAAAAAAAGTGAACTTTGAGACTGAGATCTATCTCCTATGGAAAAATGAATTAGGTCAAGTTTGCAGGGTTTTTTTTTTCAAGTCCTCATAAGTTATGCAAAATGTAACACTGAGTAAAATTGAGTCTTTTCAGGAATACCATACCTGAATATGTGTGTGTATATGTGTGTGTGAGTGTGTGTGTGTGTGTGTGAATGTGTTTGTATATGAAAGTGTAGAGTTTACATTTCACGAGCTGAAAAGCATAGGTGTGTGTGGACAGTTGCACATTGTGTATCTTGACTCGCCAGTATGAAAAGCGGCAGCTGTTGGGTCACTTGCCTTGTAGCAGAAAGGCCACGCATGTGTAACTAAAGAAGCAGGTAAAACAGGACGACCAAAACAGCCTTTGTTCCATACATGCGCGCTAAGAATTTCTCATGGTCAGCAGCCAGTGTCCCTGTGAATGATGTTCCAAGCTGCAACAGGTTTTTTCAATGTTCATGTGTTCACTCCATTGATCTGTTTGTTTATGCAAAGTAGCTATTCCCTTAGTATCATCTTGTGGAGTTTAAGGGGTTTTGTCTGTTTTGGTTTTGCCAGATAAGATCTATTGTATTTGACAAGACGGGCACTGTAACGCATGGCGTGCCGCGGGTGGCGCGTGTATCCATGTTTGTGGAGGATGCAGTGTGCTCCTTTGTCAAAATGTTGGCTATCAGTGGCTCGGCCGAGAACAGCAGCGAACACCCCATCGCCTCGGCCATCGTCAAGTACGCCAAGAGGGGTCAGCGCTGTGTGTGTGTGTGTGTGTGTGTGTGTGTGGTGTGTGTGTGTGTGTGTGTGGTGTGTGTGTGTGTGTGTGTGTGTGTGTGTGTGTGTGTGTGTGTGTGTGTGTGTGTGTGCGTGCATGCATGCGTGCGTGCGTGCAATGAGTGTTGTGTGTCGTATGCGTGAAAGGTTTGGGTCATATTTAGTTTAGTAAATATTGTTTCAGGTCTGAAGATACATATATAAAATATATAATTAGGGTTGAAAACCCAGTGAAGACAAACAATTCTCTTCTTTCATGAGAATGTCTTAGTAAGGAATTAAAAGAAAAAAAAGGTGGAAGGGAGGATAAGGGGGAAGGTAGGGAGTATATTTGGTGGAACGGAGATGGGATAGTTTTGATGAAATAATAGAAGATGGCTTTAAACTTTTAATTTGAAAACCCTCGCTGACAGCATGTGGGAAACATTTCACTGAAGGGAACCATGTGTATACCCACAACCATGTGTGTTTCTTTTACTTACTCATTTATCATTTATTTGTACACAGTCTTGAAATTTTGTTTGTTTATTTTTCGGTTTTATGTGTTTTTTTTTCTTTACAGTTTATACTGCTTTCATCCAAATGTTTTAAGTTTGACTGCACAGACCATTGCAAAAATGCTATAAGTTTGCTGTACCCTTTGCTGTGAGTCACATTCTCTTGATCCATAGTAGAGATATATTTATTTATCTATTTATTTATTACTATTGTTTTGTTTGCATTTCAAAGTGTTCCATATGTTATAAAGAATTTCACAATGTGTGGTCACTTTTGACATTCCTGAACAACTAAATTGTCTTCATAGTAATGACTTGGCAAAACTTTGGACTTAAAGGGGGGGGGACAGGAGGTTGAAGATGTAAAAAACTGGGAACTTGAAATTAAGAAAATATATCAGAAATAAAAACTCTTCACTGGCTGCATAAGGGAACCATCGCAATCCCTTTTAAAGGCAAATATATTTTGTATTGTCTGCTCCGAGGCCTTTCGTCCGCTGGGTCGGAACTCATCAGGGAGACACGGCTGGTTGTATCTGCGCTCCTGGCGTCAAATAGAGACACACCACAGTCCATAATATCGTGGTGTTCTCACCACCAAGGGTGCAAAAAAGAATCCAATAGCACCCCCGAAGCAGCCAGCGAAGAGTAGTAAAGGAAACCAAACGAAAGTGTGGGGAGGAAAAAAAGTTGCTGAAACACTACAGATATTATGCAAATAGTATAAAATGTAGGGGGCAATCTTTGAGCCTACGCTTGAGGATCCACCCAAGGATGCAAGGGAGATCAAAAGACAAACACAAAGACAGACAGAAACAAATACAAATAACCTCGATTTAATCAAAACGAAATTGGAAATGAAATGAGGCAGGGAACAGTAAACAACAAACAGTAAACAAGTGGGGTAGTTTTTGCTCCCATAAGGAAACCTAACACAGAGTAACTTTTATTCAAGACTGGCACAGCCTTTTAAACTTGAATAAAGTCAGGTATTATGGACTGTGGTGTGTCTCTATTTGACACCAGGAGCGCAGATACAACCACCCGTGTCTCCCTGATGAGTTCCGACCCAGCGGACGAAAGGCCTCGGAGCAGGCAATACAATACAAATACATCTGCCTTTCAAAAGGGATTGCGATGGTTTCCCTTATGCAGCCAGTGAAGAGTTTTTATATCTGATATATTTTCTTAATTTCAAGTTCCCAGTTTTTACATCTTCAACCTCCTGTCCCCCCCCCCCCTCCCCCTCTTAAGTCCAAAGTTTTGCCAAGTCATTACTATGAAGACAATTTAGTTGTTGGCCTGCGCTTGTTTACCCCGCTATTAGATTGTTCGTCTTTGTATTTGTCTGACTTTATTCAAGTTTAAAAGGCTGTGCCAGTCTTGAATAAAAGTTACTCTGTGTTAGGTTTCCTTATGGGAGCAAAAACTACCCCACTTGTTTACTGTTTGTTGTTTACTGTTCCCTGCCTCATTTCATTTCCAATTCCTGCATTGATTTTACTCGTAATGTCAGTCAGATTCAGTTATCTCATGTTTACTATCCAAACTAATGCCTTATTTGTATTTGGTGTGAACAGATACCTTTAAACCAGGAACCCCAATTAAAGAAAGAAAAAAAAATTGGGAGCACAAGGGAACTAACCATGCTTCCTGACTCGATCAACCCAACGAGTAGCTACCCTTGGTGTACATATCTGTTCCATTGTCTTTCAGAGAGGCTGTATACATGCACTGTAGTTGCTTTTTTTTTTTCTTTTTTAACTTTTGTTTTTTGTTTACCATGGATTCCCTTAATGGTTTTTCAAGCCTGCCATTTCGGATGTTCAGTCTTCATTTCCTTTGCCATCATGAGGATGAATTTCACTTGACAACATGAAGAACATTCACCTGATAATTCTTAGTTTAGGGTAGATTTTGGCAGCTGAATACCCATTGCTGGCTCAAGGGATTTGGAGCCTTGACTGTGTGGGTTCATTTCCTCCCTTTGACGGTTAAGGGTGTTTTCTCACCCCCTTTCATCATTCAGGCATTTGTTTGGACAGGCAAGTATGAGAAAAAAAGGAATTTTCCTACTAAAAGTAGTTTAGTTGTGTATGACATACTCTCTTGTCCAGATACTTAGAACTCCCTCATACCTGTCCGCTTCAACTACGAGAAGTGCGGGAACCAAAATGAGAGTTCTGGAACTAACGTATACACCAAGGGCAGCTCTCCTAAGGGTTGATTGAATCAGGAGGCATGGTTAACTCCCTTGCTCTCCAATATCTTTTGTTTGTGTGGAAGTGCTGGTTAAAGGAAGCCTGTTCACAGCAGGTATGATGTAGGCAACTGTTTGGACTAGTAAGTTTTTCATAAAAACCACTTAAAAAGAAACAACAACTGTTCGCCTTATCCATTATTCCTTGACATATACTGGAGCTCTGCACCTTTTTCGGTCAATCTGCACATTGGGGAGCTCTTAATGTGTTAACGTGTATGTGTGTTGTCATGTTATACCCAGACCTTTGCGTCTGAGACCTTGGGGAAGGTGACGGACTTCCAGGCAGTTCCAGGCTGTGGGCTGAAGTGCAAAGTGTCGGGGGTGGAGTGGTTGTTGTCGGACCTGGACCTGGAAGCCGTCAGGAACCGACGCAACAACAGGGTAGTCTGGTCGTCAGGGTCGACAACAGGTCTGTCAGCAACAGTACCCTCAGTCAGCCTCAGCGCATATATGGTAAGATGGGCTTTAGATGGAAGGGTGGAGGAATGGGCAGGAGAGACAGAAGGAATGGGCAGGAGAGAGGGATGGGGGATGTGGGCGATAATCAAGGGAGATAATTGTATGTTAGAAAGTTGTGGTAAAGAGTTGTTGAATTTTGAAAAAATTTTTCAAGGAGTTTATTGAATTTTGGAACAGTTTTTTTTTTTTCAGGATGCTGATTGAATTTTGGAAACTGGAAGACTTTTCTGTATGTGACTGAATTTTGGAAACATTTCAGAGAGTTAGTTAAATTTCGGAGTTTTTCAGGAAGTGAATTGAGAGTTAGTCAGAGTGCTACAGCTGAACTGTAGTGTTGCCATGATCAAGAATACAGAAATATTTTTAAAGGAGAAAATAGCAGACGAAATTATCTAAATGGCATGCTGAATGTATAGAAAATAACCTTTCAAAATTAAAATAAACAAATAAAAAAAGGTTTATAAAACAAAACCAAAATCAAAACTAGATTAGTCACTATTTGCACAAATGGTCTTAAAGCATGAATGAATGAAACAAGAAGAGTACAGTAATACCAGCAAAAGAAGTTTGAGCAAGAAACAAAGAAATGTTCAATTCTTGTAGACATGATTTTGTTGATTTATTTGCTTTCTTTTTTTTTTTTTTTTTTTCACATGTTCGTTTTGTGAACAGAACTGTCTTCTACTATTGAAATTTGATTTTGTACTTTGTCTGCATTGTCTTAAGAACTTGACATCATTTGTGACACCCTTATTACTGCAATTGTGGTTGACTAGCTGATAATCAGCATGGCTTTATTTGTTTACTTATTTACTGATTTACTTATTAACTGTCCTCCTGCTTTTGTTGTGTGCCATTCATACACAGAATCTTGTATGAATGTGTCAGCTTGTCAATCAACCAAATAGACAAATTAAAACCACTTTGTCATGAAATTATGAAAAAAAAGTTCATGTAATGAAAAAGAAAAAAAAAAAAAAAAAAAAAAAAAAAAAAAAGGCAGCCGCAAGTGACAATATTTTCTATTTAAACGAAAGAATCATTCGGTTAAATTACGCTCTGTAGCAATCTAACTTTATTTTTCAACATAATCTGATTCTTCTGTTTGAAGAATGCCTTCAGTTCTGGAAATTTAAATGCACAGGAGTTTGGCTGATCACCAGTGCTGCTAGAGTTGTCTCACACTTCAGTTTTTGGGAACAAAACTGCCCACATTGAAATTGGGTTTCTCAACTCGTGTACAGAAGAGGACTCACACACTGGTGGAACTAATTCACATACTGGTAAGACTAGGACCACGCAGTCGATTTTCATCCTCTTAATGGTTGCACCTCTGAGAGTGTTGCTCGAATTTCCTGACCAACACTGCAAGTTTCTGTATCTCTCTCAGGCCTGTTGACTCCAGGATATATTATGAAATCAAGCATAGATTACATCCCTGTGTCATGCAGTTTCAGACTGAAATGGAATATATCATAGCGCCACATTCATCATCCTTATTCTCATTCATCGGCATAAGAGAAAACAGTCTCATATTCTATGGTCTTTCATGCCTGCTCTCATGGTGACCTCAGTTTCAGTTTCTTCGCCACATCTATGTTCTGGGAGTTCGTGTCAGGGTCACCAGTACTGGTAATTCATGGGGACTGTTGTTAGATGGACAAGGTAGTAGTTTCAACCAAGTGGGGACGCTCACACACATTGGCTCTGTGACTAAGCGGTTGTTCTCGTCACAAGGGGCGCTGATAGGTGGTTTCCTCTATATGTTGGATCAGAACAGGCACCACTGAACGCTGCTTAAGTGGCTCAGCAGCAGTGCAGTGTGTCCTCTGATGGGTTGCCTCATGACCACTTGACATTGACTGCTCCCTGTGGATTGCTGGTGCCGGGGCTGCAGCAGGACAAGCCAGGCTGTGGCTGTAGACAGGGAGCCAAAATGCATGGTATGGGGGTAATGCCACTGGAGCGGGACACACAATGAGACGGTTGAAAAATAAAAAAAGAAAGAAAAAAAAAAAAAGCTCTTGCATCTGGCAAGGGATCCAGCAGGCAATGTGTATGGCCGGAAACCATGTCTTCCTGAAAGCAGATATAAGAGCGCATAAAGTCTGGGCTGTCTCCCCATCAGTTCTGCCTTCCAGCAGAGTGTTGTTATTTTGCCAACATTGTGCACACCAGAGGCTGGAAGTCTAAGACTATATGGGAGATTCTGTTTACAAGACAAGACAGAAGGTCTGGCAGCCCTGGATTGTCTCTGGTGCAGTGTGGTTGCTCAGACAGCAGAACACACCCTCTCTGACTGTCACATTAAAATTTTATGACTGTCCTTCCCAGAATCTGTGTAAACATTCATTTATTTTATAATACATACTGACTTTATTTGATATTGGTTCTTATTAGCTTGCATTGCTGCTAGATACATTGCTTTGAGGGAGAATGAGGACTAGTGTATTCACTTCTTGGCTTGGCATCAGAGACTTACCTTAATTGAGGGCTCTCTGAGGCCTTTTGGAACTGTGTTACTGGCTTAGGAATCATTTTGTTGACCTTTCTTGTGTGGGTTCATGGCCTCCCATGTTCAAGGTTCTTCCCATGGCTTTCCCTGTGTTCTGGCTTGAACAGACGATTAAGAGTGAAAGGAATTTTCCTATCAAAAGAAATTTTACGAAATATTTACCTGACCAAACATTAGGATACCTTCCACTCCCTCCCATTTTTTTAGGGGGAGGGAAGGGGAGGGGAGGGGGGATCCTGGTAACATGGAGATATTCCACGCCAAGTAAGAATATTTTGTAAAATTATTTTAGGTGGAAAATGTTTATTTTCATCTTCTTTAGTTGTGCTATGAAAAAACTGGTGTCAACACATTCATTCAGATGATTGAAGTATCTGCCCGGTGTATTGATATTTACTTTACTGTTGTCTTTATTGTCTTGGTGAGTGCAGAACTGGACGGAGCAGTAGATACCGTGTATGAGGCGCTGATTGGTAATCGGGAGTGGATGCACCGCAATGGCCTGCTGGTGACAGAGGAGATGGACAAAGTGATGTCAGAGCATGAAGACCAGGGCCACACAGCCGTTCTATGTGCCATCGATGGTCAGTAATGCCACTGAACCCCCATGCTTCTTTGCCACATTCCCACTCGCAAAGCTTTCATGCACTAACACACACATGTATGCATACATGCACACATACACAGATACACACACACACACATGCACACACACACACACACACACACGCACATACATACATATGCACATAGATACACACACACACACACTCACACACACACACACATACATACATACACACACACACACACACACACACACACACCACACACACACACACACACACATGCACATACATAATTACACGCACATACATACACACAGATACTTGCACATGTATGCATGCACTGACAGGATTGTAGGTCTGCTTTGGGTCATTTGTTGAGGGCAAAGTGTAATTTTGGAAGTCTCCAGACTTTTTTTTTTTTTTTTTTCTATAAGCAATATTGGCAATCAGAACAAATAAAATTACACACTTGGAAAGATTATGACAACTGTATTATTTAGTGGTTTACTTTTTTCATGAAAAAAAGTAACATGAGTGTTAACTGGTGGAATCTGAAAATGAGTGGGTGAATTTTACTTTTATGAAAAATGTTTATTATTTCATAAAAAAAAAAAGACGTTGATAAGTATGAATTAATGCATTCCTAAATGTATGCATATGAAAATAAGTAGATGCTACATTTTTGTGATTTTGTTTGTTTTGTTTGTTGTTTTCGTTTGTTTTTGGATTAGCACTGCAGATGAATTACAGTCAGCTTATTATACTGGGCAGACTGAAACGTGGCAGTGGCAAGTTTAGTTCATTAATGCAAGGAAGTGAAAGAAGGCGGTTTGCTCAAGTTCACACTATGTACACTGCAATCATGTGTCCAAGCTACTGTTCATATCCATAATGACCAACCAATAATGATTTTGCATATTTTGAAAAAAAAAGATTAATTTAGATTGCGGAACAAAATTGCTATTCCATGTTTTACTATTTCTTAAAAAAAGAGTAAAAATAAGGGGAAAAAAAAAAATGGATGAAAAAAAATACACACAAAAAAAAATCAACATTTGTTTGATGCAGATCTGTATTTTCTAATTTGAGTACAGTGTTCTTTAACATGTGCACAGGAGTGTTTCACTGTACAGAAACAGTGCTATGCCACAGGTTTATTTTTCTGTCCTAAACGAGACACTTGGTGAAATGGTGAAGAAACGAGGCTTACACATGTCTGATTCAACATTTGTGTTGCTGTAGTCCGAGCAGAGGCATGTATCAAACTTGTGTGCTAGTTAACTAGGGAAAATTAAATTCCCAGAAAGTGATGACGTCATCATTTTGCACAATTTTGTGTTGTTGTTATTGTTCTCATATTGCCCGACGACTTACATACAAGCTTTCATGCCATATCTACGTTATCTACAGGAAAATAAACCTAGTCGATTTTGGCATGAAAAGAATTGTCGGGAATTCGCCACTTCAGTCGTCTCAAGAGCGCAGATATATTACATTTTTCATGACAACCACTAATCATCAAACCGACAGCCCCATTTCTAATGGCCACTCAACAATGCCGAACACATCGCTGCCAGACCGGCTATGCACAGATGACATTCAGTTCGCCAAGTACAGCACAGTTAGCTGGCTGGTGGGGAGCGGCTGCAGAAAACACCCCTTTTCCGTGACCTGCATTCACACAGCTTGGCCTCTATAGCTGCGGGAGAGCTGTAAACTCCCCTGCCTCTCAAAACTAATTTGCTTGCTCTAAACAGCCGTGATGCCATTTGATGACCTTCACCTTGTGCCATGATCTCTGAAGAGAGGCAGTCCCATTAACCCCAAGGTGACTAGATATGCTTTCCAAACGTTGGCACCTATGCTTATATGCATTTTAAGGCATTCAAAGAAGAAAGAGAGGAGATATCATGATCTTAGAAGAAGGCAGAGTTCCCTTTACCCCTAGGATGATTACTTTGGCTTTCAGAAACATTGGACGCTCTATATTTTAAGGCCAGAAATGGGAAAGAGAAGAAATACAGAGAATCTGTCTGACTGTTGAAAAGAGGAGTATGGGATTCAGTATTTTTCTTTTTCAATTGTTGCTGTTTTTTGATACTCAGCTGTGCAATCTTTACATTTTTTTTATACGTTTGATGCTCATGGAAGAAAAGGAAACGTTGGAAAGAGAAGAGCAGTAGAAGAAACAACAAGGTAGGAGTCTCATTGTCAAATGATTCACTTCATATGGTGAAAAAAATCAGAGGATCACAAATGGATATTGTGGGATCTTTAAGTCTGTGCTGTGTTGTATTTATCCCAGGTGAAGTTTCTGTCCCCTGTGTTTGTTAAGACTTTTTAATATTTGGATTTCCTGTTAAAAATCAGTGAAAATTCTATTCAAATTCATGTGTGCTCCTAAGTGCTCCACATGCACAAGTCTGTATCCATTGGCAAAGTAAAATCCTGTTGCTGTAAAAGAGATACTTGAATTCTGCACAAACGTATGGATGCCCCTTGATGCGTCCATTCATGGGGATCGTTGTAGCTGGATGAATGTGAATTATGTGTTCAGGTGTGATCGTATCCATGCTGGCGGTGGCGGACACGGTGAAGTCTGAGGCTCATGTAGCCATCCATCATCTGAAGAAACTAGTGCCAGAAATCATCCTCCTGACTGGAGACAACAAGAAGACTGCTCGTGCCATTGCCAAACAGGTGTGTGTGTGTGTGTGTGTGTGTGTGTGTGTGTGTGTGTGTGTGTGTGCCTTTGTGTGTTTGCAAGTAATTGCATTTTGTCATGTTTCAGTCCATTAGTTTGAGCTGACCTTTAAAAAAGTGAGATCAGGAGATGAAAAAAAATGAGAAAGAAAAAGAAAAAATTCAGGGAAAAAAAAGGAAAAGACAGCAGAATCTGTGCAGTGCTGGTCGTGTTTCTGGTATGCCAGCAGACAGACACTGACTGACATCATGAATTGTCATGTCAACTTCTTTGTGAGAGTGAACAGCCGCCATTTTGCCAGCCTGATCAAAGGCAAAACAATGCCAGGCTTTGATTGCTGTGTGTCTGTAAGTTGCTGTGAAAGTGAAAGGGACTGACAGGAGTTGCTGTGTGAACAACTGGTCCTGATGACGGCTGGACGGAAAGTGGATGATGCACCACTTGGCGTTCAGATTTTGTGTTATATTGCACCATTTTGAAAGCAAGTTCAACCTTTTATGTTCTGGGAAATGGGGGTGTGGGCTGCTTATGGTGGTGATGTTGATGTTGATGTTGATGGTGGTTGGTGATGGTGATGGTGTTGGTAATGGTGGTGGAGGAGGAGGCGTCCTCCCTGTCTCTCCTTTCCTCCTTCCCCCTCTCCCTCGGCTCCTTGACTTTCAGCCAATTTTGCTCTTTCTCAGCTGATACAAAGACCCACTGTTGTTGTTGTCGTGCACAGATCGGCATCAAGAAGGTGTTTGCGGAGGTGCTGCCATCGCACAAGTGAAGAAGATACGACACAGCTGCAGCAGAGCGGCAGGAAGGTGGCCATGGTGGGGGATGGGGTCAACGATTCCCCGGCTCTGGCGCAAGCTGATGTAGGCATTGCCATTGGCACCGGCACCGACGTCGCTGTGGAGGCTGCAGACATTGTCCTGATGCAGGTAGAGAGTTTGCTTTTTGTTGATGCAGGTAGAGAGTTTGCCTTTGTGTTGATGCAGGTAGAGAGTGTGCTTCTTGTTGATGCAGGTAGAGAATTTGCTTCTTGTTGATGCAGATAGAGAGTTTGCTTTTTGTTGATGCAGGTAGAGAGTGTGCTTCTTGTTGATGCAGGTAGAGAGTTTGCTTCTTGTTGATGCAGATAGAGAGTTTGCTTTTTGTTGATGCAGTTAGAAAGTTTGCTTCTTGTTGATGCAGATAGAGAGGTTGCTTTTTATTGATGCAGATAGAGAACTTCTTTTTGTTGATGGACATGTTCAGTTGTTGTTACCCTGCATGCAAGTGTAGCCGGAAGATGTTTCCATTTCTCTGCATGTGAGTACATCTGTGTGTGTGTAAGGGAGCTCCAAAACAGTATGACATGGACATTTTAGGAGCTTGCTTAGTGACTGAATTTTGAGTTCTGTTTGTTGAAAATGGACAAAATGCCAGAGGAGAAACTGATGTTAGAGCATACCAAAAAGCACTTGCAAGAGAAAGTGTCTGTAATGGAGGCAGTTTCATTTTGTGGGCATATACATGCATGGGTTATCAGGTGCTGACTTGATTTATAGTATTCCTTCTTTAACATCTTTCCATTCCATTCATCTACTAATATATCTCTCTCTCTCTCTCTCTCTGTCTCTCTCTCCCTTCCCAATTCCATCCATCTCCCCTGACAGTCTCCACTTCTCTTCCCTCCCCTCTCCAGTCTCCCTGCTTCCCCTATATGTGTGTTCTCTGCACTGTGTGTGTGTGTGTGTGTGTGTGTGTGTGTGTGAGAGAGAGAGAGAGAGAGAGAGAGGGAGGGGTCACCCATAAGCCTCTCCCAATATCCTAAGCTAGAGTGTAGCAGTGGATGGCAAGTGCTAACGTTATGCTTGTTTTTACAGCATTTTGATCTTTTGTTTAAACTCTTGTTTCTGACATAGTGTGTGACTGTCTACCTGACCAGCTTTTCAGCCTGCAGAAGGTTTTAACCAAACATGCTATGACCAGACAAAGGTGTATTGGGAATATTTCTTGGAATCTCCAATAAAGTGTGGCTATGTGAGGAACAGTTTTTTTTTTTTTCTTTGCCAAAGAAATGGAGTACTGTTTTGAACTCACAAAAAATTCTGTGATAAATGTTGCAGAGTAACCTTGTGGATGTGTACTCGGCCATCAAGTTGTCCCGTAAGACAGTCCGTCGCATCCATATCAACTTCGTGTTTGCCTGTTTGTACAATGCCATAGGCATAGGCATTCCCATTGCTGCAGGTGAGTCGAAGAGAAAGAAGGAAAGAATGAGCGAATTAGTGTTTGAGGAGAGTGTTTTGACATTTCGGTACTGAATGCGCCAGTATTTTGAAATGTTTATACTGAATGAACTGCACAATGTGTGTTTTATGAACTCACATAAGCAGCAGAAGAAAGAAAATCTCCTTTTGCACACACGTCCCCTGCCAGGTTCTCAATACTCGGGCACATACACAGGTACACACAGATACAGAAATGCAGACACAGGCACAAAGACACAGACAAATAGACACATACATGCGCACACATGCATGCATGCACGCATGCACAAACAACAGGAAGAAGAGGAGAAGAGAGAGAAAACGGATCTGTTTACATGTTTGATTTCATTATATTTTGTCCACATATTTTGGGGAAAATACACACAATATGGTGAACTTCAAAAGAAAATTCAGCAAAAGAAAGATCTAGGTAGATCTTGAGTGGTAATCACATCTGTGAAGTTTAACCATTGTGTTGTCTTTGCACGCTTTTTCAAGTGTTTCGACCAGTGAGTGATAACCGGTGCATGCAAACTCTCATCAGCCTCTTGGACAACATGCTGAAATGCACAAACAACAGTGGGACTGCATGCCATGCAATGAAGTAACAAAAGTAAAGAAAGGAAAGAAAAAACATATCCCAGCAAAGAAAGGGGGATTTTCTCTATGAAGCAAATACCAAAGAACTACGTGTTGGGTAAAACCTACAATCACTGCATTCTCTGTGAGAAATTTTCTGAAAGACACCTCTTTCTTCTTTTTCTCACAGCTTTTGCAAAAAAATTGGAGATGAAGGACCACTCCCCCCTGCTCCTCTCCTCCTTTCCCTGTCTACAAGATTGTCGAAAAGCGCACCAAGAGCATTTTAAGGGAAGAAGAGGTCTGAGCAAGAAAAGTAGGAGGGGCACGTATAGGAGAAGAAAAAGAGATTGGGATGAAGAGTTTGCTTTGATGGATACCTGTTCTGATGCTGGAATAGGGACAGGGACAGGGAATTCTTATGGCCTAAACATGCTAGGCTGTGCTCTGGTCCAGACTAGCTGTTGTAGTAAAAAATCAAGACACTGTTGATTTCCTTTTCCAGAAAATAACTGCTAGGGTGGGGCATTTGTGGATAAGAAAAAAAATCAATTGTTTATTTCATTTCTAAATGTTTATTTTCACTGCAGTGATTTGTAAAGTTCCAGGAAATGCTAGGTTAAATCTCACAAACTGCAAACTATCTACAGAGATGGCTTGCAGCCCCCTCCCCCTCCCCCCCCCCCCCCTTCTTTTCCTTGGACGCCCCCTCCTACCCCGCTGGCACCAAGTTTTTCAGTCTTCTGGGGACTATGTGTTTTCAGATGTGGTACTAGTCCCAGGAGGAGCACAGCACAGGTAACCAGGGCGGTGATGCTGTTATTGTTGCAGGTGTCTTTGTGCCGTGGGGTCTGTCCCTGAAGCCCTGGATGGCCTCAGCAGCCATGGCCGCCTCCTCTGTCTCCGTCGTGCTGTCTTCCTTAATGCTCAAAACGTAAGATGGGGGTGAGGTGGAGGGGGGGGGGGGGGGGGGGTGGGTGTCGGGGGGGATGGGGGGGTGTCGGGGGGTGGGGGGGGGTGGCAGATGGGTACCAGCTGTACTTGAACTTCTGCTTGAGTCTGACTTTTTATGTGTGTGAGTGTCCATCATTATGTAGTAGGGGTACTGCTCCCAGATGACTGGTCATTGGTGGAACCATGTTTCAGGGTTTGTCTGAAGTTGTTAGGTTGTTGCAACACCTTTTTGGCCTGTGCCGGGAACTTTGTCTGAAAAACAAACGAACAAACAAAGAAAACAAACAAATGATCCCCCCCCCCTCCCCCTGACAAACAAACAAAAATGGCAACAGAAAATCTGTCCCCCATCCAGCTACATCCTGCCCATGTTAATAAGAGTTATTTGATTTTTATAAAGACATTTCGGAGCTGTCAGTGACACTGTCTTTTGATTGATGTGCAGTTGTCACGATTCATGCAGATGATATTATTTTATGATTCTATCTTTCACATTCCTCAGATTAATGATGAGATCTTTATTTTCAGTTTTCTGCACATTAACATTTTGAGATGTTCTGGATTGACCAAACTAATTGTTTTACACCCTTTTACAAGTGGACATTCTGTGTTTAGATCAGCTATAATGGTATGATGACACTGTTGGCAGTGTTGTGTTGCTTTGTCAATGATACTGCCATAGACTGGCCTTCATCTTTAATCCTGTCCTCTTCAAGTCACATGAGTGGCCATACTTACCTTCTGCATTGTGTGCACAGGTTCCGTAAGCCCAAGGTGAAGGACTTTGTGACTCAGGAATACCACCAGGCCTTGCGGAGGAGGAACAAGGCCATGTGAAAGAGGCCAAGGGCAAGTCCTATGCGTTGAAGGACATGGCTAGCTTGGAGGATGATGAAATCTCTATCTACTGCGGAGCAGACGTGGACGCGGCCTCCAAGAGTAGCAGTCGTCAGGGTAGCATGTTGTCCCGCCTCAGCAACAAGCTGAAACCCTCCACCACTGACCAGTTGAGTTTGCTGGAGAATAATGAGGAGACTTGTGAGAGTGAGGAGGATGTAAAATCCTAGCACTACGAGAATTTAAATGGCTAAAACGGCATAATGTCAAAAAACTCTTTGGCCAAAGCTTAGATATTGTCTTAGAACTGATTGCCTGTGTGTTGCTTCTGAACATGTAGATCCCTATTCAGGTATGGAATAAGGAAGGCAAATCAAGGGTTAGAGTTGACCATGTGATACAGATTTGGCCAGTAAACTGTGGAACCTTTACTTTAACGTCGATATTGAATGGATTGTGACAGTGTTAAGGATGGCATTGTTTTGAAAAGAAGGATCGCTGCCTGTGGGCTCTGTTCTGCTCAGAATGCACCACACTGATCTGGAAAAGCAGTTCCAGTGAATCTGGTAGGATTATTGTCAGAGGGTAAACCAAGTCTGCTGGTGAAGAACTCTTACTGTGTAAAGATCACCATGTGAATGAACGTTGTATGTGGGTGGATAGTGTTGTGGTGTCCTGTTGCAGGCATTACAGTGCAGTCTGTCTGAATGGTCATGGGTCTGTGCATGGTGATCCCACATTCACCTGTCTTTTTCATTGTTGTACTGTGGATGTGGCCAACTGCAATGTTGCTGTGTGACAGACAGGCCTTACCTGTGTTTGCAGAGAACGTTGCGTTGGCTAGCTAAATGTGAATGAGCGTAGACCGTAGCTGATGTGCCAGATGAATGAAAAAGCACTGCAGATGCTACCAGCCCGTCTCTTCCATAGCAGTTTCCTCCTCTTTGTTTTCCTCTCAACAGAGTGTGTGTGGGGGAAAGAAAACAAAGGTTAATGTTGGTTGGAATTTAAAAAAAGGTGAAAAGATTATTTGTGTGTCTTTGACTATTCCGATTAAATGATCAGTTGTTTAATGAATGTGTTTGTTAAAAGATAGTAAGTTTCCCGATCAGAAATACTTGATACGCGCTGAAATCTGTAAATGTCTGTACATACTTTTAACTCTGTCCCTGATACATTTAGCTGGTTGAACCAGCAAAATATTTACCATACTTGTTTGATTATAAGGCTCCTTGGAATGACATGTTCATCTTTTGACTGGATAAAGAAATAAGATCTGTTTCATCTGTGAACAGGGTGCTTCAGAGTATGGAGTGTAGAAATTTCTTGTTGCACAAGACCAGGACTGTATTCCACCTCCAGTTCTGGCCACTTTGTTGTCTCTTAGCAGGGCACATTTCAGAGTTCTTCTGTGACTTCTGGAAAGGAGGAAAGGCTTGGTGACTTTAGGATTGTTTGATGAAAAAACAAACAAACAAACAAACAAACAAAAAAATCCTTTGCAGATTGAAAGGGGCCTTTTTTTTTCAATGTAAAAAGTTATCTTGTCTTCTGTAAAACAAAAGGACCTTGCACTCTATTCCCCCTCCCTCCTTCCTCCATACCCTTTGGTTTGAGATCGTGGGGTTTCTTTCCTCCTGTTTCTGCTTTTTGGAATCTTTGATTCCTTTACTTCAACTTCAGTTTTTCAGGTGCTGTTTTGTTCCTTTTCCAATCATGTTTGTTTGTGAACAACTTGGTGGACCGAAGCATTTGAATCAAAAGTGTGGCTGTCAGTCATCTGTTACATCAGAAAATGCGTTGCGACGCATCTGGCTGCTTATGAGCACAAATAAAGGGAAGTGTAGTTGTCGTTCAGTATGCAGCGTACATATAGATCACTGAGCTGGCGCACACAGAGCCAAAACACATGGCAGTGTACATGTTGGATGCATGTACGCAGTGTTGATATCGAGACCAAATCTGGTTGTAAATCATTCACTGGATTTTATCGACAGCACATTGTTGAATGCGAGAGAGCCCGGTCACAGTTTGTGAAAAGAATATCGTTTTATAGTCTGAAAATTCTTGTACAAGATACCATGTAATGATTAAGCATACACGTCGGCCATTTGACTGGTGTGGTTTTAACAGGAAATACTAAGCAGTGAATAATGAACAAGCAGGATGACTCTTGCTTCCACACGGAAGCAAAAGTTACCACACTTGTTTGTTATTTGCTGTTTACTACTCCCTGCCTCATTTTAAAGTTAAGGGTCCATTTCAAACCAATTAAACTGACGTTACCTGTATTTTGTCGCTGTTCGTCCCTGTGTTTATTTGGTTATGTTCAAGGTCAAAAAGGCTGTGCCAGTCTTGAATACATGGTTAGTTTTTGTTCATGTCTCCAGTTGTCATTGATGTGTACATGGGTCATGTGCAGGGTATATAGGCAAGCTTGGAACATCCTTTTTTGGGGATGTCTCCTTGTTTTGTCCGTGTGCTCTGTGCTGGCATTCCTGCTTGTCGATTTGGTGTCGTAAGCAGCGTTTGTTTGGAGTTACAGGCATGTCATTATTTCATCATGGGAGCAAGAGTTACCCTACTTGTTCATTGTTTTGTATGGTTTTATCCACTGTGTGAAATACTGACGATGCTGCTGCTTTGTTTCAGAAAGCACCCCACTGTGGAGTTGATGAAATATAGGTTAACCTGGTAACCTCCGTCTTTGTCTCCTGACTGAAAGGTGTGCCATACATGGTCCTTGTAGGCTCTGGGGGCACTGTCAGCTTGTATCCCTGGCACTGTCAAAGGCACAGACACATGGGCCCTTTCATGCCACACACCTGCACACACCTGCAGTTTGGGTGGGTTAGGTGCACCATTTAATTGAAAAACTAATGCTGTCTTAGACTGACAAACACTGTTGTTAATGCAAATGTTGTGTGTTGTGCTCTGTTCATCAGAAAAAAAAATAATAAAAAAATTCTTTTCTCCTTTGTAATTTTGATGAGACGGGCAGGCTAATCTTATTTCACATTATGATTCAGTTCAGATTCAGATTTTAATTTCAAGACCCTCTTTTTTTTAAAACTTATTTTAGAAAGTTTTAAAACTGCCATGGAGAGTTAATTCTGAGGGTGTAAAGAACCTTTTTTTTTTTTTTTTTATTGAAATCTTCACCATGTAGTGAATAATCCATCCAAGGCAAAAGAGTTTCTCAAAAAACATCACTGTATCAGTGTATTCATGTTCTGGGTGCCAATGTTTAAGCCCTCTATCCATCCTTATGAAACACACAAGCTGCCGTACAATGCAGCCACTCAGTGATGGGCAGAAATATTGCAAACAACTGTATGCATTTTTGGTTTGATTTAGTGTGGTAGTTTATGTCATCGCATAGCTTTGCACAGTGGTTGAGAACTAATTGAGCGTCTGAATGAGCTCCGTCTTGATACTGACTGTCTCCCAAATTTAGAATTGGGACACAGATTGTGTTTCCATGTTTTAATTTACTGACAGTGCTTATTTTTAGCGCTGCTAGCTCTCAGAGTTCTTTGCTTACATTTGTTAAAGACATTCAGAGCAGCCATGTTCAAGTTCCAGTTTCCATATGGACATCCTGCTGATGACTTTTACTGCTTTCTGCAGAGATGATATCTGCCTCTGAACAGAAACTCTTAGCTGAAGAATGCAATTCACTTTTTAGGAATAGAAGATGTTTGAGTTGTCAAACATGGGGCTGTGATGACACATGATTTATCTGAGACTGGTTCAGCCAGTCCCCCCCCACTATATGTAAGCTTGAAATGGTCTGTGTGTCTGTGCCTCCAGACAGCATTCCTTCACTGGCTTCCTTTGCAAAGTCCGTACTGAAGCTTGCATAAGATACTGCCAAATTATACCAGACTGAAGTCCATGTCACACATCAGCAATTCTCTCACTGTAGGGCATGACAACGGTTTTGTTCTCACATCAGCTCGTTTCCGTGCCTTGCCATTTTGTGATCAGCTAGGCATGCTAGCTGCAAAGCATTAAGCTAATGAAGTTGTCATGTGACTCGAATGTGAGCTCATCTTCACATCAACGTTTCTCTACAGGTGCGCTGATATTATTACTTCAGTGAAGATTTTGAAATTAAAAGCGGGACCATGTTTGACTCAGAGCCTGAAAATGAAAACAAAGTCTCACGCTTGGTGAAGACGCATGACAAAAAACCAAGGCAAAATCAGATCCTCAGGAAAAGGTGGCTCGTGGAGCATTCAATCTTTTCCTTTGCTTCTTTGCTCTGATTTGCTGAAAACCATCACTGTGCACGCACCTTGCCTGTAAAGTTGAGCATGTTCAGCTCCTCAAACTGCGCTAGTATTTGCTCTGGCACTACTTATCTAGGTGGTCACACCTGTTGGGTGTGGGAAAGCAAGCAGAGAAGTGAGCACTTGAGTGAGAGTCTTGTATGGTGTGACTTTGGCTTAAGACTTTTTCAAAGAACTGTGTACAATTATTTTCTGTTGAGATATATGATGAACCCCTTCAGTGCTGACAAAAGGTATCGGAATATGCACAGAATCATGGTAAGTAAGTCAGGGTTCATCCGGCTTGAAGGTATTTATTTACCTGTGGCCAAACATGGCATGGAGGTAAGGGAAAGCAAGGGTGGAGGGTGGAAAGTGTGCTACTCAGTTTGGCATCGTCTGGGAGGAAGATGCTGAAAATCTCTTTACCAGTGGTATAGAGTAAACACAGTTGCAGGGACAGCTACTACTCACACATTATGGTGTTCCTGAGTGTTGTTTGGGGGTGGTGGGGATGAGTATTGGGTGTAGATGATGCATTGAAGGGGTTGAGGATAGCACTGACCTGTACTTGTCTTCTTCCACAGCAGATCGAGTGAGGGCATCTGTTTCTTTGATCTGCCTGTGCTCCTCTGGGAGTGGTTCCCTTGGCGTCCAACGTGTATTTTTCACTCTGTTGTAACATGAAACTTGTGTTGCTTTGAATACTGTACTGTCATGTGTTTCAGTTTCCTTTAGTTTGGCGACTGGTGTTTCTGAACTTCAGTTTGACTCTGTTGTTGGTTTTATTGTGTAATTTTCAGTTCTACTTGTTCTCCTCATCTATTCAGTTGTCCAGTGACTTTTAGTTTTAAATGATGTGGGATGAAAATTTTGTTTTTTAAAGAGGCTTTTCTCCCTTTCTTTTTTTATGACACAAATCTACCTGTATGATTTTATCTCTTTGATTGTTTTTCTTCTGTTCTTGGTGCCTGTTTCTGCAGGGCAGAGCAGGAAAAAGCAGCCAGGAGCAAATGTCAGTGGTGGCTATGTCGGAAAAAAGTTTTGCTTTCCATGCACTTCACTGGGTTACTTGCAATGAAAATGTTGCTTGTTTTTACCTGTGTTTGTGTGCCATGAAAAAGCAGTGAAAAAGAAGCAAGTGTTTGTGTGAGTGTGAGTGTATGACTGTGTGTGTGTGTGTGTGTTTTGTGTGTGTGCACAGGTCTGTGCATGTGCAGGATATGACTGCATTGTATTTGTGTATGTATGGATGCAATATGTGTGTGGGCATGATGTATGCATGTGTGCATGCATGTTTTCATTTACATACGTGTTGAAACTTTACTGCATTTCTTTGAAGGCGGACTCGCTTGTTGACACAGAGGAGAATTGCACATGAGGAGTTAAGTTTCTCTGTTTAGGATGATAAACCTGTTAATGTTATGGAAATGCCATTGTGTTTCTAGTTGTTTTGAACAAGATTAATGTATGGTTTGTCGATGTTTTGAAATTTGTCAGGTCAAAGTGTTCGATGCATGTGAGTTCAAACTGCTTGCAGGCCATTCTTATAGAACAGTATGTCACATGAATTAATGAACTATTTTCTTCTCTTAACTGAAGCCAGCAGCCCCATGATCTAGTCCTCTGAGACACAAATAAATTAAGGGCTGTTATTCATGAAGTTTGACATGATCTGTTACAAGAGAGGGATCAAAACTGCGAAATATGTGATAGGGGCTCAACTGAGTATTAGTGAGTTAACCAGTTTAGAACACCCAGTGTTTAGACAGGGCTTGTGAAATCCACTCTTTGACATCTTTGTTCAAATTTAACTGGCTTTAGTTCAAAGGCATGGTGAGCATGTAATGGTTCAGTTGAACCAAGGAAAATCTTTATCTGTGAACTGGGAATGCAAATGACAATCAAACACAAACGATTTTTCGTCCTTCAAAGGAGAGTTTCCACTGGATCATGAAATTGATTTTAATGGAGGCTTTTGTTCGGAGTCCCTGTGCGGAGTTTCAACCAGTACCAGAATATAGAGGATCTTTTCTAAGTTATATCGGATTGTGAGG
>JADBJO010000039.1:1387500-1403888 GCA_016801955.1 Conus betulinus | reverse complement strand
CATTAAGCATGGAGAAGGTCAGTTACTCACGTTACATGTGGAGAAGGTCCGTTACCACACATTAAGCATGGAGTAGATCAGTTATTCACATTACGCACGGAGAAGATCAGCTACGCACATTACGCACGGAGGAGATCAACCACGCTCATTATGCATGGAGAAGGATACGCACGTTACTCATGGAGATGAGCTACACCCGTTTGTGCATGGAGAAGATCAATTACGCACAATACGCGCAGAGAAGTTCATCCACGCATGTTACGCGTGGAGAAGATCCACTAGGCATGCCGCGCATGGAGAAAAGCAAATGCGCACATTACGCATGGAGAAGATCAACTGCACACATTAACCACGGAGATCAACCACGCATTTTATTGCATGGAGAAAATCGATTGTGTACTTAACACATTGGAGAAGATATTTCAAAAATGAGTAAAAAGGCACGTTAAAGATCATGTACCACACGACAGCGTGGAGCTGATTACGGAAATCAAAACAAAGGAGTGGAAGAAAAAAAAAATGACGCCCAAAATACTCAGCTTGCACTAGGGCCTTCAGACAGCAGAAAGGCACGGCATCACCAAGCTTTGCCCACTAACATTCCTGTGATGAACTGCCAATCATAGAGCAACAACATTGTTAATCACATGGCTGTCGATGCATCAGTACAACCTGTCAGTGATGGAATGATTGAAAACACACACACACACACACACACACACACACACACACACGCACGCACGCACGCACGCACGCACGCACGCACGCACACACACACACATGCACACACGCGCGCGCGCGCGCGCACGCACGCATCCACGCGCACACACGCACGCACGTAGGCAGACGCGCGCGCACACACACACACACACACACACACACACACACGCACACACACACACACACACACACACGAGGTCGTTTGCCAATGCGACTCACGTGCCGCATGTCATAGTCTTGTTATAGTAGCGAATCCCCAAAGGGATGAGGGGAGGGTATCGAGAAGCATAAGCCAGAACCAGCTATCTTAGGTCCAATATGTACCTCACTCACTCTAAACCAGTCCAAAGGGGTTCCTACCTTATAGCCACGGGCACTTGGAACAGGTACGCCTTCAGAGAAGGCACTGCAAAGCTGCCGAGTCAGTTCCATGGTGCCCAGTAGTGCCGGCTGTAATCCAACACACACGCAGACCCCACCTACCAAGCCCCCTACTGATCACTAACAGGTAGCTGCTTAGTTAAGGAGCTAACGTGAGAGAGGAAGATACTATGTCCGTCCAACAAAGATCCCCACGATCTCGCCGATATTATGACCCTGACACGAACGCACCAGGGGTTTCTTCATGACACACAATAACACATTCCTAGCTCTACTAGAAAGCTTTTTACATGCTTGTGATGTCAACGTAAAAAAAAAAAAAAAGTATAATGACGTCAAGGTAAATTTAGGTAACCACACGACGAAAATAATGATTTATGACGGGACGTGGAGCAAGAAGTAATGCTCCAGGCTTTGGTGTTCCAGCTTACTTTAATTTGTTTTATTCGTCGTTTTCTCCGTAGTGATACTATATGGAGAGGATGACTTTCAAGTGTGTAGGGTGTCAAAGTTTACTGTGTATGTGGGATACTTCTGATGACGGTACCAGCGAAATATGTACGAGGAAATTTTATTTGTTATGAAAATTTTTGTGATTGTGTATCGGTCGCTGAGAGTGACTGGTAGAACTCCTGCAGGAATATTTATGTGCTCTAGTTGTACCACCACATGTGAGTGGGCGGGCTGGGTTTATTGATGTAAAAATCTTAATACAGGGAGAAGCTTTTTTTTTTTTTTTTTTTTTTTTTTTTTTTAGATCAGCAATGTGTCTACGTTTGTTGTGTTGTATGGGACTTCGCTGAAATTGTGTGCGCCGGTGATTCAATATGGTTATTGTGCCTTGAATGTGTCTACGTTTGTGTGTTGTATGGGACTTCGCTGAAATTGTGTGCGCCGGTGATTCAATATGGTTATTGTGCCATGTGTATCTGCGGTTCTTCTTCTGATAGTTTGACGTGATTTATTGTGCTTGCCATGTGGAGACCCTGCTTCTCCTTCTTCATCGTTTGTGCTTGTGAATGGCTCTGCTTGCCGTGTGGGGACCCTGGTTATTCTTCTTGGTTCATCGTTGTTGCTGTACCCGTCAATATTCAAGTCGTCAGTGCTCGTGAGCCGCTGTGCTTGACGTGTGGCGACCCTGGTTCTTCTTCTTCTGGTAGTTCAACGTGACTTTTTGTGCCTTGTGAATAGTGTACTTTTTAGATTCAAATATCGTTTGTATTTGTGAGCGGCTATGCTTGTCGTGTGGAGACCCTGCTTCTTCTTCTTCTTCATCGTTTGTGTTTGTGAGCGGCTATGCTTGTCGTGTGGAGACCCTGCTTCTTCTTCTTCTTCATCGTTTGTGTTTTGTGAGCGGCTGTGCTTGCCGAGTGGAGACACTGCTTCTTCTTCTTTGTCTTCTTTTAGTGCTATAGATTGTGGCTTGGGCACTGTGCAGCCAAGTGTGTTAACTATATTGTGGGACATTGTGGACGGTGCCAGCGAGGTCTGTGAGTTATGTTAGAATATGTAATGTGATATGCTGATATCTGATGGTTGAAGTTTCCTATGTATTGATGTCTTACTTGACCTCCATTGATCTGTATGCAATGTAGTGACAGGTATTGATTTTGTACCAGTTCATATTAATGTATGTTTTGATGGTTCGGGAAGCATATAATCTAACTCGTGTGTCGCCTGGCTATTCATGTTTGTATGGTGTGGGAATGTATAGAAAATAATCAACACACGCATCCAAGCTTTTGAGAGCGAGAGTCAGACAGCAAAACACACACCGCACACAATCCGTAGCAATGCTGCAGCAAAACTCAGCAGAATTGAGAAAATTATGCCGAGATATTCATAAACGTTTACAATGGGCTTGACAATGCCATCATACAGCCATCTCTCGTTTCCAGCCAAGTAATCGAGAGAGAGAGAGAGAGAGAGAGAGAGAGAGAGAGAGAGAGATTGTGTAAATGTGTATGTTGTATGTATGTCTGTGTGTGGAGAGAGAGAGTCCACTTTCGTGGATGAGTGTGGGGCTGCCTCGGTAAACCCGAAGAAATGTAGGTAGTTGAGTCCACGACATGTTTTCAGCGATCGATGATTTGATGCTCTTGTTCAATGTCGACATGAATTTCTCTGCTTTTCCATTTGTTTCTGGCCACAATGGAGTAATTTTCCTGTGTTTGATGTTGAAATTTTGTATGAAATTTCCGAATTCTGCGCCGTGAATGGAGAGCCGTTATCAGTTTTGACCGTTTTGGGAATGCCTTGTCTCGAGAAGATATTTTCAAGCTTGGGAATGACGCATCTTGCAGAGGTCAATGATACAATTTCCACCTCTGGAAATCGGTTGTACTCATCAATAACTACAAGAAGGTATTACTCATCAATAACTACAAAAAGGTGTTACTCATCAATAACTACAAGTAGGTATTCACCTGAGGGAAACGGTCCAGTAAAATCTACAGCCGGTGAACTCCATGGTTCATCGGGTAGAGGAGTTGGTTGCAACGGTTCACGATGGGTAGCTCCTGGATAAGATGATAAACAAGGTACGCACGCTTTTACACAGCATCTTCTACCATCTTGTCAATGTTTGGGAACCAAACCTTTTCTTGGATCAATTGTTTGGTCTTCACGATCCCTTGATGAGCTTGATGTGCGATTCTGATGATTTTCTTCTGAAGGCTTTCTGGGATAAGTCGGTATCCACGCAAGATTAAGCCATCCTGGACAGAAAATTCATCCTGAAATCTTGCAAACTGGGAAATTTAAGATTCTTTCCAGTTGCCATTTTCTACTGCCTTGATAATTTTTTGAATTGTCTGATCCTTTTGAGTTGCATCACGGACTTCTTCAACTGTCCTAGGTTTGGGAACTGTTTGTTATGACATAGTTCACGTAGGCTTCGCCTTTGTTGTTTCCTACGGATACTGTGCACGGGTAATGGCTGATGAAGTCAGCAGGATTTTGCTCATTTCGTCCTGGTCTGTATTGCAATGTCATGTTGTTTGGCATCAGTCGTAGACGCCATCGTTCTACTCTGGCTGTTGTCGGTTTTCTGTTTGAAATAATTCCAAGTAAAGGTTTGTGATCTGTGATGACAGTGAAGTTGGCACCAAAAAGATACAGGTGAAAATGCTCTACACCGTAGACTACAGCAAGCATTTCTCCGTCAGTCTGAGAATATCTTTGTTCTGGCATAAACAGATCACCTTTCCTTCTTGAGTCAGTATAGTCCCAAGACCGACTGAGCTTGCGTCAACGAGAAGTTCAGTTGGCTTGCTCTGGTCAAAAATATGACATGGGCACTGGTGAGGGCTCGTTTGAGTTGATCAAATGCTTGCGGTACTGATTTTTCCCATTTCCACACAGCATCTTTCTTCGTCAGGTTTCTTAGAGGTTTGGTGATAGTTGCGTAGTTTGGGATATAGCGCGAAACGTACTGAGTCATCCCAAGAAACGATCTGACCTCACTGACATTCGCTGGTGGTTTGCTCTTGATGATCGTTGCGATTTTCTCTGGGTCTGCTGATACGCCTTTTTCACCAAACACATGACCATAGAATATCAGTTCCTTGACAGAGATGAGGCATTTTGCTTTGTTCAGTTTTGCACCACTGTCTTGCAGCTTTTGGAGTGTTTTTCGCAGACTCTCATCATGTTCTTTTTGGTTCTTTCCGTGGACG
The DNA here is from genome assembly GCA_016801955.1 of Conus betulinus. Taxonomy (NCBI): domain Eukaryota; kingdom Metazoa; phylum Mollusca; class Gastropoda; order Neogastropoda; family Conidae; genus Conus; species Conus betulinus. Next base: position 1,399,110 of record JADBJO010000039.1, on the reverse strand, counting down.
ATAATGTCGTCGCTGAGGTTTTTAGCATGGGGGATGTCAGCTAGCAGTTCTGAAATTGAATTCTGAAAAATCTCTGCGGAAGCGTTGACTCCAGAAAGTAGCCGTTTGTATCTCTCCGAAGACCCTTGTGTGTAGAGAACGTTGTTATGTATCTATTTTCAGGAGCCAGTTCAAGTTGATGATATGCGCTTTAAAGATCAAGTTTGCTGAAAACGGTTGATTCGTTCAGATCTGCGATGAGATCGTCGATTGTTGGCATTGGATGTTTTTTCTCGCTTGATTGCTTTGTTTGCTTCTCGCATGTCTATATATACTCTGACGCCACCAGATTTCTTCGGAACAATCACTGTGGGGCTCACCCAGGGTGTTGGTCCTTCTACTTTCTCGATGATGTCGGCCTGCTCGAAGCGTCCGAGTTGTCGTTTCACATCCTTTCGAACATGAAAAGGAATGCGTTGGTGCGTTTGCTTGACGGGCTGAACTTCAGTGTCAATATGCAGTTTGATTCAGTTTGATTTGTGTATTCTTGATTTTCCCCGTTGTCCATCAAACAAAACTGGAAACTCATCAAGCATGTTTATTGTCTGAGATTTTGACGAAAATGCAAACTGGATGATGTTCAGTGCCTGAGCTGTCTCAGCACTCCAAAGGTTGCTGTTTTGGTCTGGTGTGTCTTCTACATAGAATTTTGCATGAGCTCGCCTGTCCTTGTACGTGATTGTAGTTGAAAGAAAACCCTTGACCGGAAGAGGTTGTTCGATCCGTATGCATAAATTGTAGGACATGGTCTCCTCAGCGCAGGTGTTGATTCTATCTTGTCGTAAGATTTTAAGCTGATGATATTGACAGTAGCACCAGTGTCAATGATGAATTGGGTTGACACATCAGAGATGTATGCATCGACTGTTGGCGTTCTGATTTTCTTGACCTTGTTGTCTATGATGAAAGCAGATTCAGATTCATCATTAGACGACTCAGATTCTCTGTGTGTTTCTCTTTCGGTTTCTTTTTCATAGTCGTTGTTGACATGCCTTACTCTCTGCAATGACCTGCACACTTTGGCAAAATGTCCAACTTTGTTACATTTTCTGCATTCTTTGCCTTTTGCTGGGCATGGACCTCTATGAGGGAAGTTTCCACCACAACTGCGGCACCTAGTCTCATTTTCTGTGTCATGGTTATAGTTTTGTGATGGACGATTTCTTTGATTTGAGCTACGACCACGAGATGACTAATTGCCTTGAGTTCTGTCACCAGAATGAACAGAGTTTGGCTGTTTCTTCTGTTTCTTCTTGCCAGCTATTTGAAGAACACTGAATGAACTTGTAGTTGTTGACATTTTCTCCATCTCTGCAGCCCTAATATCTGATAGTTCAATGGCTCGAGCTTCATCCAGAAGTTTGGCTAGGGTCATGTCGTCTCTGAGTGCAGCTCTTCTCAGCTTTGCAGATTTACAGCCTTGCATAATTGTGTCAGCAATTCTCTTTCTTTGTTGACGCCAAAATCACAGGAAGAGGCAAGTGTGCGCAGTCTTGTGTAGAATGTATCAATGGACTCCCCTTCATTGTGTGCTGCTTGTCGAAAATGAAATGTTTCATAGGCTACATTCTTTTTGGGCGTGAAATAGTTTTGTAGTGACGTTTTGGCAATGTCGTATGCGTCGTCTGCTCCCTTTTCTCCATCAGTAAAACTATCAAAGATATCGTATGTCTCAGCGCCTAGGTAATGCAACAAGAGAGCCTTCTTTCGTTTATTATTCGTTATGTCCAGTTCACACAACACGTTTTCAAACTTCGCTATCCATTTAGACCACCTCATCCCAACGGATTGTTCGTCTACATGCACAGAAAACGCCGGAAAACTTGGTAATGAAGCCATGATAGTCAAAACGAAAATTTGACTAACGGACGTTACTAGTACGATCGACAAACCAAAGTTAATAAAAGTTCCACTTAGCTTTTCTTGATCCCGTCCTCGTCGCCATTCTGTTATATCTCTTGTCGTTCAGATCAGATATAACTCATTACAACTCGTGTAATAAAATAGTTTAATATTAAAATATAGTACAACGTGGAAGGTGGTCAGCCGGTTTGTTGACATGCAGCCAAGCAAGTGACGTAAAAAGTCACGCGGTTAAAGGGAGAGCATGCAGTTCTACCTTCGACACAACACTATCTATCTACTTGTTTGAGCGGGAGTAAATCTTAATCCTTGCTGACGTTTTTTTTATATCCTCGTTAATGGCCCCGATAGACTGTGTCTTTAATATTTCCGCCATTCGACTTGTAGACCAACTTCAGTCTACCATTTTATTCCAGATCCTTATTTTCCCTTTCACTCTGCGCGCTTGTTTGCTTTTTGTAGACACTGCTCATGTATGCAGAAGGATTTCACTGATAATGTTTTAGAGTTTCCCTTTTGCTACATGCGGAAGTGTTTCTCACAAGTTCGTTGCAAGTGTGGCATAGCAGCAGACGCCAGGGGAGAGGTGGCAGATCTCCTTTGAAGGACACTGATGTGAGAGGTCAGTGTCAGGTGGCGCAGCGATCCTTCCAGCCATAATGGTGACGGTGGGTCTTGCCTGTGTCGCCGAGGACGGCTCCTGGAGATGTGGGGCATTGTGGGCGTTGGAGCGCTGCCTGACTAAGATGACCGTGGCCTGGGATACAGTGTTCTGAGCCAGGCAGACATGGGGTCACTCCTTGTGAGGTTGGGCTGAAGAATTGCCCTCTCGGCCGTACCATCACCACCATCAAAGGTGGGCTGGTAGGGGCTAATGTGGACTGTGCATGTCACAATTTCATGCTAGATGGTGTTGCACGATACTGTGCTTCTATATACTTCACTTTTATGCTGTACTACACTATGTTATGCTACACTATATTAAACTATACTATGCTATACTATACAGGCTTTATGTCAATGTTTATATGTATAACTTATTTGAACCACAATGTTTGGAAATTTTCGCAGTGCTAATCCGGACTTGAATTCCAAACGACTCTTTCCGTTGAAATACCAAGATAAGAGTATTCTGTTCTAGTGAATGTCACAGCAGAATAAATGTGGTTAATAATTATTGGTAACCAAAAGATAGAGAGCTGATTGTTTAAATATTTATCCCGTTTTTTATTTTGTTGTTGCCTTGCTGTGTTCAGGAGTATCTCTTAGTATGTTGAGTGTAATGCTAGAATTACGCATCTAGGTAGCGATGTAAATGTTAAGATAAGACGTCACTTAACTACAGATAGTAACAGCGTTATGGTGAGAGTTACAAGCTAGGCTTGTTGATCTGCTGTTTCTATGAGCTGGCTCTCTGAGCTGTGGTCCCTAAGTTCTAGATGTTAGGCATCTGAGGGACGGCGTTCTGTGTATCCGTGTTCCTGTGGATTTCTACAGCTGCCTAAAGAGGTGGTGATCCAAGTGGAGTGTTTGTCGGGTTTGCCTCCCACGCCTGTGGAGCCGTTTGGAGAAATGGCTGACGTGATCGTGAGGCTAGTGTAACCCGTAAATTGTTCGAACGAGGGAGGGTGCTCCGTGTCTCCTTGTTTCTATGGATCTTTACAGCGGCCTGAAGAAGTGGTGATTCTAGTGGAGTGTTTATCTGGTTTTGCCTCCCACGTCTGTGGAGCCGTTTGGAGAAATGACTGACGTGTCCGTGAGGGTCTTGTAGCTTGCAAATAGTTCGTCTGTGGCTATATCCTTGGGGCTGTGCATTGGCTGGATCTATCGACGTGCTGCTGACCGGATTTGAGAGCCGGAGAGCGGAATTGGATGTGTCCAGTCTACTGTTTCTGTATGCGTCGTGTAGAGGTGGGATCGATTTTTTTTTTTTTTCACGGGATGCTACATTGGAGTGATACAGATGGGACTGTGGGGAGTTTCTGAAGCAACAATTTGGATGAAGACCTGAATACAAGAAGAAGGAGACGATTTAAAAGGTCGGAAGAGACTAGTGATTCTGTCTTTGTTCCGGAGTCCGAGTTTGGACCGTCAGAATAACTTTGTGTGAATGTACGGTGCGACTGACTGTAGTATAGTAAGGTGAGAGAAAAACGTTTGATGCGTCGTGTATATGAAATGAAACTGTTGATGGATGAATGAATAAATTAGTGTGTGAATGTACATTGGAATTTTGTTGATTTGAGAGTATGAATCGAGTGGGACTTTGTACTTAAATAGGCCTCTATATCCAATTTGTTTGTTTGTTATTTTTTTTTCAGAATCCTTCTTCCCTTCCTTTTTTCCCCTTCTCTCCCCCCTTACAGTGAACATCTGTTGATTTGATTCCTACATCAACAGGCATGATCGTAAGTACATGCAACGGAGTGCATGGTGTGTAGACTGTCAATGGAGCCCAATACAAAGATAACGGCGCCCAGGTTTACAGAAGAAAAAGGTTTCATAGATATACATAAAACCTTCCCATTGAAGCTCCAGAAATAGAAGTAACTGACAAAGCGCAGCAGCGTTATTTCATTTCCTGCACTCATTTGGGGCATGGACACAAACAAACGCCAACAGCACGTCAGTAAGATTGAGTCAGAAGTGGAGTCAGAAACAAACAACAAAAAAAACAAACAAGACATCTATCACTGTAAATTAGATATGCGTTGTATGCTCTGCTTCATATGCGGAAGAAAAGAACTACGGCCTACTAAAAAGAGTCACACACTACAGAGACAAAAAAAGATCCTTGAGTAGTATGAAAATATGTTTTTATCAGCACATTTGACATATACTTTGATACTGCGTTGATCTCTCTGTGTGTGTGTGTGTGTGTGTGTGTGTGTGTGTGTGTGTGTGTGTGTGTGTGTGCTGAGACACGGCATACAACATAGATAACAGCAGTCATCAGCAACATCATTGGTGAAATATCGGTAATAGAGCTTCTGTCGCGGCACAACAAGCAAAAACGTGCAATGATCCAACACCCGTAGCGGCGTAATTTTCTAGAACAGCCTAGGCTAACTACAATGTTGAATGTTCGTCACCTTCACGTTATCACATGGCTGAGCTCCATTACCCACTTGATGTGGGACTGGGTTTCGTTCCTGCAGAGTGTTCTGATATGATTTGCTGCAACCATTAGCTTTCCTAGACCTGTTACCTCGACATCAAAATCAAGTTCCCTTTGCAAGAAGTTCTATGGTCTTCTATCTCAAACCACGTGATTAAGGCACCTCGAACGAAGAAAAAAGAAAAAAAAGAAGAATATTCATTTCCAGCCAAAGATCAACAGCACGAAATTCCTGCGACTCAAGACCGTTTGCTGGTTATTCTTTCTGTCGTCCTGTCATCCTTGGGATCCGTGCAAAGGAGGAGCACACGGAGACAGATCTGAAGCTCTTCACTTTCAAATGCCAACAAGCCAACAATGGACCTAAGTCCACACAAATGGCCAGAATGTTTTGCAGAACTGGAGAGGTGGTACATATATCAAACTTCCAGCTGGCAACGTCAGCAAATCCGTTGCACTGACAACGTCTCTAAAGCGTGTGCCGTGCTCGCTTCCACTCGGATACTGACCGATGAAAATAGTTTTCCATTGTTATTCATGGACTGTTGGTGTCTTCTTCAGAACCGCCGCCGCACACGGAATGGAGAGCAGATCCTGTAGGACATGAAAGGGGAACTGCAGGTCCTCAGTACGAAGTCATTGATCACTGCAGTGGATTCCCTCCAACTGCGGTGTTAAGGGAAATGAGAAGGAAAACACTTCAACACAGCAGCAAGCAAGAACATGTTCACGAAGAAGTGGGGTCAGTCTTTCGGTGCTACTTCAGAACCACGTGGATGGAACGACTTCACTTGCAGGCTGGAGAGGGCAGTATGCACCAGCCGAACGGAGTCTAACAAGTCACTATCTCCAGGCTCAGAACTGGACATTTTCAGGTGTTCTTCCACCTCGACAGAATCAACATTTCCAGAACGGATAAACACATGTGCGGCGCTGGTCGACAGATCCCAGCCCATACTGGGCAGTCGTGTCCCACTTCCAATGCATAGAGGCGCAAACATGGCCCAGATCGATGGAGTTCCATGCGGAAAAAAGTGTTGTGTGAAGTGGGCAGGTCACTGTGGTAGATTGCGAACACAGTTCAACATGGACGGCATTAACACTGTTGCGACTGTGACAGAGTGTGCATTTAATTTCGAACGAGTCTCTGGGGCCATGTAGGATGGTGTCCGGCTTGGTGAGTTAACAAGTTTTGCAGCTGGGATTTGAGGTGAGAAAGTTACCAAGTTGTGTAGATGTGCGTAGATTTTGTTGAGTTATAATTCTTTAAGGTGTTGGTCGTCCTGAAAGTGATGATGGGTTTGGTCTCAAAAGCAGGTTTATGATCTTCTACCATGTGCCAGTTGATCACGAGGATCCTGAAAAATGGAGAGTCTGTGAGGGCGGAAGGTGTGGCAGACAATGGATCTTTCTGTTGCGTTTGGAGGCTGGCCTACCTGTGAGAACTCCTGGCCACAGCTTTCGTGCGATTGAAAGTATCAGTCTAGACGGCCATTGAGTATCCACGGTTGGGGAAAAGTCCAAACACATTTTGGCTACAAGCAGTGCCAAGTCTTCTTTAGCGGAACAGATTGTGCACAGGCAGAGTTCGGAGTATAGGATGGAGTATTTATTAGAAGAATGGGGGAGGATGTGTAGTCTGAGTATAAATGCCAGTCACTTTGTAGATAACTGAAGTTTTCATCGTCCATCTTTGAGCGAAATGGAAATGTCCAGTAAATCGGCCAAAATGAGAAAATTTTGTATGTAAGTTTGACGGATAGGTGAAGGTTCTTGGAAGATGAACTGGAGGAGGTCTTAATCTCACATGGATGTCACTGGAAATTCAATGAAAAGATGAAAGAACTGTTGGCGAGACGCGAAGATGCGAATTGAAAACAGACAACTACTATAGACCATAAAGCTGAAAGCATGGGTACATTGTTTTTTTTTTCCTAGGTAAGTGTTAGGACTTTATTTGGAACTGAAAGAAAGTCGACACATTTTCATGGCATTTTATGGATGAAAAAAAAAAAATATATATCTTTTAAAGATCTTCGTGATCCTGAAATTAATAAAGAAATAAGTTCGTGTGGTTATTTTTTAAGGTGAAGAAAATAGGGTCTTCCTGAGAGGGGAAAAGATTTATTATGGCTTTTTTCTTTAATTTGAAATTGAAAAAAAAAAGTTCTTGAGGTCTTTTCAAACATTAAAGAAAATAAGATACAAATATTGTTGTTGTGGTTTTTTTGTGCAGTTCTAAGTGTTTTAAAGATCTGCCTAGAAGGCCGGCTAACAGAAGGCTAGAAGGCCGGCTGTTTCATTATCCTGTAACTATAGCTTTTGGTTACTTGCACTTCGCTAGGAAGAGACTCGACATCTCCCATGTGCGATATGTGAAGAAACTGACACGTTGACATCAACACATGGGGGAAAAATCGCGTCTCATCGTCACGTGCACAGACTGGAGGTTCAAAAGTGTCGGGATACGACTAAGAACTATGCATTTTGCGGTTTCCGTGCCGAAACATAGTTGGAAAACAAAAAGAAAGTAGAGAAAAAAAGTGATTCAATTCAATGCTAGAGAGCTGAACATTTTCAGAATAACTCATGGAATCAGTTGCCAGGGGGGTGGATGGGAGGTGAAATAACAATTGCAAATGGATTCGACCGCCAAGGAGCTGAAACATAGGAAAATAGCTTATGGATTCTTTTGTCAGGGAACTGAAACTGTTGAAAGTTGCTGATGGGTTCTACTGCTAGGGGAGTAAAACAATTATTAATTTGTTGTGGACTCTAATAGTAAGGAGTAGAACCTCTTAGGTATTGCTAATGGATTCTATTGTTCGGGGTTTCAAACCCTTGGTTGCTCATGGAGTCTGTTGCTGGAGGTTTGGAGAGCCGTGTGTGTGGAGGAAATCTTTTGAAGACTACACGTACACCACCAGAATGGCATTACGTTAGATATGAATTGAAATTACGTTGTTTCCATACTGCGTTCCCATGAGCATTGAACATATAGAAGGGCATCGAAAATAACCGTATTTTTTTATATTGAGTGCCCATGAGCTTTAAACATAAAATGTCTGATGTGATCTGGGTGTTCTGCCCGGATTCATTCTTCAGACTTCTGGAGCCATTGTCAGATTTTGTCATCCGTGCATGGAAGATGTAAGTGTTGATTGTGGGTACAGACAGCAGAGGAGAGATGGCAATGTCAAGGGTTCAAACTGAAACATTGAGCCACATTCCTGCCTTCTCTTTTTCTGTTGTTTTTATCATTATTATTATTATTTTATTTTCAAAGTCAAACCAATGCTTATGAAACACCAGACACCAGCACATATTCTAAACATGTTACATGTTCTGTTCTGTTTTCATTTGAACGTTATATCTGTCTTCTGAAGTGAGAACTTCTGCACCGCACGAGTGAATGAAGCGTGTTCTTGAACTTGGAGCCTAGCGAATAGTAGATGAAGAAATTGAAAGAGGCGTTGATGTAGGAGGCCAGCTCCATGCCATCGATAAAGAACATGGTGATGTTGTAGTAACGTCCACTGAAATTCATCCCAGGCACAAACATGACGCCAATGCCCAGCGTCATGTTGGGGATAGAGCAGACGATGTACAGAATGGACACGGCGATGAGCATGCGCGTCAGAGCCACCTCGCGCGAGGACAGGGCACTGGAGGAAGCTCGCTCTCGCCAGCTCATGATTCTTTTCAGTTTCACCGACATGACGATCGTCGTGGCCACGATGACGGTGAGGTAGGCGGTGGGCTGTATCGTGGCCACAAACAGGGACAGCGCGTTGAGATGCGCTCTGTTGCGGGCGTAGAACTGACTGGTCATCAACCGTGTGGAGGTTGTGTTGGTCAGGGGATCGAGCACACAGGGCAAGCTCCACCTCAGACCGTTCACCAGGGAGCCTGTCACACAGAAGACGGTGGCAAAGGCCAGGATCAGTCCTGTCGTTCTGGTGCTCAGAACCGTTTGCGAGCGGAGAGGGCTTACAACGCAAAAGCATCTCTCGCACGCAATCACCATGGAGACGAATCCTGAGAGCCAGGTGAGGCTGCGAAGTCCTAGCAACTTGTGATCCACGAGGAACTGAAACACGGGACCGAACTTATCATCCGGGAGGAAGGGGAGGTAAAACCTGTCCACGTTGCAGAAGAAGGCATGCAGCATGTGGAGGAAGTCGACCAGCGAGAGGTAGAAGAGGCAGAGGTTGATGCGCTCTTTAAGGCCCTGCTTCCGAACACCGCCATGTTCAACACGTTGGTGGTGGCGGAAATGAGGAAGAGCAAGGGCAGACAGACGATACCCACCACAGTATCCACCACTTGGGACACATGCTGGCTGATGATGTTGTGGGAATTATCCCATGGGATGAAGGCAGTGTTCGTGGCAAGCACCAGGCAGCCCTCAGTGACACCTAAGTCTTCCCGAAGTGTTGTCCCTGAGGAAGTCACGTTTGAAAGGCTGCGGGCGACTTTCCCTGGGATGGATTGGATGGTCATGTTGCTGTCTGGAAGGAAGTTGTTCAGGATAAAGTAACCGTGGGAATGCGCAGCCTTGAGCTGGTCTTTCAGCTCTGTTGTTTTCTGGGAGAATATAATTATGTCGATTTTTTTTTTTCAAATGTCCCCCCTGATGTGATCTTTGAATTTCTGAGATTAACATTTTTCATCTGATTTAAGATTTTACGGAGAAGAGGTTTTGAACAAAATTCCCAGTGTTTTGGAAGGCATGTTTTTTTGCGTTTGTGAAAGAAGGTGGTTTTTTTTTTTTTTTATAACTTGTGACTTAACTTCAACGCGGTGACAGCCCTGAGATGGCCCTTTACGGTCGGCTAGGCTATAAGCAACATTACCATTATCATTTTGGTTTTGCAAGGAGGCCTTGGATTATTAGGTCCCTATATTTTGAAGAACATTTTATGGACTGCATAGCTTGTATCACAGGGTTTTGTATCATCAGTAATGTTTAGCCATCTTTTGTATCGAACAGCAACTTGCACAAAGAGGTTTGTTCCAACGGCATTGGTCGCTGTGGTCAACGGTATTATAAACCGTTGTGTACTGGCACATATCACTTTTTATGCGTACGTTATCGCCATCATTATCAAAGTAATCACGACAATAGCGATGACGTACACACTGATACGTACTCACGGTTATTAAAGATTGATGTATCCGGGACAAGGATTTCTAATTCGACGTTTGCTTTGCTTTTACAGCTAGATAAGAAAAATCGTTTTTCAAAGGTGGCCAACTGAGTGCATGAGTATGTCGTAGTACACTATTGTCTTTATACACAGAGGGGGAAAGTGGGGTAGGTGGGATGAAGAATAAAAGGAGGGGCGTGTCTTGGAGTCAATAATACCGCTACAGATCATACTATCCAGCAGCATGTAAGTTTGTTCATTTGCTGTACACATTGTCAATTCTCTAAACAATTACATTATTTCAGATGACATCAGGAAAGTTTCGAGTGAAAAGGATTGCTTAGCCATGAAGAGCCAAAGCAAATGGCGCACAGATGTATTATTTCACTTCAGATACACTTCACAATTTTTTAAACTTTTTTCCCCAGTGTGAAGTCGACGTGCCGATTTTGCGAACTTGCTGTGTATTTTGAGCCCAAGTGAGTAAACATTAAAAACTAACATTGAGCTGATCAGATGAGATTTTTAGGTAAACAATTAACAACAGAAAAATAAAAACACGCACATACACATACACATACATATACCACAACACAACACACACACACACACACACACACACACACACACACACACACACACACACACACACACACACACACACGCACACGCACACACGCACACACACACACACACACACACACACACACACACACACACACACACACACACCCTTTTCAGTCGTAGATCTTCGAGTGTCACGTTTTGGTCATTGGTCGGTGTTGAAGCCACCTTCGGGACGTGCTTCAGGAGAACAGCACAGCCTTCCACGTTTCTACCACCAGACCAGTCATCTCCCCTGCATGTCCCCAAGTAAACGCTGAGGTGATTGACCAGTGGGAACATGGAATGTGAGGTGATTGACCTGTACGAATATGGAATGGTGAAGCAACAGAGATCCCGGTGTGTTTTTGTTGTGTTTGTTGTTGTTGTTGTTGTTGTTGACCCTTGTCTGAAAGACTCCAGGGATCATCCAAACAGCCAGAGTATTTGAACACTATTGTATAAATATGTCAGCTAGGGATGTGAACATTACTTGTGTAGCCGTTTTTTGATTACCCCGCCACGTGGGCAGACACACTCTGACTTCTAGGGATTTTGGGAGACTGATGGTGTTACGTTAGAAGCTTGTCGCGGCTGAAGACAATCCCCCGCATAACTATGCAGAGCATAACAACATTTTGATGCAGCCTTGGTGCTCTAGCCTATGTCCATTGGTCTGACACAGCCTTAAGCCAAGGCGGGGTGTTAGTTTGAATCTAAGACCGCGTAGGCTGCCCCCTCCCCCTCCCCTTTCCATGCCCTTTCTCCTATCCTCACCTTCCATCATTCCTCACCATCACATCCCATTTTTCGCGGGCCTTGAATTCTAAGTCTTTT
>JADBJO010000039.1:1312500-1375000 GCA_016801955.1 Conus betulinus | reverse complement strand
GAGCTCTCGCGGTCGGCCAATCGGGGCCTTCCGTCTAGTGAAATTGACTCGACCATCGGTTGGGCCGTGCCGATATTGGAGGGGGGGAAAGCGAGAGGGGGGTGAGAGGAATCGCTGGGAGACACACGGAGCCGAGACGCAGAACCAAGAGCAGGTGTCCGGTGAGTTCGCCACTCCCGTGACCCCACTCCACTCACCTTCGCTGGTCGTGGAGAGAGCTTCGTTGCCCGGGCCACCAGCATGCTTGTCCCTAGGTGACGGGTAGGCCATACCCGTTTTTTGGACAGTTCCCCTTCGATGTGGAAGCGCTGCTGATCTTGCCGGTCGTCCTGACCCCACGAGCTGATGAGGTAGGAACTAGTATTAAACGCGTAGTGAGCGGCCCGCAAACAGCTATGTTTTATGTTGAAATGTTAGGTTGTGATAAATTTGTTCCATGCCTCACTTTGTGGTTGCATGGATTTTCAATTCGGAAATGAATCGTTTATGTTGATACGGTCGGAGAATGACCATAAAATTTTATGTTGATACGGTTGAACTACCTACGATGTATGAGGTCTTCTATGAAGTCCTGTTCATCGATCCGTGTGGTTATACGGCTAGTATACTAATACCTTTGCATGCGTGGCTTATTGGCGGACGGATTGTACTGGTCGGGTTTTCTTTCACCAGCAAGCATCCAGCCTACTCTTGAAAGCTTCCACAGAAGGTGCCAGGACCACTTCGTCTGGGAGACTGTTCCATGTTTTGACGATTCTTTCACTGAAGAAATGTTTCCTGGTGTCGCAGTGGGTGTGGTGCATGGACAGTTTCATCACATTTCCTCTTGTACCTGCATCCTTGGGAGTTTCAAGCTTAGGTTTTTCGGTCTTGTAGATTCTATGGACGTATTTAAAGGTGTCAGTCATATCCCCTCTGAGACGTCGGTGCTCCAGGCTGGGCAGGCCAAGTCGCTCTAGTCTTGCTGAATATGGTATCTTCAAATCTTCAAATCAATTGCCACGCCGTCTCCATAGACTTTAAGTGACTCGGGTGTGCGCATTTTTAAAAAAAAGTCCTTCCTTCCGTATTAAAAGACAGCATTCATACCATACCCCTCCCATCCCTAATTTACCTACCAGCTAGCCTTAAAAAATTTTTTTAAAAAAAAAACTAAGTGTGGAGCTGCAGGAAGGCTACCCACGTTCAGCTTTTCAAGAGGGGTTACCCGCTCCCTCCCTCCTGCCCCAGAACAAGCATTAGGCTAGTCCAGGCCCACCAACCATTCACACACACTTCCACACAACACACACATACAATGGCTGTATTTTAAAAGTAGAGTTTACTGAGCTCCATCCTGAAATGTGCCAGAGAGGGGGCCTCGGCTGCAGCTGCCGGTAGAGAGAATCCAAACTGGAATGGTGCGGTGGAAGAAGCTATACTTCAGAACATCGGTTTTTGATCTGAGGTGGCGGAATTTCTTGGAGTGGTTAGCTCTTGTTCTGGCGGATGCTGGTGTCAGGTACTCCTCTGGGGGAATGTCCACAAGGTTGTTCACAGATTTGTAGAACATTGTTAGCTGGGCTTTCGTCCTCCTGGACTCCAGGGATTCCCATTTGAGGTCAGTGAGCAGACCAGTAACGCTACAGGTGTAATCATAGCGGTTGGTGACGTATCTGGCTGCTCTCCTCTGTACTGCTTCTATCTGTTTAGTTTTGTCTGCGGTGTACGGGTTCCAGACTGTACTGCAGTATTCGAGGTGGGGGCGAACTAGGGTCTTGTAGGCATTGGTCTTTGGTTGCCTGGTTCGCTACCCTCAGGTTCCGCCTCAGGAATCCTATCATGCTGCTGGCCTTTTTGGTGGAGCGGTTGATATGGCTGGTCCAGCTTAGATCTCTCGAGATGTTAACTCCCAGATATTTTGATTCTGTTGTTCGTTTCCAGGGTGTGACCTTTCAGCTTGTACCTAAATATGATGGGGTCCCTGGATCTGGTGCAGAATAGGGTATTGCATTTCTGAGGGTGGAATTCCATACCCCATCTCTTTTCCCACTTGGACAGTGCGTTTAAGTCCTCCTGCAGTAAACGGCAGTCGTTCTGGTTCCTGACTTCTCTGTAAACAATGCAGTCATCAGCGAACAGCCAAGTTCTTGGGTGGTGTTGGTCAGGGAGGTCGTTAATGAAGACCAGGAAGAGAAGAGGGCCCAAAACTGTGCCTTGTGGTACGCCACTTACAACTGGGGCCTGCACGGACTTAGCGCCATCGACTACCACCTGCTGTGTACGATGGGACAAGAAGGCTCTTATCCATGCCAGGTAGTCCTCTGATCGAGGAGATCAACTTTGTGGCTCGGCGCTGCACATCCTCTAGTTCTTTGCAGAGTGTTTTATTTTGGGGGTGCCACACAGTTTGTCCATACTCGAGGATAGGCCTTGCTAATGTCTTGTATAGCTGGATGAAGAGCTTGCAGTCCATTAACTCGAAGGTTCTGCTGCGATGACGCCAGTTACGCTGTTTGCTCTTGATGTGACGTTGGCAATGTGTTGCTTAAATTTGAGGTCGTTGTCCACATGAACACCGAGATCCACTTCCACCTCACTTTCTGCCAGGGGTATTTCTCTGCTGGTTCCGGTTTCAGCATCTGTGTACTTCATATGGCATGTTGCTTCTGATTCTCCGTGTGCCAATTTTCATCACTTTGCATTTCTGTGGGTGGAATCTCAGAAACCCATCGTCTGACCATTTCTGAAGGCTATCTAGGTCCTGCTGGAGTGATGCGGTTGATTTTTGGTCACCGCTTGCGGGCATATAACTTTATGTCATCTGCAAATGATTTGACGGTGTTTTGTACATGTTTCGGCACATCATTGATGTAGATGACAAACAGGATTGGTCCTAACACGCTACCTTTAGGGATACTGCTTGTGACTGCAGTCTCTTTCAGAGAAAGTTCCATTGATTCTGACTCGTTACTTTCGATCACCAGGAAGGCTGTTATCCAGTTGAGTAATGGACCTTTTTATTCCATGGAGTTCGACTTTGCTCAGCAGACGACGGTGCAATATGGTGTCGAAGGCTTTTTGGAAGTCCATATACACAACATCAATGCTGCTGCCGGAGTCGATGAGCTTGGTCCTGTCGTCGAGAGCTTCCAGTAGATTTGTCACACATGATTTCCCCTGGACGAACCCATGTTGCTCCTTACATAGTAGCTCATTGCATTGTAGGTGATTCATTATTTGTTCCCTCAGAAGTGTCTCGCATTACTTTTTCACGGGATGCAGGTTAGGCTGACAGGGCGATAGTTGCCTGGTTGCTGTCGGCTTCCTTTTCCCCTTGTAAATAGGGGTAACTGTAATTGTCATTGTAAATGTGGGATTACCCTCTGTAGGGAATGCGCAGAGATGAAAGAAAAAAGAGAGATTCTTTAAAAAGGAGAGAAGGGAGAGCAGACGAAAATTTTAGGTGTGGGTACCTGTTGGCAAAGATTGCGGCCCTTCCCCTCCTTGCGTTTCTCCCGGGGGCGGGGTAGTGTGTATGTCAGCCTTTGTGTGTGTATGTCTATGTCAGCCTTTGTGTGTAGCCATTCTATCGATGCTTTGTTCTTTACTTTCCTTCACTCTTCTGATTCTCCCTCCAGGCATTGAGATTCCGATTCTTGAGAGTGCCGGAGGAGAGGGGGCTCTCTGACTGTCGTCTCCTTGTGTGGTTCTGTGAGAGCCTGTGTGTGACTCCTGAGCGCGACTGGCCTCTCAGCCCCACTCTTCTCCCCCAGAGTATCAGGGGACTAGGTAACCAGCCTCCCTGTTTAGCTTGATTCTCCAGGCCCCAGACGGCAGCCAGGACACCAGGGCCACGGAACTGCGACAATCTCTTCAGGTCTCAGCAGGCAGCCAGAACACCAGAGCCACAGAACTGCGACCATCATCTCTCCAGGTCCCAGCGGGCAGCCAGGGCCACAGGGCTGTGACCCACTGCCAGAGACGATGGGGTCGCCCTCTGTGCAACAGCTGAAACAACTGGACACGAAGTCCCTGAACTGCACTAGACTGTACCATGTGCCTCAAACCTGAGGGGGAGGTAAGTGTTATGGGTGTGTGGCTGAGGGGTGTGTGATGGAGTTTTTGCACTTTTTTCTTCTTTTCGTCTCAAATTTGTCTGTCCCTTTTGTTTGCTCTCGTCGTCATTCATGTTTTAGTTGCTCTTTTTCAAGCCCCTCCCCCGTACCCCTTTCGTCCCAAACTTTGTGGGCGTTTAGGTTGGGGAAGGTGAGAAAGTGTAGCTGGGATAATCGTTTCATTTGTTAGGGGTAGCTAGATCATCCCGCCATCCATATTATTCATCTGTTTGAAGAAAATAGTAGTGTGAATGTGAAACTGTTCATTGTCTGCTGTTGGGCGTGTCCGCGAATGCGGGACAGACAGTCCTTTGGGAAACCTTTAGACCTGACGTGACACAAACGGATAACAAAGTTCCAAATCCGTCCAAACCTGAAAGTTTTTACCGTGTTCCAGGGTGGCCGTAAAGAAGAAACTCTTCTGCCGTTTGCATTCAGGTCACTACTTTTACACCCATTCTTACCTTTTTTTAAGGTGAAGAAGTAGCGTGGTGCATTCCATGTCATGTACCACTCACTGTGAAACATGTTCTTTCAGAAATGTTGCGACTTGCATGATGTCAGACACAAATATTGCATCATGTCAGACACAAACATTGCATAATGTCAGACACAAACATTGCATAATGTCAGACACAAACATTGCATGTCAACACAAACACTGCATGTCAGACACAAACATTGCATAATGTCAGACAAATATTGCATAACGTCAGACAAAAATTGCATCATGTCAGACACAAACATACATAACATCACAAACACATCGACAGCAGATTCCATGAAAACCTTGTTCAGCAATTCCCACGCTGTATGATTTTTTTATTTATTTCTGAAGACCAACATTTTTCATCTGGTCTAATATTTTACAGAGGAAAGATTTTTAACGAAAATGTCGATGTCAGCGAGTTGTGTGGACGTGTGTCGGATTTTTTTTTTTCTGACTTGAGAGTTGCCTTCAACGCAGTGACAGTCCGGATAATGGCCCTTTGCGGTCGGCTGGGCTTCAAACAACATCATCATTCTTGTAGTTTTGCTGGCACGTTTGACCACTCCTGGTGACATGTCTCCCTTGATAGAGCATTTCTTTCGCCACCCACTCATGAATTTAACTGGAATAGTTTGAAATATCATCAGGTAGAGAGTGGGGTTACAGGAAAGACTATAAATTCCAGTGTGTCTGTTTCACATATTTTGTATAGTATCTGGTTTCAGCTTAAGTCTGCCTCCACTCCCAGGCAAGAGGCCACATGTTCACATTGTTTTGTTCACACCACTAGGTACTTGCCAGCTCATCTATGAATCCAGCGTTTTCTTTTTCCACACACACAATTGGTCCACCGTGTGACCTATCTAAGAATTGGTGGTCAACTGCATTCTTTTCATACTCTCTCATCATCTCCTCTCTCACATGGACCAACTTGATAACGTTCGTTTTCAGGAAACACTGTACACTTTATTGACTCGTTAAAAAAAAAAAAGTTGAACATTAGTTCAAAAATACACACTCTCACCCACCTAGTCATTTTAAAAAAAAAAGATTCAACCATCATAGCTCAAAGACATGTCATCCATCATTTTCACGTGTATTACATTCTAAATTACTTGCATTCTAAATTACATACAGTCTATAAGGCTGGGATTTTCAGACATGGGGGGGGGTAACATTTCACATGGCATGATTTGATGATGGATTGCTATGTGTGTGGAGAAAGAACTAGATTTGTGTGTGGCTGCACATCTTTATGTACATGGATGTAGTATGTGTGTACGTGGGGGTGTGTGCACATACATACACGCTTGTGTATGAATATGCTATTTTCTGCTGCACTTGCATGGACGTGTGCAAGTTCATTCTGTAAGCTGTTGGGTTTCTGCAACAAGTGATTTTGTATGTGGATGCATCATTTAGTGTATGCTTGTTGGTGCTTAAATCAAGTGTATGTGCATAAGTGTGTGCTGACCCTAAATATTTCCATGGGCAATTCTGTACTGATAAAAGCCAAGTGCTTGTTCCCTGCACATATGTAACACAAGCTGAACAAATGAAACTATGAAACAGTGTCAAAATCCACAAAATAACGTATGTAAACAACATGGAAAGTGACACAGGGAGAGAAAGGAAATTCTTATCAGACAAGATTTTCCGCCCAACTCCTAACTCCACATGATATAAAAATATATTAAAAGCAACAGGGCTAATTACAAAAATTGTGTATTTTGACTCTTTCATTTTTCATTGTCATGCAAACTGTATATTCACTCGGTCATTCCCACTCATGGAGGAAAAAAAAAAAGACTGAGCTAGAGGGAAAGAGAGAGACAGCAAGAGCGAAAAATATAGAACTATGTACACATTCACCACTTAGCCTATTATCCATGTTTTCATGAGTCACACCATTTCCTGATCAGCTGTAAATACAGCTGACGCTGACTTAGATCAATGATACATACAGGGGAATGTAGCACAATCTGATGAACAGAAACAACTGTCAGGGCTGGAACAAGGGGGAGGGGCCAATAGGGGCATCAATAAAAAAACTATCATGACGAGAACAACACTGAACACCACAACCAAAACACCAGCCCGAAAAAGTTATCAAGCACAGAAAACCAGTCTTTAAAAATGTTTAGAGTTTACAAAACAAAATCAATGAGTAAAAAAAAAACGTCATGTGTCCAAAGATAACATGCTTACTGATGAGATACTCAAAAACTAAAGGCATTCCACAGGAAATGTTAAAAAGACCGACATTGTTCCTTTTAAGCAAGAATACACAAAGTGGCGAAATAAAACGAAAACAAAAACAAATATTTTGTTCAGAAAGTTGTTTTGGACTTTGTTTTTTCACTTGATTAAAAAAGTATACAACAGAAAGAAACAATGGAAACACTCCCAGTGTGAAAAGCAGCATGGTATGTAGTATGATAACCAATGCATATGCTGTTAAATCCAGTCGCTTTGTTTCCGCACAGGTGTCTCTGTCATTTCGGCCAAAGACAGA
This sequence comes from Conus betulinus, assembly GCA_016801955.1. Lineage (NCBI taxonomy): Eukaryota > Metazoa > Mollusca > Gastropoda > Neogastropoda > Conidae > Conus > Conus betulinus. The sequence goes on along the minus strand of JADBJO010000039.1, from coordinate 1,367,898 downwards.
AATGTGAACAGCGTGCATTATACAGGCAATACTCATGAGAGGTGGACGATGGCTGGCGAAGGGTGGGGATAGAAAGAGAGAAGAATGAAGTCTGGGTACGAAGGATGTGAACTTAAACTGACATGTTTTGAGATAAAAAAAAAAAAAAAATAAGGGCTCAATTCACGATTAGTCAACAAAAATTTTCCAAGTCACTGCACAACTGAAATCTATTCAGTCTTGATCAGAGCAAATTTTAACTGAATTTCGCAGGGTTAACAGAACAGAAAAAGAAACTGCATTTTTTTTTCTCCAAAATATGTCTTCAAAAGACGGTGTCGCAGTCAAATAGCAAGGCAATGTCTAAAATGTCTGTATACTTCAAAAAGGGTAACACAACAAAGAGAAACATCTTAAAGACTGTCCACATCAAACTGTACATAACATGGTAGGAACATAGCAGTAGCAGTAGCAACGATAATGACAGGATTAAGAATGTATTTATGCATGGCTAGATCGATTTTTTTTTTTTTTTTTTTTTTTTTTTTTTTTCATATTTGTTTGGGGTCGCATAGGTTTCAAACTTTCATGGTACACACTTGCCAAACAGAATATGAGCCCCCTCCGCCTCCCCCCCCCCCCCACACACACACACACACACACACACACACACACACACAAAACACTCGTCAATAAAATGGACAGCAAACTCCTAATGCTGTTCATGTCACCCAATAGAAAACAGATAAAAACCAGACCAAGACAGGGAGAAAGATAAAACTGCCCAAGATACACATTCCTTCCATTAATACTGAAGCACACGATACAAAATAATACATACCAGTACTCTCAGCATCACAGTTTACAAAGTCTTTTACTACAATGCCGCACCAAAACAAAATTAGACAAGTTAGCTTCAGATAGCAAATCTAATCTTTTTGAGCACACTAACGCACGAGCACACACACACACACACACACACACACGCCGAAAATATTAACGAATGCAGAATAAGTAAACTGGATGCCAAATCTTAAGAGAAGGAATGGGAATGGGGAGGGAGAGAAAAGGGCTGAGTGTAGACAACAAAGTGATAATTTCTTGAATCTTGACAAGATAATTTCTTAAAAATCTTGACAAGATAATTTCTCAAATCTTGACAAGATAATTTCTCGAATCTTGACAAGATGATTTCTCCAATCTTGGAGGATAATTTCTCCAATCTCAGTAATATCTTGAATCTTTGACAAGATTAATTTCTTGAATCTTGAAGATAATGTCTTGAATCTTGACAAGATAATTTCTCAAATCTTGATGATTTCTTGTATCTTGACAACGGCATCATACTTTCCTTGTGTATGGCTAAGTCAGTCTGAGCTATCCTCTGTTCTTGTTTGCGACTCATTTGTGTAGGCCGAGGGGTACATGGTCTTCCATGTTCAGTTTGGCTCAGACCTAGTCAACACTTTAACCCAACATACACGCTGTAGCCTGTTCAGCTGAAGGTGTTCCATGGTCAAATCTGCCTGTTCAGGTAACATTGTTGGGCCAGAACTGCCACCTGCAGCTTTATTCACAGTAAACGCAACACAGAGCAGCCCATTGTCATGGGGTTTGAGCGTTCTGCCTGCTGAGGCGATGATCGCGGAGTCCAAACCACTTGTGGGGTCAGATTTTCACCGCCTGAAACCCTCTCCTCCACCCAGGAAATGGGTACCTGATTCAGGTCAGGGAAGGTTAAAGCGGCAGAAGGAGAGTGCGCGTTCTGCCTTTCATAATACCATGCCCTAGACACAATAAACCTGACAGTTCACTGTCCCTGTGGCTGGCTACCAGATTAAGGGACTTTAATAAACTAATGCGCGTTATTTTCTAAAGCACCTTATCTCAAGATAACACCTTTTTTTTTTTTTTTTTTTAAGAAATCAAGTGGTGTGTTGAATATTTCAAAGTATCCTGTTGTGTAAAATTCATGGTACATGACACAATGGAACATCAAAATGATAAAACAATCATCACATACTCGATAACTTACTTCGATCATTACGCATTACCTGAGGATGCCTAATTCTACAATTATCACATGGCGCTGTGTCATAGCAAGTCATGCTTGACACATTTCCTGACAGTCTCAGAGAGAAAAAGAATGCTTTACACAAAATTCACATCATATCTGACACATATACAAATCATGTACTTTTTCTGTGAAGAAGGTAACTCGTTGGAAATGTTTGACCGGTGTCTACTAAAACAGAATTGTAACAGCAACCATCAGAGTCCAGAGTGCGAAACAGACCGGTTTCATAATGTAATGATGGAACCAGTTCAGTATTTATTTTTTTCTTCATTCTTTTCTACAACAGCTGGATCTGACAGACTGCAATGTCTCAGTGGTATAACTGACCACCAACAAAAATCTGTTTCATTATGTAGCAATCATATAACGTGTTACTTGTTATTGCTTTCATGAAAAAGTCTGAATTGTACACACATACAATCATCACACAAAATGTTTACGATCACAACCTTCCACCTTGCCCATTTGTGTGCTCATGCCTTTTTTCTCTTCATAAAAGTTACCAGCCAACAATTGCCAACCAAACCTGAGCTCACATTCTCACACATTAATAGATCTGCCTTATCTGAACTAAATACCTGAACAGCACTTTTTTTTCCCCTCATTATTTAAACCCCATAGAAAGCACTAAAGAAAAAAAAAAAAAAAAAAAAAAAAAACTGAATGTCCATGTATCTGCTTAAGGTATTCGTTCAGCTATCACAGAGATGTTCAGAAATCATCTATGGTCATTCTGTACATGAACAAATGTCGGTGACTGAACTGAGATTTGGGAAGGTTCTGGTCCAACAGTCATTCCCTTAAACGCTATACAGTGGAAAGACATGACTTGCGCACTGAGATTTGGGAAGGTTTCTGGTCCAACAGTCATTCCCTTAAACGCTACACAGTGGAAGACATGACTTGCGCACTGAGATTTGGGAACTGGTCCAGGACGGTTATGTCCCTTAAACACTACACAGTGGAAAGACATCCGCACTTTTTATGTCTCTTAACTTTTCAGAGCTTTTTTTTTTTTTTTTTTTTTTTTTTTTTTTTTTTTGAGAATGTCTGAAACTTGCCAAGGTTTTTTCATGACAGTCAGGGGGGATAACTGTCCTCTCTAAGGGGGATAACTGTCCTCTCTATGGGGATAACTGTCCTCTCTATGGGGATAACTATCCTCTCTATGGGGATAACTGTCCTCTCTAAGGGAATAACTGTCCTCTCTATGGGGATAAACTGTCCTCTCTAAGGGGATAACTGTCCTCTCTAAGGGAATAACTATCCTCTCTATGGGGGATAACTGTCCTCTCTAAGGGGATAACTGTCCTCTTTAAGGGGATAACTGTCCTCTCTAAGGGGATAACTGTCCTCTCTAAGGGGATAACTGTCCTCTCTACGGGGATAACTGTCCTCTCTATGGGGATAACTGTCCTCTCTAAGGGGATAACTGTCCTCTCTAAGGGAATAACTATCCTCTCTAAGGGGATAACTGTCCTCTCTAAGGGAATAACTGTCCTCTCTAAGGGGATAACTGTCCTCTCTAAGGGGATAACTGTCCTCTATAAGGGGATAACTGTCCTCTCTAAGGGGATAACTGTCCTCTCTAAGGGGATAACTGTCCTCTCTATGGGGATAACTATCCTCTCTAAGGGGATAACTGTGTCCTCTCTAAGGGGATAACTGTCCTCTCTAAGGGAATAACTATCCTCTAAAAGGGGATAACTGTCCTCTCTAAGGGAATAACTATTCTCTCTATGGGGATAACTATCCTCTCTAAGGGGATAACTGTCCACTCTACGGGTCTCTACGGGGATAACTGTCCTCTCTATGGGGATAACTATCCTCTCTACGGGGATAACTGTCCTCTCTAAGGGGATAGCTGTCCTCTCTGTGGGGATAACTGTCCTCTCTAAGAGACCACAGCACTGAAACAGTCTGTGGACAAGGAGTGTCTTCTTTAACAAACTGTAAGGCTAGTTTACAGAAGGGGTATGCTCTTTAACATACTGTGACTCTAGATTGCAGAAAGGGTATCTTTAACATACTATAACTCCAGCTAGTTTGCAGAAAGGGTAACTTCTTTAACGTACCTGTAACTCTAGATTACAGAAAATGTACCTTTAACATACTGTAACTCTAGATCCAGAAAGGGTATCTTCAACATACTATAACTCTAGCTAGTTTACAGAAAGGGTATCTTCTTAAATATATTGGTAATAATAGTTTACAGAAAGAGTATCTTTAACATACTATAACTCTAAATAGTTTACAGAGAAAGGGTATATAAAAATAGTTTACAGAAAGGGTATATATCTTCTTTAACATACTATTACTCAGTTTATAGAAAGAGTATTTTTAACATACAATGACTCTAGACAGTTTACAGAAAGGGCGTCGTCTTTAACATATCTTAGCTCTACACAATTAGCAGAAAGGGTATCTTCTTTAACCCACTTAAGCTCTAAACAGTTTACAGATGAGAACTTTTTGTTAACATAATGTAGCTCCGAACAGTTCACAAGGATATTTACTGAAACACACACTTGTTCTGACAGTGCTTTATGTGATCTGAACAGCATTTGCTGTGTTGGAAAAGGAGTACAGTTTAGGATGGGAGTATCTTCTCAATTTATCACAAGCAACAATCTATCAAGCCTCTTAGTCGTTGCAAGATCTGATGAACTAGAAGTGATAGCTGTATCTACCTGCAATCCCAAGTCTCCCTTTCTGAGTGATAGCTGTATCTACCTGCAATCCCAAGTCTCCCTTTCTGAGTACAGGTTGTTTTGCCATAACAACAGCCAAACACACATTTCAACAAACAGATTGTCACAGTTCTGTTTCAGTGCCCATTCAATGTAGGACAAACATTGCCTGGAACCTGTGCGAGAAGCAGGGCTCGTGTTCATTGAAAAGGCTTCTGAAATTTCGATTGACCACGATCAGTATAGGGGAGTGTACCTCTGCCACAGTACACAGGACGAGGAGAAGCAGTTGCTTCCCCTGCGAAAGAACGTGAGCCTGCACAAGCACCACGTGTACAGTCTTTCCACTGATTACTGGCCCTACTGTTTGAAGCCACAACATCCAATCAAAAGGACAGGGTCTATGATTAATCAACTAAAGCATGTGATCTCACCACAAAGGAAGGAGTATAGCGTCAGTGCATGCAGTCAGAGAATGTCAGCCATTGCTGTCTGGCTGCTCGCTATATACACCCTACTCCGACTTTTCAGACCAATTTTTGACCCTGATCAACTAAAACAGTACACAGCAACTTTCTACACACAAAAATTTATCAAGAAATGTTCATTATGCCTGCATCAGTTTCAAATTTATCACAGCCCTAGCAAATTACACAAAAGTGTTTTCAGCTGTCTCGCCATAGAATGAAATAAAGTCTGCATCCTGTCTTAATCTTTGAATGAAACCAGTTCCCCTAGAAAAAAAAAAGCTGGAAACAGAACTATTAATTACAAGTAATGAATTAATAGCTAATCTTCTGATGTCTTGACATGGATAAGACTACACCATGCTCAAAATGCTGACCATTCCGCTCGGTTTTTCACCCCCCGTTTTAATTAATCGGAAAAAAAAAAAAAAACGAATGAAAAAAAAATAAACATAATGGAATCATAAAGAAAAAGCCATTTGGGAAACCAGACACTGCAGATCGGAATTTTAAAAAAAAAAAACCAAATTATAAACAAACATTAAATTAACAAGTTGTAACAAAGTGTAAATAACATAAGTGTCATTAAAAAAAAACAGAAGGCCATATACAACATGAAGACACTGCAGAACACACAGACAGCGTCCATTCTGGACAGTACATGTCATCTCACTACCTAGTCACCTGGTAACAACAAACCTGGAACACTGCAAATTGGAACAGAACAGAAAGCACAAAGACCTTCATGGAACAACAAAAAAAAAAAAGACATGAGAACAGGACACAAAGGCAGAAAGATAATAGACAACAATAAGGTAGACAAAAAGAAAAATTAAAAAACCCAGGCATAGAGAGTTCCAGAAAAGAGGAAATTACTAACATAGTAGTTCCAGAATGCAAGGTGCAATGTATACTGAAAGAACTCCCCAACACCCCTACAGGGCAGTTTAAAGCCATTGGACATACTTGAGCCTTGAAAGAGCACACATCTAATCTGTACGAAAAGAAAACCAGCCTCCAACCGCCTCATTACAAAATGCTGATGATGTTTTTTGGTACAACTTTAATAAAGACGAGCTGATCATACATAGACATAGAACGACAGCCCTCACCATTGTGAGTTTATGCCATCCCATTGCTATTCATGCCATCTCAAGTTATTCATGAATGCTTACAGTAGCATGTCACTATTTTCATGTCATTTATTTACAATGCCCAAAAAATACCCTGTAAAAATCTATCAGCGCTCTAGGGGATTTTTTTGCTTTTTTTTTTTTTTTTTTTTTTTATACAAGTTTGAAGTACACAAGAACATCCTTATCCAATACAAACGGAACCCATGTTTTGCTTGAAAACTTCACACATATACATTCCATTCACAGTAACAACAATAACATGCATCACCAAGAAAGATATTGACATCGTGCTGACGGCGTACAAAATCTTTACACAACATACAGGTACTCAAAAGAAAAATGCATCATAATAAAACTCAACCCAAAATATGTATCAGCTTTAGATAAAACATTAAATAGAAACTATTTAAAAAAAAAAAAAAAAAAAGGAAAAGAAAAGCATGCAGCGTCGCTCACACATCAATTATTTCAGCACCAGAAATCAACAGTCAATATATGCACATTTCAGACATCTGCACTTCTTTTCTTCTCTCACTGAAGCATCAATGACTTGCTCCCTACACACACTCAATACCAGTAAGAAAGTGTTACGACTATCTTTCCGTCTTCTCTAACACACACTCCACTTCCCTCCCCAGTGGCATCCTCATGTGCTTCACATTTGAAAAATGCATGCCGTCTGTGCAAAAACAAACACAAAACCCACAACTATATAAACATCTTTTTTTTTCTCACATTAATTTCCTTACAATTTGGCCTTTGGCAAACCACTATCTATTATTAAGCCCTTTATTTTTTTGGAAAGCCTGTGTCTTTCAATTTCTAAAACAATCCTTAAAAGTTTTTGTCTTGGTCTTTCCATTTCTGAGCTGGCAGGCCTTTGCCTCCCCATTTCTGAACCAACTTTCCATTTCTGAGCCAACATGCTTTTGTTCTCTAATTTTCTGAACCAACTTTACATTTCAGAGCCAGTATGCTTTTGCCTCTCCATTTCTGAACCAACTTTCCATTTCTGAGCCAATAAGCTTTCACCTCTCCATTTCTGAACAAACTTTCCATTTCTGAGCCAATAAGCTTTTACTCTCCATTTCTGAACCAAATTTCCATTTCTGAGCCTATCTTTACAAGCACTTGACTTCCCATTTCCAAATGTTTTTGGACCGGGTTTTACCAGCATTTGTCTTTCCAAATCTTTACACACACCTCCTACCAAATCGGAGCCAGTCTTTTACCAGTGTTTGTTTTTCCAAACATTTACTACAAGCCTCTTGCAAATCTGAGCTGGCCTTTTCCCAGCCCTAAACATTCCATTTCTAAGCCTTTTTTTCCAGCTTTGATCTTTCCAGTCATTCTGACGAGCATCAGCTGTTAAACACTCATTTTCAAATAAAATATAATAACAAAATATACAACAAAATAATTTTTTTTAAAAATCATCATCGTAGAGCTCTATTCAGCAACCCACATACAGATGAACAGCGTCTGAAAATGGCGCAAAGGACGAGTTCTATTGTCCAATGAAAGTTGGTCCCTAACACACTGTTTGTAGCTCAGCCCAGGAAGTCAGGTGACCCTCCCGAAGTGACGGGGAAGACCGTGTCCAGGTTGAGGTCGGAGGAACGATGGGCGTGGCTGCTGGAGGAGCCGGAACTGGTGCTAAGCGTCTCGTTGCTGCCGTGGAATAGATCTGTGACACCAAATCCACACATGTTAGTTAAGTCAGACACACACACACACACACTCTCTCTCTCTCTCTCTCTCTCTCATTCATGAGCACACAACTCTGTCAGATGCACACAGATACATGCATACACAAATGTTTGCGAACACACATGCAATGTGATGAGAAACGGAACTCGGAATGAAATTCATATGTATATATGAATTATATGTACGCATGTTGTAAAGAAACTCATGCAAGAAATAATATTATAAGACATAACTTGGATACAAGTATTTTGAAACTTTGCATACTTGCCATGAAGAAAATTTTTACTCATGTACACTTAACATTCCAAATCTATCTGTACACATGTGTTATCTGGCAACTGACGAGATTTTAAAAAGAAATTAAGGGCTGTTAGCTTCACATTGTTTTGTGTTACACTCTATATCTGCTGTGTTCCAGTTACCAAAATCTATGTTACCCTTGTTACCCTCCAAATTTATGTTGCTGTTACTCTCCAAATCTATGTCCCAATAACCAGTCAGATGTATGCTCCTGTCAGCCTCCCTATGTTCCACTTGACCCCATAGTCCATGTTCCATTGCCCTCAAAATCTATGTCCTAATAAATAATACAGGTTTCTGGATTCTGGATTCGACATTAGAAAAGTAGTTACAGAGACTCAGAATCAAAAACTTACATGGAGAATATTTCGACAAGGTCGCCCTGTCTTCTTCAGCTCAGTTTGCTGTTGTGGCAGTGGGGCCTGGTGGGGCGACTGTTGTGTGGGGTGAGCGGTTGTCAGGATCTGATTGTAGATGGTGAGGGAGTTCAAAGCCTTGATCTCTGTTCAGGCCGGGGCATCTGGTCTTAATTTCGATGGCTTCTTTAACTTTTCTTTTTGTGAGGAAGGGCTCTGTAGATAAGATCTTGGTTTCTTGAGGGCTGAAACTGTGGCCTGTGGCTTGTAGATGTTCATGTATGGCAGAAGTAGATCGGTTTTGGTGTTCCTGTAGACGGGTGGTGAGTGGTCTTGCTGTCTCGCCAATGTAGGTATGCGTACAGTCTTGACACCCTACCTGGTACACTACACCACACTGCTTGAGGGGGTCCGTTTTGTCTTTGACATGGGGTCATTTGCTGGCATAGGGAGTTGGTGGGTTTGTGGAACACTTTGCATCCATGTTGTTGGAAGGTCCTGGCTAGATGCTCAGAGACTCCTTTAATGTAAGGGATCCCCACTTTCACACTGTCCATATCTGTAGAACATGGGTAGCAAACTCAAGGGTTGTCCCACATCCATGCAGGGTATCCATTAGCGGAAAGGGCAGTCTTGATGTGTTCTTCTTCTTTCAGCTCTTCCTCCTTGGTGGAAACCAGTACAGAGGCTCTGTGCATGAGGTGTCGACAACAGATCTCTTGTGCTGGAGGGGGTGGTTAGAGTGAAAGTTCAGATATTGGTCAGTGTGGGTGGGTTTCTTATCAACGGTGGTCTCCACCCTGTCATCATGGGTTCGGGTGATGAGTGTGTCCAGGAACGGGTTCTTCCCTTCTGCTTCACTTTCCGAAGTAAATTGGATACTGTCGTCGATAGAATTCAGGTGAGTGGTGAAAGCTGTCAACCTCCGTCTCCTGTATGCAGGTCATGGTGTCATCCACGTAGCGGTACCACATGCTGGGAAGGTTGGCAGCGGTCTCAAGGGCTACTTTTTCTAAATATTCCATGTACAGAGTGGCTACCACTGGAGATACTGGTGAACCCATGGCAGCTCCTTGTTTCTGCTGGTAGAACTCATGGTTGAACAAAAAGTAGTGCTAGTGAGGCACAGTTCCAACAGTTCTAGCACCTGTTCTGTAGTGAGTTCACACCGCTGACGAAGGTGGTAGTCATCCTCAATCTTCTCCCCAATGACTCGGAGAGCCTTGGGTACAGGGATGCTAGTGAAAAGTGCACAAACGTCATAGGAGACAAGTTTCTCCCCTGGAGCCAGTTGCTGGTTTTTCCATCTTCTGTACAAAATCTGTGCTGTTGACTCTGTGGTGCTCGGTCTGCCCGACTGAAGGTCCCAATACGTGTGTGTCAGGAATTTGGAGGCATTGTACATGACACTGCCACAGCTGGACACAATGGGGCGGAGGGGGCCATCCTTCTTGTGTATCTTGGGTAATCCATACAGTTTAGGCGTGGATTCTGAAGTAGGGTAAACACGTTGGTAAAGATTAGGGGAGATAGAATCTTCTTTCTTCCATTTCTTCAGTAGGGTTGATATAAGCTGGTTTTTCACCTTCTTCGTAGGGTACGAAGTGAAAAACCAGCTTATCAACCTTATTATGGTTGACAAGCTGATTTTTTTCACTTTGTACCCTACGAAGAAAGTGAAAAAAACCAGCTTATCAACCTACTGAAGAAATGGAAGAAAGAAGATTCTATCTCCCCTAATCTTTACCACGTGTTTACCCCCACTTCAGAATCCACGCCTAAGCTGTACGATTACCCAAGATACACAAAGATAGCCCCCTCCGCCCCATTGTGTCCAGCTGTGGCAGTGTCATGTACAATGCCTCCAAATTCCTGACACACGTATTGGGACTTTCAGTCGGCAGACCGAGCACCACAGTGTCAACAGCACAGATTTTGTACAGAAGATGGAAAACCAGCAACTGGCTCCAGGGGAGAAAAACTTGTCTCCTATGACGTTTGTGCACTTTTCACTAGCATCCCTGTACCCAAGGCTCTCCGAGTCATTGGGGAGAAGATTGAGGATGACTACCACCTTCGTCACGGTGTGAACTCACTACAGAACAGGTGCTAGAACTGTTGGAACTGTGCCTCACTAGCATCTACTTTTTGTTCAACCATGAGTTCTACCAGCAGAAACAAGGAGCTGCCATGGGTTCACCAGTATCTCCAGTGGTAGCCACTCTGTACATGGAACATTTAGAAAAAGTAGCCCTTGAGACCGCTGCCAACCTTCCCAGCATGTGGTACCGCCCATGTGGATGACACCATGACCCGCATACAGGAGACGGAGGTTGACAGCTTCACCACTCACCTGAATTCCATCGACGACCGTATCCAATTCACTCCTGAAAATGAAGCAGAAGGGAAGAAGACCCGTTCCTGGACACACTCATACCCAAACCCATGACAACAGGGTGGAGACCACCGTCGATAAGAAACCCACCCACACTGACCAATATCTGAACTTTCACTCTAACCACCCCCTCCAGCACAAGAGATCTGTTGACGACACCTTCATGCACAGAGCCTCTGTACTGTGTTCCACCAAGGAGGAAGAGATGAAAGAAGAACACATCAAGACTGCCCTTTCCGCTAATGGATACCCTGCATGGATGTGGGACAACCCTCAAGTTCGCTACCCATGTTCTACAGATACAGACAGTGTGAAAGTGGGGATCCCTTACATTAATGGAGTCTCATAGCGTCTAGCCAGGACCTTCCAACAACATGGATGAAAAATGTTCCACAAACCCACCAACTCCCTATGCCAGCAACTGACCCATGTCAAAGACAAAACGGACCCCCTCAAGCAGTGTGGTGTAGTGTACCAGGTAGGGTGTCAAGACTGTACGCATACCTATATTGGCGAGACAGCAAGACCACTCACCACCCGTCTACAGGAACACCAAAACCGATCTACTTCTGCCATACATGAACATCTACAAGCCACATTTTCGTCCCCCAAGAAACCAAGATCTTACCTACAGAGCCCTTCCTCACAAAAAGAAAAGTTAAAGAAGCCATCAAAATTAAGACCAGACGTCCAAGCCTGAACAGAGATCAAGGCTTTGAACTTCCCCCCCATCTACAATCAGATCCTGACAACGTTCACCCCACACAACAGTCGTCCCACCAGGCCTCGCTGCCCCAACAGCAACAGTGAGCTGAAGAAGACAGGGCAACCCTGTCGAAATATTCTCCATGTAAGTTTCTGATTCTGAGTCTGTAACTACTTTTAAAATTTTTTTCTAATATGTCCTAATAACTCTTGATATTTATGTTTCAGTTACCCTCAAAATTCATGTTCCCCCTTCAAATCTATGTTCCACGTTCTCTCCCAAACATTTCAGTTTCCCTCAAAATCTGTTTTCCAGTTTCTCTTAAAAAAAAACTCTGTGTGTGTGTGTGTGTGGGATTTTTTAAAAAATATTTTTGTTGCAGGTGTTTCTTTTTATCTTGCATAATCTTTGAAATGTGGGAACATGTAGCACACTTTAAAGCAAACACAAAACACATACATAGCAAAATAACATTCCTTTTATACATCCAGGTTTGCAGTTTCTGATGGCTCACAGCAACATCAGCAAAGATACAGGTATATAAAGTGAAAGGGAAAAATGAAACATATGATTTCGGGGAAAACTGGAGCATGTGCCATACATTTTCACCTGTTCATGAGATTCTTCTGGGTAACAAACACACACACACAAACACGACGACACACACACATTATACATATGCACACACATGGAGGGAAAACGTATGCATGCACAGGATTGCATATAACCAGAATTATAAAGAATTATGTAAGAACAGAAAAAATCATATAATCTTTCTGGCTCCGGTGAGTGTTTCTATCATGTCGGCCCAAAACTCGCTGTCATATATCCCACCTCATCAGCCATTTCGTTTGTACCATGTCAGTGAAAAATTTAACCTCCCCCTCCCCCCTACCTCCATATATTCCACCTCGTCAGCCACAATTCAGCAGCAGATATTTTGATCAGTTGCATTTATAAATAAGTTCATTTGCCCTTCAAATTGAAAAAAAGCAACATGTCACTCTGACTCACTGACATAAACAATGACATACTTGCACATGAAGACATCTCAAAAATACACAAAAAGAGGAGGGGGAGGGAGGGGTCCTTGTCTCACTGTTTTTGATATTGCCTGTGTCTGCCAGACTAAAAACAACAACAACAAAATACAGCTGGATGAATCATCATCAAATTTCAGAACATACTTTGTATGGTCACAACGCACTAGCGATTCCATTGTGAGGTCCCTGTAGGGTCAAAGTTCATCAGCCATTACATCTTTGAGGTCTTCACTTGCAATCAGTTATCAATGTCTTTGTGCAGGCAATTCCATTTTGAGAACTCTGTAGTGATAAAACACTGAGATCTCTCTATCGGTGGCCAAATACCAAGACCTTTTCAGTGTCAATATTTACAAATGATTGCATTTTGAAGTCTTTGTAGCGTCAATGCCAACACAAAATCAAATTCTGACACAAACCATCATGGCTCAGTCATTAGCATTGTATAAAGAGGGCTGGGAGATCATGGCTTCAACTGCCATTCAAGCTTTTCATTTGTGAAATTTTCTGGCCCCAACTAGCATGTACCCAGAGCTGAGTTTGCTATGGGCTGAAATGTGAAAACTGGAATTTGATCCACTTAATGGGTCTCTGGAAGTGCTCCTCAAATCTCCTGACCAACATTGCAGTTGTCTGGATCTTTCCCGCCCGTTTGACGCCTGTCATATGATCAACAGAGGCACAGGCCTCTGACCAGAATGGAATTGCACAGCATCGTCTTCTTCATCCTCATCCCCCAATCAATTCAATTAGCAGTAAAAAAAAAAAAAGTTTTCAAATTCTGTGGCCTTTCCTGTCCTACTCTCATGGTGGTCAGTTCCAAACTCCTCTCTCAGTCTAAGCCTATGGTGAGTTCGTCTTGAGGTTGCAGGTGCTGGCCACGTAATGGAGGCTGTCCTCACACAGATGTTGTATTGCCTTTCAGAGCAAAATGCCCGCTCACACTGGCTCTGCAACTAACTTATTACTTAAGGATATAGGTTTCTGGATTCTGGATTCCACATTAGAGAAGTATTTAGACTCAGAATCAAAAACTTACTTTGAGAATATTTCGACAGGGTTGCCCTGTCTTCTTCAGCTCACTGTTGCTGTTGTGGCTGCAAGGCCTGGTGGGGCGACTGTTGTGTGGGGTGAACAGTTGTCAGGATCTGATTGTAGATTGGGGGAAGTTCAAAGCCTTGATCTCTGTTCAGGCCGGGGCATCTAGTCTTGATTTCGATGGCTTCTTTAACTTTTCTTTTTGTGAGGTAGGGCTCTGTAGATAAGATCTTGGTTTCTTGGGGGCTGAAACTGTGGCCTGTGGCTTGTAGCTGTTCGTGTTATGGCAGAAGTAGATCGTTTTGATGTTCCTGTAGACGGGTGGTGAGTGGTCTGCTGTCTCTCGCCAATGTAGGTATTGGCACAGTCTTGACACCCTACCTGGTACACTACACCACACTGCTTGAGGGGGTCCCGTTTTGTCTTTGACATGGGTCAGTTGCTGGCGTAGGGAGTTGGTGGGTTTGTGGAACACTTTGCATCCATGTTGTTGGAAGGTCCTGGCTTGATGATCTGAGACTCCTTTAATGTAAGGGATCCCCACTTTCACACTGTCCGTATCTGTAGAAGAAGGGTAGGGAACTCGAGGGTTGCCCCACATCCATGCAGGGTATCCATTAGCGGAAAGAGCAGTCTTGATGCGTTGTTCTTCTTTCAGCTCTTCCTACTTAGTGGAACACAGTACAGAGGCTCTGTGCATGAGGGTGTTAACAACAGATCTCTTGTGTTGGAGGGGGTGGTTGGAGTTAAAGTTCAGATATTGGTCAGTGTGGGTGGGTTTTTCCTATAGACACAGGTCTCCACCCTGTCATCATGGGTTCGGAGATGAGAGTGTCCAGGAATGTGATCTTCCCTTCTGATTCAGTTTCGGAGGTGAACTGATACTGTCATAGATGGAATTCAGGTGAGTGGTGAAGCTGTGACCTCCGTCTCCTGTATGCGGGTCATGGTGTCATCCACATAGTGGTACCACATGCTGGGGAGGGTGGCAGCGGTCTCAAGGGCTACTTTTTCTAAATGTTCCATGTTCCATGGAGATACTGGCGAACCCATGGCAACTCCTTGTTTCTGCTGGTAGAACTCATGGTTGAATGAGAAGTAGGTGCTAGTGAGCATAGTTCCAACAGTTCTAGAACCTGTTCTCTAGTGAGTTCACACTGGTGACAAAGGTGGTAGTCATCCTCAGTCTTCTCCTTCTGAAACTGAATCAGAAGGGAAGATCCCATTCCTGGACACTCATCTCCCGAACCCATGACGACAGGGTGGAGACCAGTGTCTATAGGAAACCCACCCACACTGACCAATATCTGAACTTTCACTCTAACCACCCATTCCAACACAAGAAATATGTTCTTAACACTCTCATGCACAGAGCCTCTGTACTGTGTTCCACTACGAGGAAGAGCTGAAAGAAGAACACATCAGACACTGTCCTTTCCGCTAATGGACACCCTGCATGGATGTGGGACAACCCTCGAGTTCCCTACCCTTCTTCTACAGATACGGACAGTGTGAAAGTGGGGATCCCTTACATTAAAGGAGTTTCAGAGCGTCTGGCCAGGATCTTCCAACAACATGGATGCAAAGTGTTCCACAAAAACCCAAATCCCTACGCCAGCAACTGACCCATGTCAAAGACAAAACGACCCCCTCAAGCAGTGTGGTGTAGTGTACCAGGTAGGGTGTCAAGACTGTACGCATACCTACATTGGCGAGACAGCAAGACTGCTCACCACCTGTCTACAGGAACACCAAAACCGATCAACTTCTGCCATACACAAACACCTACAAACCACAGTTTCAGCAGCCCCCAAGAAACCAAGATCTTATCTAAAGAGCCTTTCCTCACAAAAAGTTAAAGAAGCCATCGAAATCAAGACCAGACGCCCCAGCGCTGATCAGAGATCAAGGTTTTGAACTTCCCCCCATCCACAATCAGATCCTGACTGACAACTGTTCACCCCACACAACAGTCGCCCCACCAGGCCTTGCAGCCACAACAGCAACAGTGAGCTGAAGAGACAGGGGGTGACCCTGTCGAAATATTCTCCAAGAAAGTTTTGATTCTGAGTCTAAATACTTTTCTAAGTCACTATTGTTGTCGGTACAGGGCCTAGTAAAAAGGTGTTCTGCATATGTTGGACAGGAACAGATGCCACTGAACACCACTGAAGTGACTCGTCAGCAACGCAGTGCCTCCTTTGATGGACACACAAGGATCACACTGTGAATGGTCGCTGAGGATTGCCTGTGAATGGTAGCTGAGGATCGCCAAAGCCATGGACACGCAAGGGTTTGATGGTGAACGAGGAGCCGGCCATTAAAGTGGCACAGGAGACGAGACAGCCAAGGGGGAGGGGGGGGGGGGGGGGGGGGGGGGGTAACCTGAAGTCTTAGTAAAGTGACAAAATTGGGTACTTTGGGTGCCTACCACTGATAAACTTAAGTCTCTGTAGGGTGGGTAACTACCAACAAGTATTGAATTTTGACATTTACGTATGGTCATCTGCAAGAATTAAAATATGAAGTCTTTTGTGCAGTCAATAAGTAGAAGGATAAAAGTTTTAAAGAGGTTTTGTAGTTTCAGTATCTAATTTCATTTAAAGTAGATCTATATGGATTAAAATCTGAAGTTTTGTGGAGTCGGTATCTGCAAAGATTCATTCTTTTTATAGATAAATACCTAGAAAAATTAGATTTGTAAGTTTGTGGGTCAATGCCTACAAGAATTACATTTTCATATGGTCAATAGGTACACAAGGTTTGTATTAAGGAATAATTTAGTAGGTCAATATCAAAAGAAAACTAAATTCTGAAATCTTTGTAAGCTTCATGTCCCATACAGGCTAATATTTCAAGGTCTATGATGGGTCAAGATTTACACAAGTGATTAAAAACTGCAGATATTCAATCAAGCTTTTTGTATGGCAAATATCTCCATGAATTTTAACCTTTGGTTTTTAGGCTCAAAACTTGTCTATATGCATGTCCAAATACAGCAGTATCCAGCAGGGAAGGTAATTTCAAATCATCAAGGGAATGTTTAAACTTGCAGGGACTCCTGTAAGCTGCTTTTCATTTGAACTGTTCTGGTTTCCCTTTTCTTCTTTACAATTTCTAGCATGACAAACATTTTGTTATGTGTTTACAAATAATCCTTTCAACTAATTCTTAAGGAAATTGTGCAAGTCTTTCACTGAGGTGTTGGCTAACTGATGGTTAGCGCTTAAAAGTACCTACTTCAGCCTGTGTGTTCTTTACTTGTATAAGAATGAAGAAGTTACTCCATTTGTTTCATATATTATATTGGGGTGGCAGGGGATGGAGGGTATAATTGTGTATCATGCTTTCTTTCAATCTCGGTATATGACCTTCATAAAATGTCGTTTCCAGAATAAAAGTACCAACCAATTTTTCTTTACTAGAATGTAATGTTTGTTCCTTTTTCCTCTTTTGTTGTCTTCAGTATTATCTAAAAAAAAAGGGAAACATAACTGCCAATCTGAGACAGCAAACACTGTTCAACGATGATAAGAAATGATCTTAGAAATTATAAAACAGCAACTGGGAACCTGTAAGAGTGCTTATCTAAAAAAAAAAAAAAAAAAAAAAATGCACAATAAACAAGACAAGAAAAGCAATGCTAATCATAAACAAGAAAATTAATAGATAACCCCAAAGAAGCATCAACACAAAGCAGTCATGGATTATGCACTATATAACAAGCCTAAAAAAAAAGTAACTCAATATACTCAACTAAAGAGGCATGCAGTCAGATCATAAACGCTGACCTGACAAAGAACACCAACAAGAAGCAGCCTGAAGGCGATACACTCACATAAGCTTACCAACCTCCCTCTGTGTCTTCGTCAAATGGACTGACTTGCCCAATATTTGTGTGTATGACAGACAAATGGCCGATGAGGATCTTGAAATGGATGGAGTTAGAGCTTATGAAAGCATACACCTCCTTTCCAGACCTGAACGATTTCTCTTCCGATGTTCAGCCGTTGAAAAAAAAACAACTATCATGCTGAACTTGAAGCAGATCGCTGAACATGCAAACTGTAAAAAACTGGGGGGGGGGGGGGGGAAGGAACAAGTGAAGCTTGGGAGTGGGGGTGGGGGAGATACCTGCAGTGAGGTACTGTCCAAAGTTTAGCTCTTCCTCATCACTACTGCCTGCAGAAATGTAGGAGACGTTGATGTTCTGCTGGCTATGAGAGGCCCTGTGACCCCTGTGTTTGACTGCAGGGACAAACCACCAGCAAGACTCATGGGCAGACTGGAGGCACGTCTTCACACGCAAGTTATAACGGTCTAGATGACAAGGATGATCACGACCAACCATGTTAGATTTTGAATTTTCATATCCAGGGAATGCAAATGAAGAGAGAGAACATGCAACAAATGCACGGGAATGAAGCAACGAGACATAGAAGAATCTAGAACAATCAAACATTTTACATGGACACTAGAAGAAGCTAGGACAATCAAACATTTTACATGGACACTAGAAGAAGCTAGGACAATCAAACATTTTACATGGACACTAGAAGAATCTAGGACAATCAAACACTTTACATGGACACTAGAAGAATCTAGGACAATCAAACATTTTACCATGGACGCTAGAAGAATCTAGGACAATCAAACATTTACATGGACACTAGTAGAATCTAGGACAATCAAACACTTTACATTGACACTAGAAGAATCTAGGACAATCAAACATTTTACCATGGGCGCTAGAAGAATCTAGGACAATCAAACATTTTACATGGACACTAGAAGAATCTAGGACAAACATTTTACCATGGACGCTAGAAAGAATCTAGGACAATCAAACATTTTACAATGGACGCTAGAAGAATCTAGGACAATCAAACATTTTAACACGGACACGCACACATATACTGGAGCAACCACACCTCTGCATATAACTGTGGAGCACACATTATTGCATTTGCAAAGTAAAAAGTAACAGCTACCAGATTACAAGTTCATCTGTCAAAGAAGGGGGAGAGAGCGAGTCAGCAAATGGAAAGGAATGTGGGGATGAAGTAGAGTAAAACGTGGAAGGGGGTGGGGGGGGGACAGGAAAGAATAAAGGAGGGGGCTAAGTGAAAAGGTTCTTCATGGTCGTGAGTACAAGCTACTCTTTAAACAGGTGTATACATACACTTTACATCGAGTTATCCTCTGCCAGAGGGGCATAGGTGGAATGAAGCTTCAGCAGATACAAGAGTACTACTATGGTAAATATTTGCTTGTCAATCATGGACAAATTGAAGATGCACAGACACACACACAGTGAATGTTAAAAACACGCTGACAAGTCCACACGCAAAAATGCTCACAAATACCTAGAGCAAGAGGTCACGTATTCATCCTTTCGATATTCTAGCACAGAATCTGAAAATGTTCAGAGATGGTCACAAACATGCACAAAATTTACACAAATCAACACAAATTAAAAGAAAAAATTCTTCCTCTATTATCACACTTCATTATAAAGCAACTTCCCCCACTCCCAGCATGACCCCAGCCCTTCTCTGTTCCACAAAAAGTGCACCAAACTCACCATCCAGACGGGTAGACGCAGGTCCGCTGTCACCCAGGGGAGAGGATGCCTCCACCATGGCCTCGGCCAGCGAGTTGCGCAGCTTGTCATCTTCCTCTTCACTGCCAAGTGGTTGTCGAGCAATGTTGGACTCGGCCCAGCCGCACATCACGTCGCTGAGATTAGGAGACTGGTCAAAACTGCCTGTAAGAGATGGTTAAGAGTTACAGCAATCCAGCCTGAATGTTGTGTAAATCAGATCTGTTCACCCTCTCAGGGACATAAGTGACATATGGAAAGCTTCAAGTGTAATCTGAGGTGTGTGATCTCAGGGGATGAACTTCAAAACATCCATGATCCTTTATGCTTACAGCATCTCGGCAGATTCACCTTCACCTCTCATTCTTGCATCAAACTACCTGTTTCTACCTTAAAATTTGAGTCACACCTCGAAAATCATGTACAGCCACATCCTGCTTCTAGCAGCAACACTGCATATAGCCTATAGACCTCCCATCAATAGCACTCCCATACAGAGCTTGATGACCTGCCTAAATCAATAATACTCACATATATATATATATATATATAGCTTGACGACCTGCCTACATCAATAACACTCGCATACAGCTTGTTATCCTCCCTGAATCAATAACACCACATATAGCTTGTTGACCTGCCTAAATCAATACACCCACATATAGCTTGCTGACCTGCCTAAATCAATAACGCTACATATAGCTTGCTGACCTGCCTAAATCAACAATGCTCACATACAGCTCACTCACCTGCTTCAATCAGTAATACCCATACACAGTCCACTCACCTGCCTCCTGCAGCAACACTGCACACAGCCCACTGGCCTATCATCAACAATGCTCGCATATAGCCTGCAGGCTTCTCTCAATCAGCATTACCTGCACACACCCCACTCCCCTGCTTCAAGCCGTGAAGCACAAACAGTCCACTGACCTGCTTGAGTCAGCAATGCACAACAAACAGTCCACCGACCTTCAATCAGCAATGCACAACAAACAGTCCACTGACCTTCAATCAGCAATGCACAACAGTCCACTGACCTTCAATCAGCTACGCACAACAAACAGTCCACTGACCTTCAATCAGCAATGCACAACAAACAGTCCACTGACCTTCAATCAGCAATGCACAACAAACAAACAGTCCACTGACCTGCTTCAATCAGCAAATGCACAACAAACAGTCCACTGACAGTCAATCAGCAATGCACAACAGTCCACTGACCTTCAATCAGCAATGCACAACACCTTCAATCACTGACCTTCAATCAGCAAATGCACAACAGTCCACTGACCTTCAATCAGCATCAGCAATGCACACAACAGTCCACGGACCTTCAATCAGCAATTGACAACAGTCTACTGACCTTCAATCAGCAATGACCTTCAATTAGCAATGCACAACAAAAACAGCCCACTGACCTGCTTCAATCAGCAATGCACAACAGTCCACTGACCTTCAATCAGCAATGCACAACAAACAGCCCACTGACCTGCTTCAATCAGCAACGCACAACAAACAGCCCACTTACCTGCTTCAATCAACAATGCACAACAAACAGTCCACTGACCTTCAATCAGCAATGCACAACAAACAGTCCACTGACCTTCAATCAGCAATGCACAACAAAACAGTCCACTGACCTTCAATCAGCAATGCACAACAAACAGCCCACTGACCTTCAATCAGCAATGCACAACAAACAAACAGTCCACTGACCTTCAATCAGCAATGCACAACAAACAACCCAGCCCACTTACCTGCTTCAATCAACAATGCACAACAAACAGCCCACTGACCTGCTTCAATCAGCAATGCCCCAGCCGAACGTCCTGGGGATGGCATGTGGTCAGAGTTGGATGAGCGGCGATAGGCGGGCCGTGCAACAGGCATCGCCATGGGACTAGATCGCGTGGGCTGCAGGCTGCAACCAAGTTTTCGACACTTTGGTCGCTGCACTAAATAACCTACCCACTGAACTGTTGACTGCTGGAGAGCGTACACAACCCCCTTTCATTCATACTCCCTTGTCAGCTGAACTCAACATAACTTGACCATTTTGGGCAGTATCCATCTTTTCCTCCCCAGTTTGGTCAAATTGTTTTAGTAACCAAGTTTTATTCGCATCAGTTCTGCAGTCGGAGCTCCCACTTCTCTCCATGTAAGTGCAGATTTCAGCAAGTTGTTAAGATTAGAATATGAACTTTTAAATGCAACCCTCCCCTCCCTAACACACACACACACATACACTCACACACAAATCAGGGGTGAAGGGAAAAAAGGCAGAGGAATCTGAGAAACGCCAGTCATGCATGCTAGCAGATGACATTAATTTCACAAAATACCCTGTAAAACTTTGTCATGAGGGTGGCAGTCACCATTATGACTGCCTGGCTGAGGGCAAAATTATATCATGCCATGACTTTATGCTTGAGCAAGACACTGGCAGAAGTAAAAGAGGCTGTAAAAACCTACACAAACGTCCTAGTTGTGGCTGGAACAAAAAAACTGAATAAATGCTATTCTATGCTAAAATTTTAGTCAGAATGCATCATTTTGAAAGCAAGTTTAAAGATTTTTCAGGGAAAGGGAAGCATGCCCACCAGCCTTCATACCCACCCCAGAAGCTCAGTGATTTTCACTTTTCTTTACTGGGAACCTTGAGTCGCACCTGCATAATCTTGCTTGCAGACAGACAAACCAACCAACTGACACAAGTGAAAAACCTAGTCTCCCTGGCATGGGCAAAAAGACAACGCTGTCACATCTCCAGCCCTGTCATTCACATCCAGCCGTACAGCTTCCCCTACCCTTCCAACAAGCACACATCTTACCTCAGACTCTCCAAGTCGCACTGGTCGTTGAGGATGTCCATGGTGGAAGGGACTGTGCTCTCCGGGCTCTGAGAGAGCAGGGAAGGGGAGGAGGGGCTGAGGATGGTGGTGTGGTTCTGATAGGTCTTGAAGGAGAACTGGGGGCCCATCCACAGCCTGCGGTGAGGACCTGTGTGCGTGATGATCTCCACCTGGTGGGCCCAGTCCAACTTTACACACCTTCAGTTAATACACAGGTCACTCTGACCTCTCACTCAACAACTCATTTCTCTCTCACATGTAGCTATCTAAATAACATCCCTCTTGTTCTGCCCCATCTGCTATGTGCTACCTCCTATGAATCTGTCTGGTTTTGCCTCTTTCAGTTGATCCAATATTCCATTTGCTAACAGGGTATTCAGCGAGCTTTGAGAGTTAACAGACTGGAGAATAGCTGATCTCTGAAAAAGGCTGGGGTTCAGGAGCCACCTAGGCCCGTTGGGGTCCAGGGGGTTGACCCCCCCCCCCCCCCCCCCCCTCCTCCCCCAACCAAAAATGGAATCTACGCTGTGGTCTCTCATAATAGGCAAATCACTATGCAGGAAGCAAAGAAATCACAAGAGAATAACTGAAAGCACACACACAGAAACACACACACACACACACACACACACACACACAGAGGCATGCACACTGAATTTAACAAAATTTCTAGAAGAAAAAAAATCAGAACCAGAAAAAAAAAAAAGAAACAAAAAGAAAAGAGATAAAATTAACTGGTGTTTGCCTCAGCAGTCACGCATCTAAACTGGTAATATCCTTTATGGGGGACACACCACTGCCACTTTGTGCATCTCACCTGGTAATGTCCTTTCTTGGGGACACAACCACTGCCACTATGTGCATCGCACCTGTAATGTCCTTTCTTGGGGACACACACCACTGCCACTATGTGCATCTAACCTGGTAACATCCTTTATGGGGGACACAACCACTGCCACTATGTGCATCTCACCTGGTAATGTCCTTTCTTGGGGACACAACCACTGCCACTATGTCCATCTCACTTCTTACTGTTGTAACCAAGCCCACCACAGGAGTACATATGACCTATCACTTATCTGGACTGTCACACCATCAAAATGGAAAAAAAATCCATGCATGTTCGCTTATTTGAGTGAAAAAAAGGGGGGTGGGGGGTGGGGGGAGTAAAAACATTAACCCAATCAAGAAATCCAGTCTGCTCTGATTGTAGTCCAGTGCTCTTGAAGCCTCAACACATTTCTTGCAGTGCACATGGTCAATGAATACTTGTTAAATGATCGACAAGCGTAGATCACCTCTTTTTAACAAAGCCAACATGTTACAATGGGCTGTTCCAAGCTAGTTCATTTCTGGATACCAAGTGATTTACGGTTCATGACACCCAAGACATACTTTTTATTCATAAAGACGAAGCATCTGCATGATCCACAACCTGAAAAATGGCTGAACAAATTGCATTCACTGACAATTTTGACTGCCACTGAAATGCTCTGATCAATGCAAGCAGAAGTGCTGCGATATATTCCATAACAACAACAGGCAGCAGAAACCTGGATTGGAAAAACTGGATATGGTACAAGACTCGAGGCACTAATGCATTTCATAATTCATTTTTCAACAGACTTTTTTTCTTATTTGGATGTTCAATTTTCCTGACTCTCCTTTTCTTGGAAATTCTTGGATCCGAGGAGAGAGTTCTCCAGCCTGTATTAAGTGCTGTTTGAGGCCACTGGTGTTTGCACAATTGCTGCCATTGTAATTCTGCTTCACTTCGTGTCTAAAAACAAAAAACTGAAAAACAAACAAAAAACAACCACCTTTTCGGCTCATTTCAGGTGCAATACACAGCAATATGGACTAAACTGAGGGGGTGGGGTTTACATCCCTTCGTCTTCAACCTACACATGCTGACAAACTGGAGAAACTGTACGGGTAGAGTTTTTGGATGGGCAGATAGCCACCAAACAACGGCTTGAAAAAAAATAATGTAAGACAGCAAATGTGGAGAGGTGGAGCGCCTGTGTGTGTGTGTGTGTGTGTGTGTGTGTGTGCGTGGTTAAGGGATGAGGATTCTTTTTCAGACATGTCCTACTCTATATAGCTTACAATTTGTTTTCTGCTCTAAAGGCATTCCCACTCCATACTGCCACTCTGTCATTTGATTCACTGAAAATGCAACAATCAAGTCAGAATGCTTCAATTTTCAACCCAACTGTTGCAGACTTGACATTCTGAATCTGCGCACTGTCTGGCTAGAAAGTGAGCTGAGTGGTAGGGTATTTTTCCAGTCTTTCCAAGTCCATGTCGGTGCATACCTGCACAGGCCTGAATCCTCTTCATGTGCAGCACGCACATAAGATGAGAAAAACACATGTCCATGTTCCCTGTGAATGTTTAGAAATCTGCAAAGGAGGCAGTCTGTGCTAGAGCTCACATTCAGAGACAGTGACTGATGTTTTTTTTTTTTTTTTTTTTTTTCTTTTCCCCCCCTGAGGAGAAATGGCATGGGTGGGTACAGCAGAGCAGTTCAGCCTTCATCCGTCAGCTCAACACGATCAGTGGGAAAATGCCAAAGCATGGGTTGAAATAGTGAGCCTGTGATACAACAGGTGATACAGCAATCGTTGTCCTGGCGTGAGCTTAAAATCAAATATTTTGACTCTCTAGATCTGCTTGGCCCATAAACTAAGAAAAGGTAACTCTGTTTACAATGAAAGAGGTGGTTTATCTTCCCCCCGGTTTTACTTTCAGGAACAAGTCTATTCTGCCCCATCAGTGAGCCTAACTTTCCAATCAGAGCGCGAAAAATGCCAGAACACTGGTGTGGAACGATGCGCATGTAATGCAGACAAGGTATTACAAACAAGTTTCACTTCACCTCCTATGACTATTATCGATCCATTCGGATCTGCTCGTCTTGGATTTGCTGCGACGTTTGTTTACCAAATGCACACACAAACTAAGTACTGATCTCGATCTGTCACCTGAGAAAGGGTCACTCTTATTTTCCCCTGAAACTTTTTCCAGACAAGGTCTGTTGGCATCAGAGTTTGGTTATGGTTATGGGAACAAGAAACTATCCAGGATGCACCAGGATTCTGGATGCTGCGAGGTGTCCCCTCCATACATCACCCTCACTATGTAATGAAAGGCTGTTTCGGATACTTTACCACCCCCACCATACAGCAAGTGACCGAGGACAGCATTTGTAGGGATTCCCTCGGACCTCAGTGTCATGGCACGAGACAATGACGTAAAATATCATTATGATGGCATTTTGTACAATCTGTGGTTGGGGGGTGTTTTTTTTCCTGTCTTCTTATATGTGAGTGTGAGAATCTTTTTTTTTTTTTTTGTGTAATTTAGCTGCATCCCAAAAATGAAAATACAGACTGAAAAAAAGCATAGCTTAATGGAAGTGGAAAACACACTGATGAAAACTGCATGAACTCACCACCCCTTAGGTTTTTTAGCAAATCAAATCAAAGACAATAATTCTTCTTCTTACACAAAAAAGAAAAAAAAAAACCCTGTACTATTGCTGAAACCTACTTGCGACAACCACTGTTCATCCAGCTGATCTTCCCGGCTGCTGTGGTCAGAGGACAGACTGTCCTTGGAGTCATAGCGAGTCACTGGGCCCGGCTCTGCAGCATCTGCAGTAACAAACCCTGTGATTACACTGCAATAAAGGTTCTGCAGCATCTGTAGTAACAAACCCCATGATTACACTGCAATAAATTGTTCCGCAGCATCTGGTGCAGGTAATTAACACTGTCACTACACTGCAACAACAGCAGCTCTGCCATACCCAGTGCAGGTAATTAACACTGTCATTACACTGCAACAACAGCAGCTCTGCCATATCTAGTGCAGGTAATAAAACACTGTCATTACACTGCAACAACAGCTCTGCCATATCTAGTGCAGGTAATAAACACTGTCATTAAACTGCAACAACAGCTCTGCCATACCTAGTGCAGGTAATAAACACTGTCATTACACTGCAACAACAGCTCTGCCATATCTAGTGCAGGTAATAAACACTGTCATTACACTGCAACAACAGCACCTCTGCAGCATCTGGTGCACGTAATAAACACTGTCATTACACTGCAACAACAGCACCTCTGCAGCATCTGGTGCAGGTAATAAACACTGTCATTACACTGCAACAACAACAGCTCTGCAGCATCTGGTGCAGGTAATAAACACTGTCATTACACTGCAACAACAGCACCTCTGCAGCATCTGGTGCAGGTATATAAACACTGTCATTACACTGCAACAACAACAGCTCTACAGCATCTGGTGCAGGTAATAAACAGCCCCACTACACCTGACTTCACTCTTAATGTATTACCACAACAATTGATCTTTCTTATCCAGAAAATCTTAATTGTCACATCTACATTTGAAAACAATCCAAAACATACACACATGATCTGTGAACTGCAGGCTCACAGTGACAATCATAATAAAGAAGAAAATCATATGGAATTAGGACCCTTTTGTGGCAAAAAAAAAAAAAAAAAAACAAAACAAAACAGTGGGGGGGGGGGGGGGGGGGGATATCTCCTCCTAGGAACTTATCCAGGCTTCCGCTAAGAAGATGACAACCAGATATTTCACATCTGACATTATACAAGCTCAAAACTGGGAGGGTGGGGGGATGGGGGTGGGAGGCAAAAAAAGATAAAGAAGCTCAATGCTGCAACCTGTTCCAAATTAAGCTCTCTGTTTTTCCAACTTTTTAATCCTCTTTTGGTGTTCAATCTCCAGCCTCCTGGTCCTTATCATTATACTGATTTCACAACATCTGAATTCTCCCTGTTTTCTTCATTCATCTCTTAATCTCTCAAGCTTTTTTGTTTGGTTTGTTTAGTGTGTCTCTTCTTTTCAAACACACGCACACATGCACGCACGCACGCACACACACGCACGCACACACACACACGTACACACACACACACACACACACACACACACACACACACACACACACACACACACACACACACACACACACAAGCACGCACACACACACACACACACACACACACACACACACACACACACAAGCACGCACACACACACACACACACACACACACACACACACACAACCTCTTATATTCTAGACGGATTCAGAGTGGGCCCTAAAAACTAAAGCATGAAAAAAAAGTGAGTGGAATAAAACCAAAAGAAAGAGAAAATACCTCCAGCAAAATATTTTCAGGTCTGTGTGGGAATTAACAGGTTCACTTCTCTTTTTTTCTGATGTCAGTACCAGATTCCATGCGCAGGTGCTAGCAGAGCGCTGGAATTTCTCAAAAAAAAAAAAAAAAAAAAATCAACAGAATAAAAAAATCACATCCAAAGATAACTTCTGAAAAACTTAAGCTCAGACAAAATGTGTCCTGGGACATATCAACCAAAGCATGCCAGCTCCTGGAACTGGGCTTGATGGAGCCCAGAGAAAGAGAGATAATGTTGCTTTTATAGCCCAGCTGACCGAAAAGGGCCACATCAGGACACACCTCACAAGTCATTAAAAAAAAGTGAAAAAAAAAAAAAAGAAAAGAAAAGAAAACTCGTTTACATAACCCTTTGAAATACATCCTCTAAAAACACACTAGAAATTTTCGTTAACAATCTTTCTTCCGCAAGTGACAGAGCCCAGCTGGTCCACTTTTGAGGTCAGTCTTTCTAGTCAACCTGCCAGGTGACTGAAAAAGAGAATGACAGACAAACAGAAAGCTGAGCAGGTAGAGGGGGACAGAGAAAAGAGAAAGAACGCACAAACAAAGCAAGACATGCAGTCATCAGATCTCACCAGCAGCAGGTGTAGGTTGCTGTGTGAGCACAGAGTCTGTGGCCTGAATCAGGGGACTGTTGGAAGGCAGGGGGGCCTTCACGTCTGGAGAGTTCTTGGGTCTGTGTCCACATATAGTTACGCCAACCGTGAGTCTCTCTCCATTTTTTGTTTCCATTATCAAACAAGAAAAAAAAAAAAAAGAGTTAACCAGTGACAATAAGCATACCATCAAAAAACAAAAACCACCATCTTTTTTCAATTAAAAAAAAATCTTACCCCCACACATTTCATCCTATCCCCCAACCAAGAAAAAGATGACAGACAGTCCTGATTCAACAACTGATACACTTTACTGTCACAGAACAGCAGCATCAACATCTAACGCATGCTCAAGACTTGCAAGTGCTTGCACATATTCCTCCTCTACTTTCTGACACATAAAACCCTACCCCCTAAACACACACACAAACATTGTTTGTGCTAGGCTGTTATACTACTAAATTTCCTGTTATACTACCAAGTTTTTGTGCACTCGACAGATACTTTCCTCTCAATGTGCTTGCGCACACAAATATGCATGGCTTCTACTCTCCCACATTTCCTGTCAAATATTGGGTTTAGTGAAAAGATGTTACGCTGACGAACAACGGGAAAGAAACCTCATCTGCTCCTAACAAATAAACAAAGAGACTGAAATACATACACAGATACAACTTCCTTTCCTATCACACACACACACACCAGTGTTCCTTTCCCAGTACACACACACATACATACATACACACACACACACACACACACACAACCCTGCTCAAAGTCCACTGGAGTTGCCCCACTACCGACACGTCCAGTGGCATGTCTTCTGACACCTTGTCGCTGGAGGCAACCACCTTTGGCCGCGGCTCCAACAGATATTGCACCAGTGTGCCATTCTGGCTGACCACAAACAGCCCTTCCCTCATTGCCTTTTTGCCCGACGTTGGTGCTGAAACAGACCACATCATCATTAACTAATCTGTTTTCATCTTCCTCCGTCTCTCCCCCAAGATTTGTTAAGACCCTGAATGAGTAAGGCACTGGCTTACTGTAGCAGGTTTAAGGCATTTGTTTGGATAGGTAAGTACAAGAAAAATACACATAATCATAAGGTTTCGTAACACATTCCAGAAGGCTTAGAAGCAATCTCATGTTAAGATAGCTGCCCCACCAGCTGACTTACAAGATAACTTTGAACTAGCGGCTGTGGTTCGAACCTTTTGCAGAGTCCTTTTTTTTCCCCTGTAAATACTATGTCTTCAAGCTTATGTTCTTTATACATCTTCCTTCAGAGTGTTGAATGTGCACTCTCCCTGTGCTGAAAATTTCTGGGTCATCATTTTTACTGTGCGTGCTGGTTTTTCAATCTGTTCTTCATGGCAGCCCAAGCCAGAAAAAAACATAATAACCCTACAATGTTTGTCTTTGTCTTATCAATACACACACACACACACACACACACACACACACACACACACACACACACACACACTGGTATACACAAGCACACACACACACACATCAAGCAGTTCTCACACTAACACCTACTTCGGTTCACATTCATGGCTGAGGTGGCCTCTCTCACACACACACACACACACACACACACACACACACACACACACACACACACACACACACACACACGTACACAAAACACACGCACACGCACATATGCACACTTATACACACACACACAAACACTCACATGCACACACACCTGCACACCAAGCAGTCTTTACACAAACACCTACTTCGGTCCACATTCATGGCGGAGGTGGTCACCCACAGGCGAGGGGAGGCAAAAGCAGCAGCCACACTGAACACGCTGTCTGTGGCGGAGGCGCTGTGGGGCGGGGATTTGGGTCGAATGGCTGTGGACCCGCTGATGCCAGCCCCCAGGCCTGCGATGATGTCTTGGGATTTGATCTGCGCCAGGGGGGATGGTGGTGGGGTGGGGGAAGGGTGGAAGGCGGGGGTTGCCCATGTTGTTGTTCAGGGCGTTCTGTCGGATCAGGCTGGGATAGTGGTCTTGAGGTCCTGGAACAGAGTTTTGGTCATCTAGATTTCTTTCAGAAAATTAAAAAAAAGTAGTGAAAGTCACGCAGACATTACACTGAGAAATAAGATTCTGTTGCATCCACAGATCGAGATATACTGGAAATTTGGGAAGTAAGCAAATAGAAGATTATTATTATGTTAAAACTCCTGAATCTTAATAATTATCAGATTTTTTATTTCAAAATAACTTGGCACAAGAAAGAGGCAAGCTTTACACTCCACAGCATTTTCCTTACATGTTATTGATTGTCAAATCATAATGATGATTAATCAATGAGGTAACACACACACACACACACACACACACACACACACACTATAAAGATCATTCTATTAAAAAAAAATAAGGTGATATTTTGACCCATAAACTCATCATCAGGATGTAAACTTTTAGCACTTTGACAAAAGACCCTATGGGATGAAAGGTCCCCACCATTTTTTTTCTTTTTTGAAGGAAATTTTCTACTACCGTTTGTCTGTCTGTCTGTGTGTTTGTTGTTCTTTAATTGAAGCTTTCATGTTTGAAATCTACCATATTCACAGGACAACAGCAAATCCATTCAACACAAACTATCTTCCCCATCCAACCAAAAAATAAATAAATGGTTCCACCTACAAGGATAAAAACACCCTTCCCATAGAGACACACTCTTACATACACACACAACCCCACCCCCCACCCCACCCAGCATAACCAAGAACCAGACAGACCCAAACTGTTTCACTTACCAGCTGATCCCGGGCTGCTGGACAGCACAGGACTGTGGCGACCGGCGGCGCCCTGCTCCAGGTCTTCTAGTCCAGTGCTTTTGTGAAACCGACTGACGCGGTTCACCACCCGAGCCCACAGTGCGTGCGCACATTCACCGTCCCTGAGGGACAGATCAAAGTAACCCTTTGGAGCCTGTCTGCATCAACTTTTTGGGGTTTTGAAAACCTTTTTCACTCAGTATCATGAAGACCAAAACATATGGAAACATTAACATCCTAATGTAAATGTATATCAAGTTAAATGAAGATCAGTTCTATGACTAATGTATAAAACCATTGTATGTAAGACAATGTGACTTGGTTTTACCCTCAATATAAAATCTCAATATAAATTCACAGGCAAAAATCCTGCAACATTCAATTTTCCTCTACTCAGACAAAACCCCATTCATATACATACGCAATAATGTGGAGAAAATTTCTGTGATTACAACTGGATATACCCAAACACAACACACCAGCGCCTTCCCCACAAAAACCAAACCAATCTGGGGAGACATTCCTGTAACAGTGCTGGGACCGAGGAATTCCACTCACCTCCATATGGTGTGATAGGGAACACATGGGTGGTGCCACGGTGTGTGCTGACTGCCACCCAGCGACTGTCTTTGGTGAAAGACACATGGGTCACCTGCGAAAGATACACAAATGCCTCAAAATCGATTAGCTGAACACTCAATTAAGGAGAGAGAGAGAGAGAGAGAGAGAGAGAGAGAGAGAGAGAGAGAGAGAGAGAGAGAGAGAGCAGAGGAAAAACAATGAAATAAGCTCATTATTTAACAGAAGAAAAATAAAAACATGCCAAATTCATTGCTAACAGCAATAAACATCTAAACAACAGAAATTACTTTAAATAAGAAGAAAAAAAAAAAAAAGAAACAGAAAAGGGGCATCAGATTCATCAGCCAAGAATCACCACATGCACAAAACTATCAACTTTTTTACTGCACGTTTTTGTTTATATGACTATGCATTAATAAAGTATTTATTTCCGAGAGCAGACAGTTGATGAAATTTTCTTTCTCACACTATCTCAGAGGTGTGTGTGCGTGCGTGTGTGTGTGTGTGTGTGAGTGTGAGTGTGTGAGTGTGAGTGTGCGAGTGCGTGTGTGTGTGTGTGTGTGTGTGTGTGTGTGTGGGCGCGCGCGTGTGTGTACGCATGTGTGTGTGCGCGCGTGCATTTGTGCATGCATGTGAGAGTGCGTGTGCATATGTCTTTCAGTATCCTTGACCCCCTGACCTTGGCAGTGGTGTCCCCCCGATGCAGCGTGTACAGATGATGCACCGCTCCAAGCGAGGAACTGCACGGGTGTGTCATCAGTCTGAACACATGGAAGTTGTGGCCAGCTTGCAGGCCGTCAGCAGCAGCATGCCGCTCTCATCAAAAGCCATGGCTGCCACCGGCTCATTGGCATGGGCATGGAAGTGGGCCAGGAGACCCATGATGTCAGGGTCGTCAGACACCGACCACTGTTGGGGGAAACAACACAGCTTACTGAGCTATCATTGGAGCAAATCCACAAAACAAATGAGTTTGACAGAAAGAAGAGAATCACACATTTCTCTTTATTGGCACTTCATTTGCTGGATCCAAAACTATCCCTGTTTCGACTGTCAGGCTAGCCTCATCAACTCTGATAACGGCAGAGGGGATGCACTCACAACACTTAACAAAGACTGTATCATAGGGCTGATTCCCTCTCCTTTGGAGAAAACCACCAGCAACAGGGCTCCACAAAATGCCAGCTAGCATTACACTTTTAAAAAAAGACAAAAAGAAGGGCAGAGCAAAAGAGTATGATGCCTTGGTCCCCACTGCAGAAAAATTGTGACTATGGATACTATGAACTTAAAACACAAGACTCTGTCATTTATGATCATTATGACTGTGTCAATCAGATATGCACGGCAACAAACAGAACTATACACAGACATGAAAAGGCAGATCGATACAAAAAGAGAGATGAAAAGAGACGGTTAAAGAATGATCAATGAAAAGTCAGAAGACAGACAAACAGCAGCAAGGGAGAGTGCATATTTTCTACCACACCAAGTTCATATAAGCAACCTTGCATCCTAACATCTTTAGATTGTTTTGAGATACCCTGTGTCAACTAATGACCCGCTGTTGGTGAAATGAGGGTCAATTTTGAAAACAGTGAGCCTGTGTTCAACTGCTTTGCAATACTCTTTATAAAAAATCAATGCAGACAAGGCTCTTAGAACTTGAAAAAATCAGTCAAAACGGTTGATGCAAAGCTCTTCCACTCCAAAGGTTTCCCTGTTTGTAGATCTGTGACATCCATCTGTATTAAACACCGACAGGTACTTGCAACTGTGGTCTGACAAAGGCTGATCAATATACACCTGAGGGTGCATCAAAGCAAGGCAGCCTATCACTTTAAGATAATCTGCCTTGATGGTATGGGTGCATCTACAATCTGAAGTTCACCATCTTCCCTCAATCCCCCCCTTTCCATTCTTAACAGCCCACCCCCCCCCCCCCCCCCCCCCCCCCATTACCCTTCTTTTCTTTTTTCCCCTACTCACCATGTCCCTGACGGTACCTGTGACGGTTTTCAAATCGACCACAGACACAATACCAGGACGGTGGCCGTTCTCATCAGGGGGAGCCAGTTCATATTTCTTGGGGCTCTGCGGAGGTTTGGT
Source organism: Conus betulinus (assembly GCA_016801955.1). Lineage (NCBI taxonomy): Eukaryota > Metazoa > Mollusca > Gastropoda > Neogastropoda > Conidae > Conus > Conus betulinus. The sequence goes on along the minus strand of JADBJO010000039.1, from coordinate 1,334,186 downwards.
CCCCGTCACGCTGTGCACCACTGCCTCGCTGAACATGGTCAAACCCTTGAAGGCCCCCTGCAATGAAAAGCAGCAGATGGAGACATGGAGGGCAGTACACACAGTGAGAGAAGCTGGAGAGATGTCAGAAACCATGTTGTTAGTTTACGCTAACTATGTTTTCTTACCTCTGACACACGTAATCAATGACATGCCTGTCATTTACTATGACAATATTCAATAAAGCCTGCATTTAATCAAAATATGATAAGAACGATAAACCTTTTTCATACCCTTTTTCACTTCAAATACTCCTGTATCCATTATCTGCTACTGCTCGCTACTATTGACCCACCTGTCAGTCTACTTCCTTCTTTATCATGGAAATGAGAGTTAAGACTTCAGATTTCAATTTCCTGCGTTTGCTATTTGCAATGCTTTCAGAAATGCACTAACAGATCTGAAATGTTTCATTTAAGCTTACATCAAGCGTGCCTGACAAAACAATAAATGACACTGATACAGGATAGTACACATAAGATGGCTGTAAGTGATTAAGCAGCCCAGAACTGATAAACTTACAAAGATGTAACTTAAAGCATTAATGAACACAAATTTGAGTTACAATCAAGGGGAGGATAAGTCAAGCTTGTTACTTCTTTCTCCATGTCAACCATGTTCTCTTTCCTAGTACCCGATCTTATCAGGTCCTTGTCTCCTCCCAGTCAAGGGAGGTTACCTTAGCAGCACTAATCACGGTGGCAGCATAGCTCTGCGATCCATCGCCGGACATGCCCCCACCCGACTGGTGAACAGGAACCAGCTGAAACAAGAGTGTTGACATATCAAAAATATGCTGCAGTTTACAAGATGTCAGCTCCCAGAGACAAAAAGATACCACTATAGAAAATCTTTAAAAAAAAAAAAAAGGGAAAAAAATGAAAAAGAAAAACCCTGTCATACTTCAATAGAGATTGCCATTCTAATCCTGTTTTTACCTATGTTTTTAATGTTCCACATCTGGCTTCTCGTTAAAAAAGAGGTTAAACACATACCTTGCTTTCACTTTTTCAGACTGACAATGCAGCCGTTACTAAGTATCTCCAATCTTGAAACTGTTTATAACAGCATCTTGCAAAAAAGAAAAAAAAAAAAAAAAAAAAAAAAAAAAAAGCAAAGAAAGAAAACGTACAGCACAAACTTAGAAATATTGTATTCCACCTCCCCTCTTGCCCCCCTTCAAGAAAAAAATGGAGAGCTGGTATCCTTTGTTTTTCAGATATACACTGACAGACTGATCAATGTACCTGTAATGGCTACTGACGGGTGCAGAGGAACTATTCAATGAAGAGTTGCCGAGCATGAGCTCCTTTGTACAAGACTTATTTTCTGGAACAGTTTTGTTGCTGGCTGTACTGGATCTACCTCCGATAAAGACTCCCATCATTTAAAGACCAGACATCAAAGGAGTTCTGGTGGTTGTTACTGCACAGCTGTTCAGAGCAAGCTACTTTGTTTTGAGAGGCAGGGGAGTTTACAGCTCGCCTGCAGCTGCAGAGACCAAGCACAAATGCAGGTCAGGGAAAGGGGTGTTTTCTGCAGGCTGCTCCCCACCAGCCAGCTAACTGCGCATTACTCGGCGAACTGAATGTCATCTGTGTAAAGCCAGTCTGGCACCAATGTGTTTGGCATTGCTGAGTGGCCATTACAAGTGGGGTTTGTTAGTTTGATAATCAGTGGTTGTCACGACAATGTAATATATCTGTGCTCTTGAGATGACTGAATAGGCAAATTCCTGACAATTCTTTTAATACCAAACTCGACTAGGTTTATTTTCCTGTAGATAATGCAGATACGGCATGAAAGCTTGTACACAAGTGGTCAGGCAACATTCAAATAATGACAACACACACACAAACTGTGCAAAAATGATGTCATCACTTTCTGGGGATTTAACTTTCCCTAGTTAACTAGTACACAAGTTTGATACATGCCTCTGCTTGGACTACAGCAACAAAATGTTGGATCAGAAATGTGTAAGCCTTGTTTGTTCAGCCTTTTCACTAAGTGTCTCGTGAGGGACAGAAAAATAAAGCTGTGACTGAGTATTGCACTGTAATTGCCTAGAAATAATGCTAAAGCACTGTTTGTTCCTATCTCGTCAGCTTTTATGTTCATTGTTTTTTCTTTCCAAATAAAAGTTGTCTTTCACCTTAAATTCAATAAATTTTAACTGTTTGATACGTTTGTAAGTAAGGACTCCGCCTCTCCTTTTTTTTTTTTTTTTTTTACAAAACATTCCCCACTTCCCCACACTTACTTTCTCCCTCTGACATTAACAGCCAAAACACAGCTCTAGTTTCAGACTGCCAAGCAGCCTTTTCAGGGCTGCCATCAATCTGGACAAAACGAAGTCATAACCTGAAAAAACATGCAAACAGCAAAGACAATACCAAAAAAGCACATCCACTAAAGTACGTAGTAGTTACTAGTGTACGCAATGACCATGAACATGAATGATCCAATCACACTGCAGCTGGCTCTCACTGGTCCAGTGAACTGTAGTAAATCTGTCAAGCTATCTGACAGGAGTGAGTTGGAACACTCTCACTTGCTTTTTGTTTTTTCCAAAGTCATTAAGTGGCCTGACTGAACAAACTAAAATTCATACAAAAACCTATATAAAATCACTGCAGCATCTCCGAACACCTACGAATGCTTCCTTGATGAAGTAAGAAACTTTGGATCAGACTCTGGCTGTAACTGAGGGTCAATCTTTCACTCTTTTCTTTCTCTAACATTGTAAAATTACTGTTTGTTTCTGTGGCACCGGTGATTTCACAGGAATCACCACAGGGAAAATGTGTGGTAAGGGTGGGAGGACTAAAGGATTACAGAGAGGCATCTCCACTCTCTTGTGTCCCTGTGTGTAAACAAGCCCATGAGATGAGACATCTCCAGTGTTTGTCAGCTCACTGGAGTGACACACTCAAAGATGCATGTGTCTTCAGTTTCCGTGTTCTTACACCCCAGCCTACCACACAAGGCCTGGGCCTGTTCAGAGCTGTCACCATACAGAAAAATCTTCGAAATTCTTAACCACTAGAACAAGAGTTCAAAACACACACCTTCTTGTCAGCATAGGCCAGCCAGTGAGTCCCCAGCGCAATAGGGTTAGGGTTGATACCAGGGCATGGGAAGCAACCTGCACACACACACACACACACACACGTAATGTCCTGGCTCTTTGCAAAGGTCAACAATCTCCATCTATGAGTGAAGAGACGAACAACCAAAAACCCTTTCCTACCCTAACCCTTCCAAAAACAAGAAAAAAAAACGCCTTAATTATTTCTGCAGCCCCCCATTACAATAGAGCTGATTTTAAAACCGTTCTCAGATACACGGCAAATCAAAAGATTAATATTGAAAGACTTCAATAAAACTGCAGTTCAATACATAACTTTCTCCCATCAGATTTTTGTCTCTGTCTCTTTCTCTGTCTCTATCACTTCTCCCTCATTAAGAAGACACAAATACTATGCATGCAGTGAATGCATGCACGCGCACACACACACACACACACACACACACACACACACAACACAGCGATTATATCACCAGTGTTATCTCACCTCCAATCCAGCAGAGCTGTTTCAGGCGACAGGCATCAAAGATGGCCAGTTTCTCCAGGAAGATCATCACAATATAGCTGCGCACAGAACAACACTCTGTCTCAACCAGTCAACGTCTCACAGCAGGCAAAGGATGGCAGGTGAGTTTGGGAGTAAATGGGGATGGGAGATGGGGAAGGGGAGAACAGAGTGGGGTGGGTGTGGGAATGGAACAAGACAAAACAGTCCAGTCATCCACAAACAACTGATCTGCGCATCTAAAATCATTCATGGCAGAATTTCCCATTAAAGATGAAAATATTTCCAGAAAACTGGTATACTTTTGCAGGAAAGAAAAAGCAAACAGACACAAATCATAATAATTTAACAAAAAACCCACTTTCATGCTCTCCGCAGTTTCTTCTTTAAAGACAGAAGATTTCTCATAAGAAAGTAATTCTCACTTCATCACAACTAACTAACAATGAATGACAGATTGAACACTTTCAAACCGACCACTTCTCATAATGCTGAAACAATGCTAGCCTCTCACAGAAAAGCATAGTCTGTGCTGATCAATACCTACATAAAAGTAAACTTCAACAAAAACTTGATTTAACAGTGGAGTAACATCAACACAACAGAGCAACAACAAAAAACAAAACATAAAATTTCCTTGAATATGAGCTCACCTCTTGTTTGCCTCTATTCCATGCACCTGCAGCGTTTTGAAGGAGGCTGCATGAACCTCATCTCCCGAACGGAGAGACACAAACTTCACCCCACAAAATGGCTGCCCAGCACTGCATGAGACCAACAATGTCACATCAGACACTTTGAACCACAAACAAAAGTAACAAAAAATAATGAAAATAATATCCCAAGAGGATGCCAACCATGCATGTATTGACCCTATCCACAGTGAAATATCTCATCTAGCACACAGCTTGAGGAACAGGCATTCTGAACATATTTTTCTCCCTTTGGCATTTGTCATTTTTGCACCAACAGACATCAAACTTTCATTAAGTGCTGAAAATGACCTTGCGAACACCACTTTAAAACTGTATGAAGATTTACACGAGTTTTTTTCACATTACCTGATAGAAAGACAGATATTTATTTAAAGTGATGGGACCAAACAACAAACAAGAACACTGCACTGCTTCATAAATGCCACCTGCACCCATGGCAATTGCCATATATTTTGTTTGTTATAGCGATAGTCATATCTTTTGTCTGTTTGTTTGTTTGCTGCATAAATTTTTATTTGCACTCCCACATGGACATGATCCAATAGACCTGTACACAAACAAAAGTTCCCTGACATACCATCAAACAAATCAAAGAGTAGCAAACCCATGACCATGTCTAGGATAAATCAAACACACTCCGTGAGTGTCCATGTATTAGTCTCAACTTTAGTTCCAGAACAGCCTAGACCAGAACACAGTATACTTTCAGGGCTGTTCAGAAAAAACAAGACAAAGTCAGACCATCAAAATAATGTCCAAATGGTGAGTGAAGACCCTAACGTTTAGATGAGAAGAAAATATTATAGTTCAGAGTGAAGCATGCTCTAAGCATAGATCAAAGAATCCGCACCAAGGAGTTGTCGCTGTCAGAATTCTGTGAGAAAGGCCACTTTGACAGGAGAGCAAAAATATTCACAGACAGAGAAACAACTGTAGGGGGGATGGAGGGGGAGGAGGGAGGATGTGCTGGGTTGGTAGTAGGCAGCATGGTACTAAAAGAAAAAAAAAAATTCTCCCCAAGGACAGCAGCATGAACTGCACATGAACAAGTGTGTTGTGGCAACGAGGTTATGGTATACTATACAAAGCAGTTTTTCCACTTCAATGAAAAAAAAGGTAAGCAAGACTGCCCATTTCAGATACTGGTAGCAGATATATCATTTCATCTGAAAGTTACAATCAACAAATGACTCCAAAGCATGGCCTTTTTTTTTCCTTCCTTTTTTTTTTTTCAATGATGGAGAACTCACTTCAGAGCTGATCAATCAGGATTGGCAGCAATCATTCACAAAAAACAGATTGAATGTTTCCAAAAAAAATGTAACTCTAAAAATGACCGTACTTATTTCCCGTGCCATGACAGTCTTACAAGGGGCGGTGCGAGGCATCACAACACTTTCCACTGAGTGATTGTAGCCACTGACAAATAGGGTTTGAGTGTTTGTAGCCAATAAAACTTTACAGATAAACCCTATGCCACATCTCCTAACTTTAAAGATAAACCCATGCCACATCTCCTAGCTATAAAGATAAACCTTACGCAACATCTCCTAACTATAAAGATAAATCCTATGTCACATCTCCGTACTGTAAAAGTAAACCCTATGCCACATCTTCTACCTATATAACTGTATGCTGCATCTTCTAACTATAAAGATAAACTCTATGCCACATCTTCTACCTATAAAGATAAACTCTATGCCACATCTTCTACCTATAAAGACAAACCCTACGCCACATCTCCTAACTTTAAGAAAAACCCAATGCTACATCTACCTATTTAAAAAAAAAACTACACCTCATCTTCTACCAATAAAGATAAACCCTATGCCATATCTCCTAACTTTGAAGAAAAACCCAATGCCACATCTACCTGTAAAAAAGAAACCCTATACCTAAAGATAAACCCTATCCCACATGTCCTACCTATGAAGAAAAATTGTATGCCACATCTTCTACCTGTAACAATAAACCCTATTTTGCTGAGACAGGGAAATAAAGTTCATGTCAATAAAACATTTACTTTCACAACTTTGTGTCTTAACGTTATTCTTCAGAAACTTTTTTTTGCATCCAAAACTACTTATGTGGACTGAAAAAAAATCCTTGGCGTAACTCCATTTGAAAACTGCTGTAATATGCATCAAACTTACAATGTTGACGGGAAAAAGGAGAAATGAGAGATGGGGGGAAAAAAAAAAAACTTATGGAAAATAATGAAACGAACCTGGAAGAGTCGCAGATAGCTACCAGAGGGCGCTTGCTTGAGAAACCGTCATGGCTAGCAGATGGCGTTGGCAGGACTCGCAGGTATGATATAGGCCCTTGACGTAATGATAACACTTCCAGTGCTTCCCCTTGATGCTGTTCAAATCACGTCACCCATCGATCAGTGACTCTGTTGTATAGTACATGTGGATGGGTGCATATGTAAGTAGATGTCTACATGCACATGCATGCATGTACATGAGAGTGAGGGTAGAGAGGTAGGAAAGTCATGGGGAGGGGGCGGAGAGGAGAGAGAGAGAGAGAGAGAGAGAGAGAGAGAGAGAGAGAAAGAGAGAGAGAATGACAAAGGCAGTGTGAAAAACCCACCGAAAGTAAAGGAGTGTGCAAATCTGTGTACGTCTGTGCACCTTTGCATATGTTCGTGTGGAAACAGATATATGTGAAACGTGTGCTCATGTATGCATGAATAAACACCAAACAAAATGCACAGATAATGGAAAATAAAAGAGATGTGTTTGTGACGTATGGACCATCTGAACGAAATGATGGAAGAAGAGACTGAAAGACAGAAGGGGGAGAAAGGGAGAGACAGAGAAAGAGAGAGCCAGACAGACAGAGATAGAGACAGAGGCAGAGAGTTCTTATTCTTCCATGCAATTTCTTTTCAAAAAGGTCTAAAATAACAATACTAATGTTCATGTATTAAATGAAGAATGCTAGTTAAAACATCACAGTGAGGTGAAGGACAGGAGATTAAGGAACGGGTGATGGAGAAGGGGGGAGGGGAGAAAGAAAATCAGAGAGAATCATGCAATCTTTACATTTACCAATAAGAGATTTATATAATCTTTCCAATATTTCCCAATGAATGATTTCTGCAACAATCCTTTTCTCTAGTCTTACCCTCCCCCTCCTCCCCCTTCATTCCTCCCCCTTCATTCTGCCTTTATGGCATTTTCACGCGTGTTTTTTTTTTCCATACTCCATGTGTGCATGTGCATGTGTAGTTATGTGTTCATGTGCACGCGTGTGCATATATATATTTGTGTGTGTGTGTGTGTGTGTGTGTGTGTGTGTGTGTGTGTGTGTTCATGTGTGAGTGCATGTGTGTGTGTGTGTGTGTGTGTGCATGTGTGTGTGTATATGTTTTCTGACCCGTGTCCACTTCAACATTCATCAGTAACGTAACCATATGTTATCACAAAAGACTGTCCATACAGAAAACGTGAGTCCAGCCAAAGTGTGGGTTCATCACTTACGGTAATGTGCCAGATCTGTATACCATTACTGTATCCAAGAACCAGCAGCAGAGGACTCCCTTTCTCATCATGTCCACTCAGGTTAGGGTTACTGCAGATATCTGTCAAACATTGCCTATGGTTAACTAAAACATTCACTTTTGTTAACTTCGTTGGTTGATTCAAAGCCTCAAAGAACAAAAGATCTCATAAAATACAAGAGGTATACATCTTCATGTGGAGATGCATGAAATGGCAAAATATAAATCACTAATAAGATCATATAATGCGCTGTATTCATATAACACACACACACACACACACACACACACACACACACACACACACAATCTTGGGCATAATATTGAAACACAAACGTAAGTAAAGGGACAAATATGCACTTGGAGTTGTACACAACTGTAAGCCATGGTTAAATGTAAGATTCATTCTTTCACATGTGATTGCATGCACACACATAAACACCAAAAAAAAAATGAAAGCTCATGGAAAAAGAATGCTTAGCGTCCTCTCTCTTTCTCCCTCTCTCATTCACTACTACCACAAAGAAACATTCTTCCTCTCTCTACACACAAAGCAAAACATGCACACAACACTCTCTCTGTGTGAAAAAAAAGGTCTAGAACACTCTGTGTACGCATGTACAACTCACCGTTGACATCACACTGTTCGAACTTGACCCACAGTACCTTCTCCCGGTCCTCCTGTTTGGGCCCGCTGCTGTAGGCCTGAAATAGACACATCTGTGTGACGGTAATGACCACGCCATTCTCTGTGACAATGATGAAAATGATATGCACCTGCAATCTACAAAGCTATGACTATGACGGTCACGCTGATGTCACACGCCAAAAGTTACACATCAAGACATCTCTTTACAAGATGGTAACACACACCTACCAATGTCAACAAGGGTGACACATATGGTTAATGACAATACCAAGTCTGCATGATAAGGTAAACGGTAATTTCACAGTTTTCAAACAGGCAATGACATAGGAAATAAAAGAGCCAAGAATGTCTGTTCTAAGTTTATGATGAGCCTTTCACTGTGAACAAGAAAAGAAAAACTGTTGTAATTTGCCAAATTTGTACCCTGCTTTTTTTTACCCCCATAATCATACCAACAAGTTTTTGATCATTCTTCAATTACCTCACCTAACAAGAGACTACTCTACTGTGTTAAATGTGGTTGTTATCTATGGTTGGGTTAACATCTCATCTGGAGTTGACGGAAACAGTGAAATACCCTCCACTTTTCAATTCAAGAAAGTTTGAAACACATAGGCAACCTACTGATGTGCACTCCTCTGTGACAAAAGAATTATCTTTACTAACTCGGCATGTGCATACACCTCTGCAACAAAGAATGATCTTTTCCTACTCGACAAGTTGCAAAATAACCACAGCACAAGTTTAATGCTCAGGAAGTCAAACTGTATCTGTAACATGAAGAATACAAAGAATCTATGTCATGACAAAGAATAATCCCAACCCCCCCGACCCTCTCCAGCATCCCCTCTCCCTAAACTCCCCCCTCCCCGCCCCCTCTACGAAAAAAATTGGAATTGAAACAATAATAATCAACAGCAGTGGTATATAGCTAGTCAATGAGCAAACAATGCAACCATCCATGATAGTTGAGACGCAGTGCAAAGATGTGGGCCGCATGCTGTTAGTATATACAGAGATGGCAGATAAATATCACAGCAGCATGACAACAATGATAAGTAGCTGTGGAGGCACAAGCAAACAAAAATCATGAACTTATGAAAAGTGTCAAAACTGTGAAGGACACACAAAAAAAACATGATGGTAATAAACTTAAAATTCTTTGGTTTCAACTTGCCTATTTTCCCCATCATCTTTCTAATGGTAATAATGATAAGAGTGTAATAACAACAAAAGCAATTTACAAGAATTGCAGCCATCACAATGATGCTATTTAAAAAATCCACAACAAAACAACAATCAAAATACGAATAGGCGAATAAAACAATAATTCATAGCACAAGATGTGTTTTGCTGTCCTGTGTACAAATACGATCCTTGGTAGCTGCAAACTCAAGTCAAAACCTGTGAATGAACACAGAGCAAAGCCCAGTTAAACGCACTTCAGACAAGGTAAGAAAATGTCCAGCACATCAATAATGAAAAAATGTTTTTTTAATAATAAGAAGCAAGTTACTAATACCTAGTTCACTATGCTAAATAAATGAAAAAAAAAAAAAAAAAAAACTGTTTCAAGAAAGAAATTCACAAATTAGAAAGCAGTCAGATAAAATTTAAAAATAAGTTAACCCCAAAAAGAAAGCACTAAATCAAAAAGCATTATGGAAAAAAAGGAAAGACAAAATTCAAATACTTATTTACCTACATCTGAATGAACGGATTTTTTTTTTTTTTTTTTTTTGGTGTAAATAAAGAAAAACAATAACGCATCACACAAATGAGTATATGCCAAGTACATATGAAGCATGAAATATAAATCAATGAAAGCCACAAAATAAAAACAAATACTAGGATATTATTTCAAAACTGAGAAGGAAAAAAAAAGGGCATACACACGCATGTGCGATGTATTAATAATAAAAAACAAACACACACACACACACACACACACAAAAAACACACATATATACTTATTTTACCTGTGGTACAACTGATATAAGATTAACAACACTGTCCACCACCGACTTGTCACTGGAAAACAGAAACAACAACATATATCAGGTTGATTCTTTCATTATGAACACTAAACATGTGTGCACAGATCTCTAGCACTGTGCACACAGTCCCACTGATTAAATGCAGTCATTCACAAAATCTGTGAAACTTTTCTTCCAATCACCTTCAAACTACTGAAAAACTTCAGTACCATTATGGCAATTACTGAAGAAGACACCACTGCAGCATGTACAGTTCAAACAAGTACAGAATTATAATACATATGCAATACAAATGTGAAAAACTGACACTGTCCCGCCCCCTCCCCCAAAATCTATGAAGATATACTGAATACCAATCAGTCTAGATATACTGAATACCAATCAGTCTGTTTTTCACTGAAACTGATTTACATTCAATTATTACAGTCCTTGGTTTGCACGTGTGTGTGTGTGTGTGTGTGTGTGTGTGTGTGTGTGTGCGCATGCGTGCATGTGTGTGTGTGCACGTGCATGCATGTATGTATTGTGTGCGTGCATGCGTGCATGCGCGTGTGTGTGTGTGTGTGTGTGTGTGTGTGTGTGTGTGTGTGTGTGTGTGTGCATGTGTGAACTTGATGCATCCTTTGGCCATAGATGGTCAGAGTAATGTCTCATGAAGGACAGAACAGACTGTCGTTGATCAATGCACTCTCAGGATGTCTTGAAACTGAACTCTTCCAGTCCTGACAATCCTGATCAGGAATATTCAGTTTATAATGGTTCCAGCAAAAGATATTCTGGACAGGGAACTTGGAAAGTTCTTTAATAATTAACAAATTAAATTACATTCTCAAATACTAACTAAATAATATAAACATAAAATTCATATGGCAACAGCAAGTGGAAGAAAATTATATAGCACTTCAGCTGAGAGCTGTAGCAAACAACTTACTGGTATTTATGCATCGTTCCAAAAATTCTTAGTTATAAATAAAACCAATCAAAAGCATTGGAACAAAGTAACACAAACTAAGCATAACATAAAAAGAACTGCTGGAATTTAGGAAATTCACACACAGTGGCACCAAACTAAATCACAACATGAACACAAGTTAAAACTCATACTCTCACAATGGATCAGTCCCACTAGATACTTCTTTGCCCTGGGTCTACACATGGGTTCAACAAATGTTGACAAGACAGCTGGTAACAGGAATTCTTTTGCCCCCAACCCACCCCCTCCCCTTTGGAAATCTTCCCCATCAACCTTCCTCCTTGACAGAGAAAAACTGAACCACCTCAGTCGTCTATAGTAGTCTTTGTGGATGATGGCACACAAAACCTCACTGAAAAAACGTATAGCATATTTTTGCCATGTCATTCATCTGGCTGAATAAAAGAAAGAAAAACAGGGAATGTCTGTTTTGTCAGTCAACAGTGCTGACCATAAACTATTGCCTGGTCCAGTCAAAATCAAGTGATTGATACCAACTGTATCAGTTCAGACACAGTTAGCAATCTGAAGTTAATGTTTACAACTAATAATTAGTTAACCAAGTGCTCTCTAGCAGTTCACAGTTTTGGGGGTGGACAGTTCATGCTTCCTTTGAATTTTAATTTTCTTCAAATCCTGTGTGTTGAAAAAACATTTAGTCTTTGTTATTGTTAATAAGTATGGCTCATTAATATGAGGATGTGCTCTTTCCTGTCAGTTGGACTTATCTAAAGACTTCACATGATAATGATAAACAGAATGATCTGCTATTTGCTGCTAAACGGACTGTTTTAGTGTTTAGATAACACTGTTGGAGTTTACATGAACTTTTCTACACAAAGTCACAACAACTAAAATGTTTGAAATGGGCACCTCACTGCATCATTACACACTGCAAGCATTATTGCAGCACAGGACAAGTCAGCTCAGACATATCGCAATTAAGATTTGTTTGTCAATGTTGAGCTGGAAGAAGATTCTAGTTTCTACATAACTGTGAACACTTGTCTACTTTGTTTTGTAAGAGTATGAAAGAAAATCTTTAGAGAAACAAAGGGGGGGGGGGGGGGGGGGGGAGGCCAGAATCTGGTGTCATGTCAGAATGTACTGTGGATGCAGTTTCTAAGTGCACAGAGAAGTGTAGCAAGTCATGGTGATAGCGACTGAAAAAACAAAACACCTTGTAAGTACTATAATCAGGCTAACAGTAACACAGGTAGCAGTCTGTCCTTTTGGAGCAGAACACACACACAGAAAAGGAGAATCTGGTCCATGCCATGATAGTCATTGTCATCATCATGATTTTTATTATCTGGATCTGTATACATTTGCAAAGTCTTAGCTTGCTGGCTTGTCATGTAATGATGAAATTAAGAAGACTACAATGTTGTTGAAATACATAAAAATGCTGCCCCCCCCCCCCCCCCCCCCCCCCCCCCCTCATCCCTTATATCTGTTCTCTCTCTTTTTCTCTACCATGCACCAATCAAGGCTAGACCGATAGATCTACAATCAAGCAAGTTGTACAGCACTCATTGGGATTGTAACCCTGACTGGGGCGCTTTTTTTTTTTTTTTTGTAACCCTGACTGGGGCGCTTTTTTTTTTTTTTTTTTTCAATTTGAATTTGAGTGGCAGTTCACATTCAAAGAAACATAAACTTTCGTGTGCAAACGTTCTGGTCATCTGACAATAGATGACAACACAAATTCCGCCACACAAAGTCTCGCCCAGAAAATCAGAACTGGATTCAATTGCCAACTTCAAATTCATCATTTCACGAACTTGAAGAACTCGACAAAATCAGTAATGAGAACGTAAAATTTGGGAACCAATACAGATTAACAGGGTGAAACAAACTGCTTTCAAATGGACATTGTGAGCTAGATTACTGTCTTGTTTTCAATAATTATAACAACAAAGACTTGCAACTTGTGAGTACAGCACACATAAACAGGTCAAACCTGTAAGGCTGAGGTCTGACGACACAACAGTTATATTTCACTCCCTTCCGCGGTGATTCAGCGGCCATTTTGACAGAAGCAAAACCCTCACAGTGTCAAAATGCCTCTTACTTGGTAAAATCACATGTAAAAATTGTAATGCGTGAAAGAACGTTCTGTGATCAATAACCAAAGTATGACGTCGCCTTCTGTTTTGATAGAAGTTGTTCTTCTAGACTGATAAGGGACGTCACTCTCATAAATGAAAATATATTCACGATAAATAAATGATACGGATGAGAAGCGAAGGAGGGCAGGTGGGCAAGCTGGGAATCAACAAAATCAATATGTTTGTGAATATAAGTATTTTGTAGATAATAATGATGTGAGTGAATAGCCAGAATGAAAGAATAGACAAGTAGGTAAATAAACAATAATAGTAGATAACATTCATATTTATTAAGTTTAGAAATAGATGTCAGTTGGCTCTATAGCTCAGTTGGTTAGAGCGTCTGCCTAGTAAGCAGAAGGTCGAGGGTTCGAATCCCCCTGGAGCCTAGTTTTTTTTGCTTTTTTTTTTAATGTTATCTCTCTCTCTCTCTCTCTCTCTCTCTTTTCTCCCCTCATACTTTTGAAGTATTACGAATTCGTCCAATTGTAACCGTATGTGGGCGGCACTTCTAGTTTCTTGTAGAGACACAGTACATCAAAGTCATACTATGCTAGTTTTTTTCAATTGTTGAGATCCTCTTTCTGGCACTGTAGCAGTTCCAAATACAAATCCTGAAATATTTCTTGGATAGTCTTTCAGCTTTTGTTATATTCCTACCTACCTTTCTTCTTCTCCCACCTCTTTTACTACGCCCACTATGTTTTGTGTGGACCCAGTTTTAAGTCACACACACACACACACACACACACACACACACACACACACACACACACACACACAAACGTTCAACACAGCCTATAGCAGTTTGATCCGCGAAGTCTTCTCTTCTTCAAGTGCCAATGATATGCCAATGCCGGCTTACTTCAGGGTGTGAGCACCTATGTCTCAAAAGAAGATAACTTTCTCCAGGCTCCACCAGTGCTGGGTCTATGTGCCCATCAAGCGACTTGCCACAGGAAATATCGAGACTGTACCAAGGCCTGAAAAGTCAAAGATACCTGAAGTCTGGCAACGCTTCACGAAGCTGCAGAAGACTTATCTTAAATAAATGTCAGCGAACCGCCCAGAGAAACGTGGACAAACGAGTCACAAGACAAAACACAACGCGTTTCGACCTCTTAGGTCTTCCTCAGGCGAAACAAAAACGAAAAAGATAACGCACAGCAAAGCTGCTAAACAAGGATGATGGAACAAGCAACCCGTAGCGCCTCAGTTCTCAAGAGCAAAAACAGTATGTCTCCGTTAGCATTTTCCCTCTGAACAAACAAACAAACAAACAAACAAACAATAGACTGACTCATAGTGGTATTCTCAAGAAGCAAGATTCAACGCCCATCTTGCGCCGGATTTGACGAGATAAGTGACTGTTCGTTCTTCGTTTTCGTTGTCCTGAGTGTTGTTTATCTTGCCTGAAGAAGACCTAAGGGATCGAAACGCGCGTCGTGTTTTGTCTTTGATTCATTTGTTCATGTTTGGCGGATGTATTACTTAAACTTTTTAAAGATTTTCCAAAAAGCAATTAAATTCAATATTCTTCAAAGAGAACACAACTGAAATCCCAGACGCAGGAAATTTCCACTCCAACACAGACACATTAATGGTGTCTCAGCCAGATATCCCGAAGCTCCGCTAGAAACTGGGGGGTCCAGCAAGGCAACGGGTCCTGGTGGCGTTCTCGCTCTCCCTCTGTGCACTGGTGCTGCAGAGATCACATCAGCCCTCACTCTTCTCTTTCAGAGGTCCCTGTCCACAGGCAACTTCGCTGAGGCCTGGCACTGCGCCTGATACACCCTGTCTCTAAGAAAGTGATCGTAATCAGGTCTCCAGCTACCGCCCAATCTCCCTCATCTTAATCTGTTAGGAGATTCTCGACCACATCGTCAGATGAGCAATGACTGCTCATTTTGAGAAACGCCAGATTTTGACCGAATGTCAATACGACTTCAGGAAGAGTAGATCATGTGATTTGCAGCTGGTCCTCAATATCCACGATTTTGTCACAGAGCCTGACGGAGGAGAACCAACCAGCACTACTCTCCTCGACTTTGCCAAGGCCTTTAGCAAGGTTCCCAACAACAACGTCTCCCCCTGAAGGTCCATCATTATAGGATCAGAAGTTCTACCTTACAGTGGAAAAAGTTTTTTCTTCTGAACAGACCTCAAGGAGTCATCATCACAGAGCTTCGTTTACAGGTTGCATAATGTCATCTTGGGGGCACCTCAGGAGTCTGTGCTTGGTCCCACACTCTCTCTTGACCTATATCAACGACCTGAGCAAAACATAGCAGTTTAGGCCTGCCAACAAAACAGTGGAGACCATGTTAACTCCCAGTTACAACAAAATGTAAACAAACAAGAGGGGCGGGAACCGACACGGTTGATAAGGATCAGTTTCGACAAACGTCACACCCTAACCATCAAGACAAGAAACCTTTCCTTTGCGTCTATAAAGTGCATAATCAGTCTTTCATAAATCACCAGCACCAAGTACCAGAAGACTGAACTGACAAAGAAAGACTTATACTATGGTTCTCATATCCATGTCATGGCTGTAAAGGCAAACAGGATCCCTGCTTTCATCCACAGAATATTCGTGGATCTTCCACCAGTCCACCCCAGCGGCCACAAGGTTCTCGTTTGACCAGTCGTGAAATACGCTGTCGCACTCTGCGATCTCCACCAGCATTGCCCCACAGATCGATAGTCTTGAGCATGTCCCGATGCCCCTGCTGACAGACACATCATATGAGACTTCAGCACCAGCATCAGTGCCTCTACGCTCGTCTCCAGACAGAAGATGGAGCTCCCTAAAGGCCGTAGGACGACAGCAAAGGCAATGCTGATGTACAACATCAGAAAAGGCATCGTCGACTCTGCGACTTCCGGACGGTATACCGCAGCCTACCTCCTGACTATCCAGAGGACGGCCCAGAAATCTGCATGTCCACACACACGCCCGCTCTGACGACAACAAACATCCTTCCCTTTCTTCGCTATCCAACATATTATTTGGAATGTCCTTCCATCCTCCTCGTCCTTCACTGTCGACTCTCCAGCTGCCTCCAGATCAATCATTATGGCCAGGGCAAACCCTTAACGTGAATGGCCTCCACTCCCACCCCCATCTCAATCCTTCTCAAAAATCTATAAAGAAAAAAAAAGAAAAAAAAAAAAGCTTCCACTGGAAAGTAGGGCTGTTGTAGGTTGGGGCAGGGTCTGTCGGGTGTAAGCCCGGGGATCACCACGGTGACGGGAAAAAATCCAGTTGAACCTCCAGCCTTCCACCCCCTGACCCCCCCCACCCAGCACCCCTCCCCCGCCTCCCCTTGTTTGTTTATTTGTTTGTTTGTTTTCCCCCTTTTCAAATCCCAGCCAGCAGTCCATGTGGGTTTGCTGTCCAGAACCAGTTGGGCTTTCCACATTATTTGGAAAGAAGAAGCAGAACCGCAAAGAAGATGTGGATGGAAGAAATGCAAAAAGTGAGCTGGATCTCAGTTTCAAGGAACTAGTTGAGGGGGTAGACAGGGATGGATGGTAAGGGGTAGGGTGGGAGGGAGGGGATGGGGGGCCACGTGGATTGTGGACTACGGAATGTCCGTACGGACAAGTAATGTGCTGAACACATGATGAAGAAAAGTCCTAACTACATACAACGCACACCAAACTGTAGGTGTGGCAATAATGGAAATGAGATTAAAACTTACACACACAGAACTTCAGTGGAAGAAAACAGCCTCACAACGTGACAGGTGAAGAAACCTATGGTATCATATGAAAGTGCTCGAAATGTGTCAATGAAGGGATGCGTTTTGAATGTGAATGTATTTTCACTATGGATTTCAAAGTGGTAAGAGACAGACATTACGGACATAGTATTGAAAAAAAAAAAATCCCACGGAGCAGATCCACAACAAGAGAAAGCAGGCAGGCCGGAAGACCTTTTTATTTTTATTTTTTTTTTTTAATAAAGATGTTTCTGATGAAGTGCATGACAGATGCGTGAATCATCCGAAGAAGAATGGAGAACGTCAACGGATACAGGTCCCATAGATGGACAGCTTCAGACAAGTAAGGTGGAGCTGTGTCAGTTATAACATTGTGACAATGCAGTCAGCTTTTTGTGTTCCATGCAGCTGGAAACAGGAAGCCTATGCAGGCTACGGAGCGGGGAGGGTGACACATCCTCGCTTCAGTATTTCGAAAATGAGGCAAACAAACACAATCTACATTTCACTGCCGTCGACACTACTTAGGAAACTTAGCATGAGAGGCATCGCAATAGTCCAGTCGAGAGAGAATCTGAGATGTGACTAATGTTTTTGTAACTATTGTAGGAAGCAAATGTCTAATGGAGCCTGCGGTACTGATATGGCGCTTTGCGGTCGTCTGGGCTATACTCACCTATACGTTTTGCTGACCCGAGTACTCATTCCAGGTGATTTCTAATCGCCAGATCATAACAGAACAAGAGTGGCGATCTGCCCACATTTGACTCACCTGTGATAAATATGTGCAACAGCGGAACGACAGCCCAGGGTAAGTAGGGAAGTTGAGGTACATCGACTTTAACTTATTTCATCAGCATCTGTAGGCTTTATCACCATACGTCCGCTAGCACTTTTGCCCGCTGCTCACCGTACACGGCTGTTCCTGCCCCAAGGCAGCACTTTGAAAATTAATGTCCTAATCTTTAATTAGCCTACTGCTGCTCTGTATGCAAATTATGCAACGATGACACGTGCACCTCTCAAGATGACAAGTTCATACCAGAGATCTGTTTCTGTCAATGTCACAGGTTTTTTTTGTTTTGTTTTTTTGTTGTTTTGTTTTAAATAAAGAAAATCCGCTTACGAATTGAGAACACTCATCAGCAAATCATCAATGTGACGAAATATTTTGACGTAATGCGCATTAGACTTTACAGTAAACATGTGGTCTAGCTTAATTATGTGTTAATACATTAATTCCTTCCTTCACCTCTGCTCGGTAGAAAAATGGCATTAAATGGTGTGATCTTTGCAAAATATAGCTACTATGCCGCTGAACGAAAGAAACAAACAAATTACAAGACAAATACGACGCGTTTTCGACTTCTTTGGTCTCATCATCAGGCAAGACAAACAACATTCAAGACAATGAAAACGAAGAACGAACAATCACTTATCTCCTCAAATTGGGCGCAGAATGGACGTGGAATTCGAAATCAAATTGCTATTTATTAGTGTTTGTGTATGATATCACTTAACATGTCTATCATCAGCATATAAAGCAATTGTATGACAAGACAATATTTTGAACCTATTGGTTTTGTTGCAGGAAGTGTTAGTCACAGATTTCCAGCTGTTACGATTCAGTGACATCTTTACGCTTAGAATAACTGGAAAGGTCTTCAGCAGGTTTATCATCCTGCCAAGTTGGATTACAGGCGATCAAACCTGAAATATTCAATATACAGTGTAGTGGAAATAACCGCTTCAAGGCTGAGGCAGATGCACGACAGTCAGCAGCCAGCACGCTCGATGAGAATAGAGGAGCCGTAAGTCCCCAGAGTCGTCATTCTCTCCGAGGCTTTGTCAGTTCTGCAGGCTGTTGAAAACCATCGCCACAAGGAACTCGACTCCCTTGTCTCTGCCCTGGCCATTCTGCATCAGTCCACTGAGAACGCCGTCATTCCGTGAATACTCTCACTCTGCAACATATATGGCGATGAGGAAACTGGCCAAAATTAGAGGAAGACAGCAGCCCCAACTGGAGCAGGAGTCTTGTTTGAGAAAGCCAAAAGCATTATCAAGGAGAGGAAGAGAAGAAGATGGCTTTAGCAGCACCCAGACTTCAGCAAGACGGATGCATACTACCTGCTGCCCAGATCAGACCAAGTGAGCCATGTGAGACTGAGGTCAGGGCATTCCAGACACAAACACCACATGTTCACAAAATTCCACGTTGGCGAGTCTTCAGTTGTCCATGCAGCATAGCCCCAATGTCTGTGGAACACTTCCCGCAGGACTGTCCACTACATCCAAAGCTACGAGCAGAGACCTGGCCTGCAACACACACGATGAGGGAAAAGCTTGATGGATCACTGGAGGCCTCCGCCATTCAGAAGCCTTCGTCAGTGCCTCTGGGGTTCCTGACTGAGTGTACGAAGTAGAAGAAGTCCATCACACCGAGCTGAAACCCGAAGCTCAGACCTCCGCCAAGCACTAGAACACACAATCAAAAAACAACAAACCTATTGAATCCGTCTATCTTTACAGTTCTAACCATCTACTGCTGGTGTCCTTAAAAAAAAAGAAAACGGATGCGTGCCAAATTCACACAAGCCACAAGCAGCACTCCTTAAATAGCCAGTCGTATCTTTTGAAAGGCAAAGAAGCTCCGTGTGCATTCCATGTAGTTTACCCCGTCACTATAAGACATGTCTTTGTAGAGTATTGAGCCATACTTGATGTCAGACATTAACCTTTAAAGGCAGACTCCATGAAAATCCATTTCAAAGATGGTCCACTGAATCTTATTTTAAAGTTCTGAAAGAGGTAAGTAGGCTTAGTTTTTAGTTGAATTACAATTTCGTAAAAGAAATACTGTTAAACAATTTTTTTCGCAATTCAGAAAATCTGGTTCAATGTCCCTTGTAGCTAAGGCGTCCCCTCCAACACAGTGAATATAATCTGTATATGGAAGGAGACACGTCAGCCGCGTGCATTCGTACCGGCATCCAGGGCAGTCAAGAACCCTGGAAATATGCCTGAAACGAGTTTCCCTCCAAAACACAAGGGAGGTAATCTGCGCTGCCTGACTTTGTGTTGACGACTTACACCGATGGTTCGATGGTGAGATCTATGTCTCTTCATTAGAAACAAATTATTTTAGAGTATCGGGACTTGCATGATGTGAGACATAAACATTTTACAGCAGATTCCATGAAAACCTTCTTCAGAGATGTCCCACCTGTGTTGTCTATGAATTTCTGAAAGAGATCAACATTTTTCATCTGATCCAAGATTTTTACAGAAGAAAGAAAATTTTTACAAAATTCCAGTGTGTTTTTAGAAGGTATATTTAAAGGTTGTGTCAATGATATTTTTTAATGACTTGTTTGTTGACCAGCACAGTTACAGCCCTGATATGGCCCTTTGCGGTTGGCTGGGCTTCAGCAACATTACTTCGTTGCATAGTCTTCTTATTCAGAAGCTCTTGAGGACAAGTTGCTTCTGTGTGTGTGTGTGTGTGTGTGTGTGTGTGTGTGTGTGTGTGTGTGTGTGTGTGTGTGTGCGTGTGTGTGTGCGCGCGCGCGTGCTCGTTTCACGAGTGTCTGGAAGAAAGCTTTGACTACCTTTTTTTTTCACTTGAAAACGGTAATTATCACTGTTTACTTAATGATTATTACAGTTTTTCATAAGAAAGAAAAGTAATCATGATGCGAGCCCGTGAGGTCCCATGATATGGGAAGGTCGGGTAAGATGATTTATTCCTAGCTGGGGTCATGCACTGCTATTTAGGAGGCTGAGACTGAAGACTCTGGGAGATAACAGGATGAACGTCTTGTCAGTGCTGTGTTTGGATGGCAGCAGCAGCAATCCAGCAGTTCTTCACGGCTGCCAATGTAGGTCCGCCCGACCCACCGAAGCCAGTTCAGGTAAAGCCGCCTCTGCTGAGGGCGACGATAATCCATCCACAGGTTTTCCATTCATGGCATCTGAGAAAAAAGAAATATCTCCTCAATCCATCCATTTCTTTTTTTTCATTCTGAAAAGTAATTCAACGCCCATCTTGCGCCGAATTCGGCAAAAAAAAAAAAAAAAATGATTGCTCGTTCTTCATTTCCGTTGTCCTGAGTGCTGTTTCTCTTGTCTGAAGAAGATCTAAGAGGTCGAAACGCGTTGTGTTTTGTCTTGTGATTCGTTTGTCCACGTTGTTTGGTGGAGTCTTAGTAAATACTTTTTTTAAATTTGTTAAGATGTCCGCCCACAGTCGCCTATCTTTGCATCCTCCTGAATCCAGTCACGCTCTCAAAGCCGGGAGGAATGAACATCCAGTGGCCTGGCTAAGCCACCAGTGAAGGCATGTAAGGAAACAGTGAAAAGCTGAGGAATC
>JADBJO010000039.1:1267500-1307500 GCA_016801955.1 Conus betulinus | reverse complement strand
TATCTGTGACGTGAACTGGTTTGCATTACATCCATGTGCAGAGTCGAACCAAGGAATGTGACTCAGTGACAATGTCTTCATGTGTTCGTGGAAACGGTGTTCTGTCTGCCCAATACGTGGGAAAAACATATTTTTGCCCCTATTTGAAAATTGATCAGTAGCCAATATTCCTTTGCGCAACGTGTCGTTCAATAACTGAGATTCTCAGAGGTGTCTTGGAACAATACTGGATAATCTAGCTAATTAAAGTAATGGGCCCTTTAATGTAGTTGAGAAAAATACTGAGCGGATGATGGACTCTTCTGTACGCACATCATTTGCCTGAGTGGGTTTTCGTGTGGGAGCTGAGGCTATCTTTGAGGTATGCAGTAGTTCGCAAATGCTGCAAGGGGAGACAAACAACATGGATCACTGCATCTCCCTGTTCCTCTTTGCCTTATTGGCAGTCGCTCTGTTTGCCTCAAAAGTCTCTGTGCACGCCCTAATGGGTGTATGAGTCTCCAACAGGATCTTTACCAGCAGTATGTTCCCAGTCGACAGTGTCCATATGGCAGCTCTTGAGGCTGGCCTTCAGAGTGTTTTTGTGCCTTACGAGCGTTCTGCCTTGGTCATGCTGCGCCTGCTTCAGCTGGCCAAACGGCAGCATTGAGGGGATCCTGCTGTCCTCTGTATGGTTGACATAGCCAGCGCATCGCAGCTGACTTTTGATGAGTAGACACTCAATGCTGAGTGGTCCACATTCCGCAGAACCCCAACATTAGACATTTTGTCTTGCTACTTGCTGTTGCAAATCTTCGCCGCTTGCTGTTGCAAATCTTCGCCACTTACTGTTACAAATCTTCGCCACTTACTGTTGCAAATCTTCGCAGGAAACTGCAGTGGACTTGTTGCAGCCGTTGGATATGTCGTGGTTGGCAAGTTGTGGCCTCACAGAGATACACGGCAGAACATTCAGAACCACCGTTCTGCACACGGCAAATATTGGAGGACAGTCTCACGACATGACCTTCCCACACTTCTTCTTCGTATACTCAGACAGGAACCCCAGAGGCACTGACAAGGCTGCTGTACGCGGAGGCCCTCCAGTGATCCATCTAGCTTTTCCCTCATCGGTGTGTTGGCAGGCCAGGTCTCTGCCCTTAGCTTTTCATGTGTGGGAAGTCCTGCAGGAAGTGTTCCACTGTCATTGGGGCTGTACCGCATGGGGTAAACTTGAAAGCTTGTAAATGTGGAATTTTGTGTTTCACTCTGGAGTGGCCTGTCCTCAGTCTCACAATGCTCACTTGGACTGATCTGGACAGCAGGTAGTATGCTTCCTTCTTGTTGAAGTCTGGGTGCTGCTCAAGCCATCTTCTCTTTTTTGCTTCTCCTTGATAATACTTTTGATTTCTTAAAAGAGACTCCCTGCTCCAGTTGGGGCTGCTATCCTCCTTCCGTTGCCCATGGTTAGCTTCATCATTGCCATATATAATGCAGTGTGAGGCTATCCACTGGATGGCAGTATTCTCAGTGGACTGCTGCGGAATGGCCAGGGTAGAGACAAGCGAGTTTAGTTCCTTGTTTCGAGGATTTCTAACAGCCTCTAGTACTGATAAAGCATCAGAGAAGATGGCGACTTTGGTATGTATTGCCCCTCTATTCTCATACAGCGTTCTGGCAGCTGACTGTAGTACATCTGTCTCGGCCTTGAAGTTTTGGAGAACTTGCCGGTCGGGATGGCTTGTCGGGCAGGAGTTCCATTCATCAGCTTCAGGAAAATTCCTCCATCTCCGTTTCTTGTAGTCTCATCTGCTGAGCCATTTGTATATGCACGTGTCCAGAACTCTTTTTGGGGTATGTTTGCTCTATGTAGTCAAGGGTTACTGCTTTCCTCTCCGGTTCTGACTGTGTGCCCTTTGTTAGAATACCAGGAATGATGACCCTGATTTCTGGGAATTGATTTCTTTTTCATGGTGGTAGTGAACTGTGTGATGGAATTGTCTTGTTCCCTTGTTGCAAAAAATCAGGATCCTGTCTCTCAAGTCTGCGTGCGTTGTGCACAAAGCTGCTGCGCTTCAGTCTGCACTTTGTGGGCTCTAACATTCTTTTGTGCATGGGGTTATTCTTTGTTCTCTTAAATTTAGCAGATTGTGTGAGAACTTTAGTATCTCGTTTGCTTTCGAGGCTCTGAAGTCCTGTTAGAGTATTCATGGCTTGGATCGGAGCTGACTTGCATGCACCTGTAATGATCCGGAATGCCTGATTCTGAACTGTTGAGGCCTGTTTAAGTTGGTTTTTGGATGATCCGTCCCCCATGTAGCTGCTCCATATTCAAGGACAGATTTACTCATCCAAGGTACAGCTTCTTCTGAATGGTGTGGTCTGCACCCCGGATGTCTTCGATAACTGATTCATCAATGCCAGCCGCAGTCTGGCTCTTGCCGTGCAGTTGTCGATATGTCGTGTCCAGGCCATTCTTGAGTCAAAGGTGACCCACAGATAGGTTGGTGACTTGTTCTGTGGCAGGACATGACCATTCACCTGGAGGCATGCGCTTTGCTCTTTTGTAGCCAGACTGAAGATAGTATATGCTGCTTTACTGGCACTGATGGTCACAAGCCATTTCTTTGTCCATGTCTTGATCTTAGTTCATGGCCTCCTGGATCTTTACTGTGGCTGTTGTAACATATTGTTCAGAGCACCAGATAACAAGGTCATCTGCATAGATTGCATCATGGATCCATGCAGGGATGTCTTCCAGGATATTATTCATGAAGATGATAACAACGTGGGAGAGAGAACCCCACTTTGTGGGACGCCTTCTTTCATTGGTTTTTTGCTTGCTTTGGTGCTTTCTATTTTGTACCCGGGCTTTCCCGTTGGTCAGGGACTGGCTGATCCAGTTGTACATGTGGCTTTTGATCCCATACTGGTGCATCTTAAGCTTCAGACCTTTTTTTCCAGACTGTATCAAAAGCTTTTTCTAGGTTGATCCAGACTGCTATGGTGTGTTTCTTGTCTTGCAGCGCATCTTCTACTTCTTGTGCAATATAGGGAACCTGGCCTCTATAGATCTGTGTTGTCTGAATCCAGCCTGCTTGCCAGAGATAATGTCGTTCTTCTCCAGGTACCAAGTCAGCCTGTTATTGGGTAAGCCTGTCTACAAGTTTCCCAACACAGCTGGTAAGACTGATGGGTCTGTGACTATCAGCTTTGGTTTTGTCTTTTCCCTTTTTTGTGAATTGGGATGTTAATGGTATTTTCCATGACTGAGGTACAGATGCATTTTTCCAGCTGGCGTTGAAGATGTCGACTAGCGTTTTCCGTGCAGACGATCCAAGGTGTTGCAACATCTCATTTGTAATGTTATCAGGTCATGTGATTTTTCTCCTTTTGTAGCTGCTTTATCCCTTCGTTGAGTTCTGTTACTGTGAAGGGTTTTCTTCATTACTTCTTCTGTGTCCATGTTCCTGTACTTTTTCTGTTGTTGTGACAGTTCCTTTTCTCTGCCTTTAGAGATGCTGATGTTGCTGATCTTTTCAAAAGTTGTTAATAAAAAAAAAAAAAAAGGCAGCAGCTCGTCTCCCAGCCACTATTTCTTCATTTTCTTCTAGAACAATGGGTGTTGCCGTTGGTTTTTCATTGTTCATGGCTCTGACAAGATTCCATAATTTTCTTTCATCTTTCTGCTCCATGTTGAGATTTTCAGTTTTTCTTTTCTAGTTGTTTCTTGCAGCCTGGATGAATGTTTTTGTATATGAAGGCGTTTTTTTCTTTAAGGCTGATGTTGTTTTCTATTGGTTCTTTCTCTTCTTTTTTCTCTTGCTGCATTTACTGATCTTCCAACTGCTTGAGTTCTTTAGTCCAGTAGGGCCTGTAGTTCTTTCTGGGCCCTCTTGGGATGGTTTCTGCAGCTGTTTTTAATATTGCCGCGCTGAAAGCCATGGTCATATGGTTTACGTCTTTTCGGCGAGTGTTGACGTTCACTGTGTATTCATCAGTAAGCACAGGGTAGTTTCCAATCTAGCTTTCTTGTAGTTCCATCTGGCAGTGGTTTACAGTCTACCGGATTGTGGTTGAGGTTTAAAGAAAGTTTCACAGGTATGTGGTCACTACCAACACACTGGTCAAACACTGTCCTTTCTGCACTTGCCTGCAGGTTTTTGGTGGCAAAGGTTAAGTCTGCTGTTGTTAACGTTAGTCATACGTGAGTAGAATGTAGGAGGTCATCTGGGAGGTTCAGCAGGTGTAGCTGCTGGTCAATCTCCCAGTCTTTCTACCTCCTGTCTTCTGGAGTTTGTTTTTCACTGTATCCCAAGCTGTGTGGTTATTGAAGTCATCGTCGATTAGGCAACCATCCTACATGATATCTATAGCATGCAGAGAAAGCTGTTTATCTCGCGGGCAGTACACATTGTATATTCTTATGTGCTTATCCTGCAGCATGATATCCACCCAGTGATTTCTGCGTTTTCCTCAGTATCCACTGTAATATGCTTAGCTGATATGTGATTCTTTACCAGGATGAGGACTCCACCTTTCTGTCTCCCTTCCCTGTCCTAACGATAGGTCTGGTAGCTCCTTACTGTGAAGCGAAGATTTTCTGTTAGATACGTTTCCTGAAGGCAAGCGACATCTATATATCCTCCTATAGAGTCTTCCAGTAAGGGGGAGTCTTCTTCTCGGTGATTCCCTCCGCATTCCACTGGAGCACCCTCAACAGTTTTGGTTTCACCTCCTTTCTCCCGTCATAGCCAGTCGCCTTTTCCCGTGTCACCAGCCGCCTGGCTTTACTGTAGAACTGGGCACGGGGACCACCAGTAGCAGGGGGTGGGCTCCTTTGAGGCACTAGGCCCGGCACTCTTCCAACCTGGCGGGTCTCCAAAGGACGAGCACCACATCGAGAGTCTCTACGGTTGTCTGTCATATGAGTGTGGATGCGTTGTGCTGCCGTTATGCCCCTGACAAGTCAGGACCAGCACATCCGGCTTCGGCTTGTTTTTACATCAGAGTGATCGCTCTCCTAGACTGGTTGTTGTACTGGGCTGACGAGTCTAATCTTCCCGGCTATTGTTCATAGCTGGAGATGGTTTGTTCATGGGGTGCCCTTCCCAGGAGCTTATAGCGCAGCTCTTGATCGCATGATGCTCCTGTCATTGGATATATGGTGCATTTCACTGGAGATAACAGTGCCACCTGTCATTGCATATATGGTGCATTTTACTGGAGGTAACAGTGCCACCTGTCATTGGATATATGGGGTATTTCAGTGGAGATAACAGTGCAACCTGTCACTGGATATATGGGGTATTTCACTGGAGATAACAGTGCAACCTATCGTCCCGCCCCATCCTGCTAGGAACATTGCCAGCTAGTCCGGGACTGCTTATTCGACCAGGCAAGCCTGACTTCTATCGCAGCTAAACTCATGTCTGGGGGCACACCCCTGTCCGCCACCTGGGGACCCGCCAGTTGGGGGTGTCGCCCCTGCTCCAGGATCTTCCCACACGAAGGCAGCTTTGGTCTCTGCTATTTGCACTGTCACCTCTGCGTATTCAAATTCGTTGCTGTTACAGCGCTGCCGAGGTAGCAGAATATGTCTACTGTTGTTGATGACGAAGTGAACGCTGACAGCTTGTAGAGGTTGAGACATGGCCTCGGGCTTACTGAGACTGATTGTAAAGCCAAAACGGCTGCAGGCTTTGCAAACCAGTCTGTCATGCACTGGATGTCCTCATGGGAGTGCTCATCCAGCGCATAATCATCCAAGAGAGTAACTTAAATAGAATTGCTGTGAACACTCTCGTTTTGACCTGAACAAGCCTAAGTTTGAAAAGTGTGCTGTCCATGCGAAATGGTCTTACACTCCCCTTGTCAAAGTCTCCAAAGGCGTTAATCAGCACTGGTGCAGACAAGAAGAAGAGGATGAGGGCCAAAACATAGCCCTGTTTCACTCATTGGGAATGGGTCTAATTCTTCCCCATTTTCCTGCACTCTGGCTGTAAGCATCATATTAAAGAAGTTATTGGTGCGATGACCTTCTCAGCACACACTATCTTGTGCAAGATCTTGCAGAGGCCATGTCGATTCCTAATGTCAAATGCTTTCCTAATGTCAAATGCTTTCATGTTACGAAAGCAGTCTTGGAAGGTTTTCATAAGTTCAGAAATCAACTGCAGCTGATGAGATTTTCGACTTTCCTCCACTATTTATTCTTCATCGGCCAGAGCGTCAGCTGTAGGAGCTGCCTGGCTTGCTGATGTTTCTGCTTCTTCTTCATGCAGGTGGGGTTACTAAGGTGATCCCCATGAGTCTTGTGAAGCCTGGTAATGTTGCTTTTGCATCTGGCAAACACACCACCAGACATTCTTGAGTTTTAAGCCAGACGTTCCTCGGTCGTCTTTAGGCTTCTGAAGGCAGTGAAAGGTTATAGCCTCAGTTAACTTCTTCAAGCTGAGTTTCATCAGCAAATCTCGTCTTGATCAGAGCTGCTCTGTAACTCTGATATGGCCAGCCATTCTTGCAACAGAAGCAGTGCGTCGTTCTGGTTTATGTCCAGTGTCTAAACATTTTATACATTCCACGCCTCAAGGTCAAGGGCATCTTCGTCTTGCTTCGAACGCATCATCATGTGGATGCCCAAGCCAGCTTGGTCGTTTGCCAGAGGCTTCATGACGTAGGCTTTATTTAGGGATCCCCTCGCGTGATGGAAGACTTCCACAGCAGGACAGCCTTCGTGCAGAGTGGTGGGTAGGGAATTTCAGCAGCAGCCTCTTCTGTCTATCCCCCCCCCCCCCCCCCCCCACCCCACACACACACACACCCACCCCCACTACTTCTTCATCGCCACAGGGCTTGAAGCTGGGCTGTGATGCCTCTCGTAATGCCGGCGAACGTGTTTGCCTAACCAGCACAGGGACGTTTCACAGTGAAGAGGTAGACTGTGTCGCGCTTCCCTCTCTTCCGCCGACTGGCGCTCAAAGCTCCTGGGGCACAAACACTGCCATGTGTGTACGGCCCCAGCAGATGCGATGCATCTGCTTTGGCGAGCGTGGCATGTCATCATGCGTACGAAGGAAGGAGGCATTGCTGTATCCGCACAGAAAGTAAACCTGGAGAGGGATTTCTCTGCCGCGAGGCACTGCTTTTGTTGCCAGGGAGCATGGCCGTTTTAGATTTGCATAGCAGCTCTGTGTGAACTGTTCTCTTTTAAGAAGATCTTTGGTGAAAGATCAAGAGTTCTTCTTCCTGCCCTGTCCAATGGTGAGCAATGGACGTAGGATCCGCACAGATAGTAACCCTGGAGAAAGATGTTCCCTACCGCTTGAAGACACTGGGTGAGTTTCATTCAGACTGAGAGGGCTGCCGACGAAGGCTGACGAGCCCCATCTACCCTAGCCTCCTTAGGGCTTAACCGTTTGGTTCCTGATCAAAGTCAATGATTTGTCACCACCCACAATACCCCGTACTTCTCTTTCTCAGTCAGCTAGATTCTTAAAAGAGTGCTTATACAGAAGAGGCTTTGTTGTGTGCGAGAGAATGAAATAGCTAAAAGAGTATGGCGTGAACATTTGAAACGTTTAAAATGATCATTTAAATGCGTGCAGCGAGCTTTCGTCTCGTGTTATTTGTCGTGTGGAAGGGAACTGTCCGTTTCAGAGCCTTAATTTGTTCGTTCTCCCTTTTTCTGAGTCAGATACCGTGCAGGCATGTCCACATGGAAAGGGCTCGTGACTCAGGCAGAGAGACAGTAAGATAGATAGAGACAGATAGATACACAGCTAGGTAGATGAATAGATGGATGACCCCGGTAGCCTTTGCAGGTATGGCATTTTCATGACAACACAAACACTGCCAATCAAACCACGAAACGTGATGTGGGACATGAAAACCACCCAGAGAAGTCCAATTGCAATGCTCGTCAAATGCTCCCTTATAATCCTCTCATCTGCTATGGCGAGCGTGGCATGTCATCGTGCGTACGAAAGAAGGAGGAATTCGAGCGTCCGGACCATGCCCCACGCAGAGGCCAGCCCGCTGGTATCCTTGGACGAGCATTCCGGTTCAACTGGCTTCCCTTACAATCACTCTCCAAAAAAAACCTTTTATTCACAGAAACCAGTCCTGGTGGAACTAGTTCCCAATATGATAGAACACAGTTCTACAGAAGGAACAGCGATAACTTCAACGGTAAGTGTTAAGTGTCCTCGGAAATCTGTGTAACTGGGACTCTAATCCATCTGGAGTGCTCAAGACGCGATCATTGTCGTTATTGTCTTGGGAATATTTTCTTAACATTTTTTTTTTTTTTTTTTATAGTGTGAATACAAAGTGAATATATGTTTCCGCTACATTTTGAGAATAAGCGACATGTTAATTCAAAGCATAAAGAACACACACACACACACACACACACACACACACACACACACACACACACACACACACACACAGAGGGATGAAAACTGGTGAAATAATTTGAGACATACAGAACAGACAAGGCATCAAATTAAAAGCCATTGAAAAGAGATTAAAAAGAAACAATACGAACAAGACCAGACAGCTGTACCGGTAATGGATCTATGTGACGATTATTGCAATACCAAGAAGCATTGTTTGTATGACAGGACCATGTGTGTTCATACGCATATTTTTCAGGAGCATGAACATACGCATAAATGAGTCTTGTCAAACAAGCAACGCACGACACGACATGAACACATCAGTTTATGAACATCTGTCCAGGTATTTCATTGCCTGTATGCCACTAACCTTTGAATACTAAACTGTTGGAATAAACCGTGTGAACATTTTTTGCTTAAAAAATCCACAAATCAGAAACGGGGAATAAGGTCTCTTTCCCCGCACTTACACGTCACGCAAAATCAGTCATTGCACAGTCATCTGACAGTTTAATACAACAAGAAGTAAACTTCGGTTACTTCCACACGTGGTTTCAAGTAGCTGGTGTCCGAAGTAGATGAGCTGTGGATTTTGAACCCGATCCCACAAACACACTTGTTTCAGTTGTTCGATTTGCCAGCATGTTACTGGTTTGACGACGACCCCCCCCCCCCCCCCCCCCCCCCCCCCCCTCCCCCACCCCCCCCCACCCTAACCCACCCCCACTCTAACCCACCGCCCTCTGTCATTCGCCCCCTACACCCCCTTTCCTCTCTCAGGAAGAAGTGAAGACCGGTCGAAAATGGACAGTTCGGAAGGATGTGGCAAACGAAAACCCAGAGGTGAGGCCAACAGCAGGGCACACAGAAACCAAGAGGCCAGGACTGGGAACAACTGGGGGACTGAAAAGTATACCAGTGTAGCCAGCAGCTGGAACGAATCTGGCTTTCAAGTCAAAGTCTTCGTCTCAGTGGTTGGAGCAGGTGGTTTCGTAGATCATTTGCCTATAGTGTCATGAAACAGCTGTCGGTTTCTGGTGAAAAGATGACAGGGCCCTATGAGCAATGACAGAGACAATTGAAAAGAGTTCCAGCTGGATCTGGTCGAGGAGGAACAAAAATAATCCTCGAAAGGCTTGATTTACCAGTCTGCTACAGGTGTATGATAGCTATGTTAGTAAGGCATCCGTCACAAGGCGACCTTTTCTTCACGCATCCGATTATCCAGGAGGTGTAGGTTTGAATCACAACATCTAAAGGTCTCCCTGGAGTTTCTTCCCACGTGATATTTGAACAGACGGTATAGGAAGGAAATGATAATTCCAGGTGTTCACAAACCACGGGTTTTCCTTTCAGATCAAAATTAGCTGCATTTTCAGCTCATTTGTATATTTGTATATAGCCTAACCAGAAAGGTGAAAATGAGACCAAAAAAACCAAACGTGTTTTGACTTTCTACAGACCTTTTCATCTGCTGCACTGAGTTCTCGTACAACTTCGCCTATTTATCACATGACAGATTTGAGGTATGAATGGGCGGAGGCGGATCGCTATCGGATTCAAAAACTGACCTTGAGCTACTGCTTCGTGAATTTGTCACTGGAATTAGACTGAACGCTGTAGAGTGAGCAGATGTCTGCTTTAGATCTCACTGTATTGAAGGCTACTCGACCACAGTGGCTTGTCATTACTATCCAAAAGCTTTAGTTCAATGATTTGGCGTAATGCTGACTGCATTCAAAACGGATGTATCCTTCCTAGTATTGCCTCAGCCATAAAGCCTACAACACAGGCAACCTGCTCTAATAGAGTTGCGACCACAGCATTACAAGACGAGCATACCTGTACTAATATCCTTTTGTGCTCAGCGCCTTAAGGAAGGGCATGCCCATCTTAATCCACTTTTAGTTACAACACCCACAGCACGGGTAGACCAATCTGATAGAACACGGGTAAAGCAATCCTGATACGCCTGCAGCATGTGTTTGCCCGTCCTAGTATACCTTTGGTCACAACGCCAACAAATTAGGTATACCCGTCCTAATACCACAGCAGTCACAACGCGCACAGTATGGGTGTACCCATTACAGACGATGGACGATGATATGGCGGACTGTCGGCGAGCAAGCTGGGCCAAGTTCGTACAAAACTAGAGAAATAAAACCTGAATAAATTCACGCACACGCCAGAAAAACGTTTTTGGTATGAGACTGCCCGAACTTCAATAAAAAGTAAAGCGTGTTTAACATTTTGTTGTATATGAACACGGAGATCAGTTGACACGAAAACAAAACGGTAGGCTACAAAACAAAAACAAAACAAATTCTGCATTTTTAACATACGTTTGACAGAAGTTTCATTCAGTTTTTCCTATAAACAAAAAGTAAATTATAAACATTCAGACCAAAAGTATAGCATGGGGATTTGTTAATGCAGGCCGAGATCTAAAGCCACTTAAAAGTGTTTACGTGGGTAAGTCTGAAAAATGACCCCTAACATCTGCTGATCTCATGTGAAAAACTTGACAGAAGATAGAGAGACATCATTGTTTCAATGAAGTCGATCGTTGTTCTGAACGTGGAAAGCTGAAGAGTCTATTTGATTATGGTTGCCTTTGACGATATGGTTAGACCACTGGCCATTTTATCACTTTATGCCCTCTTCGCATCTCAGTGTGCCTTTCATGTTCAGTTCTCTGTCTCGGACATCTGTCTGTTTGTACGGCTCTATATATTGACATTCTCGACTTGTAGTACAATGTCATCTCCATCTGAAAGTGAGTTTGAGCTCACGAGACTACAAGCAGTTGTTACCACTGCGTGTGCTGACTGATGCTTTTTTTTTTTTCCCTTCTTTTTTCAAGAAATTATCCTGGCAGTAGCCTATCTGGAACTTCTGATTTCCCCGAAGCATTCGTAAAAACGTTTTCCATCACAGATTTAGACTTCAAGGAAAAAAATGTCGGTTTGCTTATCCTGATTATGGGCACTGATTATAGATTTGTGTCATAATATCTTAATGCGGTCGGTACCAGTCGTCAAATCTGAATTTTTTTTTTTTCCCTTACACAACAATGCAGATTCGTTACAGTTGTTCTAAACTCAGTGCAGTAAGTATTCCATTCAGAAAGCCAGAAAGGGAAACAACCTAGAGGCAAAGACAACTGAGGGATTGGATTCCTTCCGCTCAAACCTGGCAGTGTCGTCGGTTCTCCGTGTCGTCGCCCTTCGTCAGAAGCGCCGCTACCCCCAGGCTATTGTAAGGCCTTCTTTTATACTGAAACCAATGGAGTAGTCTTTGTCCGAGTGTTTTGTGCCTTCACATACCACCTCAGCGGTGGCCTCTTGGGTATTCGTCAGGGTCAAAGCGCCACAGGCTTCTTTGCGGTGCTGAGAAGACACCGAAGTATTGCCCACGGATATGAAGCCAAGAGCATCTCTCCTTGACTTGTGGCATGCAACAGCCATAGCGTTTTTCAGACGCTCCTTGGCACTCAGCTTGTTCGCAGATAGTTCCTGATCCGTCTCATGGCACCGGATGTCCGTTGATTTACCGCGTTGGTGGCTGGCGTGACCACGCAAGAGAGACACACAGCTCGTGAAGACTGCAAACTCATATGAGAAAAAAAAGTCCTAACAGTTTGAGTGGCCAGCTCTTCTGTTCAGCATGGTCACCCCATGGTCTGGGCAAATGGTCCGGCGATTAACTACTTTTCAGTCTCTCCTCCCCCTTACCCCACCCTGTCTGCCCATCGCCCGCTCCCTTCACGCCCCCCCCCCCCCCCCCCCCCCCACTCCGAACTGTCTCATTTTAAAGTTCTTGTTTGCGAATATGTGAAACGCGCGCTCGTATGTGTGTGTGTGTGTGTGTGTGTGTGTGTGTGTGTGTGTGTGTGTGTGTGTGTACGTGCGTGCGTGCGTTCGCGCGCGCGTGAGTGTGTCCAAATGCATTTGAATCGTCACTCCCCTACAAATAATCAAATGCGTGCGCACACACACACGCACACGCACACACAGACACAGACACAGGCAGACACAGGCACGCGCACACACACACACACACACACACACACACACACACACACACACACACACACAGATTTATGTGAATGGGCGCACACGCACATGTGTGTGGTTGCGTTTGTGTGCATGCTTCGGTTTGTGTGTGCATGCGCGCGCGCGCGCGCGCGCGCGCGCGCGTGTGTGTGTGTGTGTGTGTGTGTGTGTGTGTGTGTGTGTGTGTGTGTGTGTGTGTGTTCGAGAGTGAGCAGACGCGCGAGTGCGCGTATGATCTGGACGATTATTCAGAAGGAAATGTGATTATTAAAACTTTCATTTGAATAATCGCTCAGATTGACACTGCTGTTTGGAATCCTCAAAAGTAAAACATTAATTTTTGTCAACGTGGTCAGACGTGACGGTTGTAGATATTGTAAAGAAACAGGCTTAAAAATGTACAGAATGTAAACCACGATCAGCGTATTCCGTTGGAACAAGCGGCGTCCAACGCTTAAAATGTATGATTCTTGTCTCTGCGAAAGTAAAAAAAAAAAAACTTATGCACTTCTTTTTTTTTTTGTTTGTTTTTTTTTTTTTTTTTTTTTTTTAGGATATTGCTCTGATACCAGTAGCACACTATAAGAAACAGATACCACAGTGGTACCACAAAAGTACACGGCAATCCAAACAGATTAACCCCCTCAACTGGGGCTAACAGAAGAAAAAAAAAAAGAAAGGAAAATGGAAGTGCTAACTGCCGCAACGATTTCGCGTGTTAGCTAAGCTTTAGACCAAAGGGCAAGCAAGCAGCAACGGTTTCGCGCGTGTTAGCTAAGTTTTAGTCCAAAGGGCAAGCAAGCCGCAACGGTTTCGCGCGTTAGCTAAGCTTTAGTCCAAAGGGCAAGCAAGCCGCAACGGTTTCGCGTGTTAGCTAAGCTTTAGTCCAAAGGGCAAGCAAGCCGCAAACGGTTTCGCGCGTTAGCTAAGTTTTAGTCCAAAGGGCTAGCAAGCAGCAACGGTTTCGCGCGCGTTAGCTAAGTTAAATTTAGTCCAAAGGGCAAGCAAGCAGCAACGGTTTCGCGTGTTAGCTAAGCTTTAGTCCAAAGAGTAAGCAAGCTGCAACGGTTTTCGCGCGTTAGCTAAGTTTTAGTCCAAAGGGCAAGCAAGCCGCAACGGTTTCGCGCGTTAGCTAAGTTTTAGTCCAAAGGGCAAGCAAGCCGCAACGGTTTCGCGCGTTAGCTAAGTTTTAGTCCAAAGGGCAAGCAAGCCGCAACGGTTTCGCGTGTTAGCTAAGTTTTAGTCCAAAGGGCAAGCAAGCCGCAACGGTTTCGTGCGTTAGCTAAGTTTTAGTCCAAAGGGCAAGCAAGCCGCAACGGTTTCGCGTGTTAGCTAAGCTTTAGTCCAAAGGGGCAAGCGAGGGTCAGGTGAGATGTCGGGGGACGGCAGAGAGAGCGAAAGGTCTCCTCCTACCCTCCCCAAGATCAAACATACCCTTGCTGGACTTCATGGCTTACTGAGGCTGATGACTCATCGGGAGAGTCAAAACTACGATTCTGAGGGGCGAATTAGCGGTTGGGCGGGCGGAAGAGGGGGGGGGGGGGGGGGGGGGGGGGGGGGGGGGGGATAAGGAGTGGGATGGGAAGAGGGGGAGAGAGTGGGAAGATTATAGGGTAGTTGACGGTCTGCACATTTGTATGTTGTGTGTGCAGTTTACTTTATTCATGTATTTTATTTCATTTATTTATGTATTTGCTTATATTTATTTATTTATTGATATAGA
This sequence comes from Conus betulinus, assembly GCA_016801955.1. Lineage (NCBI taxonomy): Eukaryota > Metazoa > Mollusca > Gastropoda > Neogastropoda > Conidae > Conus > Conus betulinus. The sequence goes on along the minus strand of JADBJO010000039.1, from coordinate 1,293,341 downwards.
TAAGTTATAATCTCAGCACAAAAAAGCACAAATCGTAGCACAGCGACAGAGGTCCCAGAAATAAACCGATGAAATGCCATACTAGGGATTACAAACAATATCTTTGGGATATATGACGCAAGAAGGAGATTCAAACGGCACAAAAAGGAGTTTCAAATGGCACAAGAAAGACTGAGGGGTAGAAATTTTTTTTTTCTGTCAGAAGAGGATCGGCTGAGGAATGAAGAAAGCAATGGAGAGGGAATTGAACGACGATGTGAAAACACTGGTGAAAACCTAGACAGCAACGACACAAAGAAAGCTTTTAAGATCGTAAAAAAAATAATAAAATAATAAATAAAAAATAAATAAATAACCAAACGAAAATAAAGTAAAAACTCAGCACTATTCAGGACAAGGACGACGACAGCTGACTCACTCTCAGGAAGACGACGTCATGAATCTAAGGATTGAATACTGCTCCAAGGATCACCGTCAGTCACATCAGCGCTGGAGGCAGGGTTACCTGGTTGGGCACACAGAAAGCTGCTTCGCACTACATGAAAGCTTATCGGTGTTTCGAGTATCCACGCCAGGCTAAAACAATGGTCTTCCTCTAGAATGGAATGTTCCAATACCCCTCAGCGTGTTCTACATCGGGGTGAACCATACGGTTGCCTACAGAAGGAACCGTCCGGCTTCCAGTTAAGTTTGATGTCCTCTGTTGGCTCTGCATAGTACATTTAGTTCGAACTTTCTTTAATGACTGTAAACTGATTTCTAAGCTTAATCAAATCTGTCAAGAATGGAGAGCTGACAAGGTGTACTTCTGTCTGTCTGTCTATCTATCTATCTATCTTTCTATCTATCTATCTATCTATCTATCTATCTATCTATCTGTCTGTCTGTCTGTCTATCTATCTATCTATCTATCTATCTATCTATCTCTATTTGTCTGTCTATCTATCTAAACTGTCTGTCTCTGTCTGCCCATATGTCTGTCTATTGTAAATCTGTCTTCTACTCATGCATCTGTCCGTCTATCTATCTATCTATCTTCTATATCTATCTATCTATCTATCTCTATCTATCTATCTATCTATCTATCTATCTATCTGTCAATACGCTATATAATCATACCAAGCTATGGAAGTTATAGTTAAATACACAAGCTACACAGATTCTGTAAATACATAAATCAATGAAAGTTCCAAATGGATGTGACAACTGGAAAATGCCACAGATCTAGAGCGAACATTCCAGCATTTTTAAAAATGCATATACTACAATCTGCACATCTCACACAAGGAGCACAATACAAAAATGACGACATCAGGCAACAAGCAAGCGAACGCATAGTCTGCAGACAAAACGTCTCCTCGCAGTTGGCAAAAGCTGTTAACATCAGCCAGGACATGCTCATATCTTACTGTGACTCCCTGTTGTAGACAGTTCTACAGGATTTAATACGAGGCAGACGTCCTGAAGGCGGACCACGAGTGTCCCGGATGGACAACCTACAGGCAAGGCTGGACAAACCACCTCTACCCTACTGCACAGGGCCAAGGACAGAGGTCTGCAGGGATCCCCAACTGCCCAAGCATCTGACGTGGCACTCCTACAACCAACGGACCGTTCTGGAAACCCTTGGTGGGGGACAAACAAACGGCTGCTTCTGATTTTTGACGCACGAGAACATCACTCAAATGCATTTAGTGCCTTTTGCCTGCTGTGTGGGCTGGCTGGATGTTTACAGCCTGATCAGGCCCACTGCCTAAACGGAGATCATCGCTAACAGAGATAGTGAGATGACGCCACTGAATCGAAGTCAAGCAGTGGACTACGCTTCTCTCAATATTCTCAATTTCAGTTAAGGTATGGCGGCATTAGAAAGATTGTGAAAAACATGCCGGAAGACGTGAACAGTGTTCACCTGTAGTATTCGTGCAGGTCGTGTAGTAATGAAAAACAGTTTGTCTTTCTGTTTCCGGACATCGCCTATGATTTGGGGTGAGGAATTTGAATAATACATTCATATATAAAAAAAGAAAAAACAAAACATGAAGACATTATGGCCCTGGTTCATTATTGTTTCTTTTTTGCATCTCTTGCATCATGCAGAGAGGCTATGGAGAAGTGCACAGATTCTTTTTTTTTTATGCTTCATTCTTATCGATTTTTTCCGTTTGCTACCGTCCCCTATAGGCCGTACCCGGTACATTTTCCAACTTTTGGTTTTGACACTAATTACCATCAGTTATCATATTCAGTCAGAGAGAGGAGAATGGGGAAACCTACAAAAATGGTGGATTACTAATGGTTTGACATCTTTAGCAGGTCAAGGTCAAGGTCAAGCCCACTGACTCCCCAGAAGTGTGGAACTGTTCCAGGAGATTGGCCCGATTCTGATGTCCGAGTATGTGAGCAGACAGACTGGTCAACAGGTGATTTGTTTTTGTTCGCAGCCATCCGAATGCACCTCTCTCTCTCTCTCTCTCTCTCTCTCTCTCTCTCTCTCTCTCTCTCTCTCTCTCTCTCTCTCTCTCTCTCATCTGCATATAGTGTCATGGCCTACAGAAACCTACAAGTGTTTGTTCTCTGTAGTTGTAGACCTAAGTTCTTGTAACCTTGCTAGCGTTTTCAGTGTATGAAAAGCTGCCTGGCTGATGTCTTCCATATGTTTGCTTCACAGCTATCGCATCATCACCGCATTTCTCTTGGCCTCTCCTTGATGGTCAAATTCTTTTTTTTTTTTTTTTTAATTTGCATTCAGTTACATGGAACACAAACATAAAAAGGGCATTGTACATCAAAAGTCGAAAAATAATTGTTTTAACAACACCAGAGGTAAGAAATGGTGAGAGAGAGAGAGAGAGAGAGAGAGAGAGAGAGAGAGAGAGAGAGAGAGTGGATGGATGTTATCAATGTCGTTTTCATCCAATGCTCTATCTACAGAAACATCTTAAAAAGGCCTCGAATACATCAACAATATAGATAACTTTAGCACACAAAAGACTGATCAAAATTCAGCTTAGGACTATGGCAAATCGCAATCGGATAAATCATACAGAAGTAAAATACATTTAAGAACCATCTATTAATGGTTTATATATCATCCATTTTACACAAAAATCTGAATATTTAGAGATAAATAAGGCATTGTGTTTTTCAATTTTGTATCACCACTCTAGTTTCTTCAAAAATACGGTTGTTCGTGGATGGTTTCCATTCAGTTTGCATGAATATATATACTACTTTTGTAAATAGTATAATGAAGTAAAGGACACTGTCCACAATAACATTTTTATCACATCATAAAAGCACCAGTGATTCAGTCAGTCAGTCTTAAGTTCTCTGCATTGGCACATTTTTCTCTAATCAAATCTGTAAGTACATTCCAAAAGAATTTGACATAACTGCATTTCCAAAACATATGGTCAATAGTATCTTTATTTTGTACCATAAAAACATTTGTCATTGTTACGAACTCCGATTTCTTTTGAAATAACATTTGTACCTAAACATCCGTGCAATAACTTCAGCTGAAACCATTTCACTTTAACATCGTTTATTTTGCTGGTATATAAAAAGCATGATTTCCAGTCATGATGTACCATCACTTTTGAATCCCATTTTCACAGCATTTTGGTCGAACATTATTTTCAATAAGTATATCATAATAAAGCTTTGAACCTTTGTGAATAGCAAATACCTTCTTCAAACAGCAAGTTGTATCGGTATGTTTATTATCGTTACAGAAATACTACATTGTCTAATGTAGTCGATTATTGCAGATTTATACCCAGCAAAGGTGACAAAAAACGACATTAATATTATATTTTCTTTGAAACGCGTATAAGAAAGAAACGACCTTTATCATCAAAAAAGTCCGCAAAACAATGTACATTCTTGTTTGATGGTCAAATTCACTGCGCACTGCATTTGAATATGTTTACTTTTACTCTTTAGATCCCTTCTTATGTCCCTTTGACTCAGAAGCCGTCAGTGACTTACAGTGTGTCCTTCTTGCTGTATCCTGGAGCACTTTATATTCTCCTATCATATTGCCCGTTGAAAGATTGTTCATATCATCATCTAGAAGACTGAGTGCAGCAAATCTCTCACGGGCGCTTGCTTTGAACATGGCTGCATTATAAGGATCCAGGTCGAAGCATACTCATAGACTCTTTTGCTTGTGGTTCTGTTTTAGCTTGGTTCAGATTGTCATCAGTGCTATGTCGCGATCACTGTCACTGTCAGCACCAGGGAAGGTTCTAACCATTTGAGGAGCGAGGATGTGGGTCCCATTTGATTGTGGTTGTCGCAGCTGTGTGTGCCTACCACATAGCTCTTCAAGACACTATGTGTGGGAAAGGTATGTTACTAGGGTGAGCTTATGGCTGCTTGGAATGTTGAGAAACCCCAGTCCTCTTCCGTTATCTAAGCTATTCCCAAGAGCCCTACTATCAGCAAGTACCCAGTACGCCCAATATCACTGTGCTTCGTGTCGCAAACGATGTACAGGATTGACATTTGACCTCGCTTTCTCCATGTTCATCATTGTCAGAGCCTGTTCATTCGCGCAGGAAACTCACAACTCACAAGCAAGAGAATGGTTCATTTGGCTGGGTAACCGTCTCATGTAAGCGTGTGTAAGCGTGTGTGGTGAGCAGACAGACAGCCCGTAGTCAAATAGACAGACGCAGAGCCAGTCAGATCAACAGACAGTGATGGATGCTTTCATGTGTGTAATGGAACTTCAGCTAACCAAAGGCGTGACCTTATCTCCTCAACGTCTTGGGCACAGTCAATGGCTGAGTGCAGGCAGACAGGCACTGAGCCCTAGAAACATCAGGACCTGCATACATTTCTCCCTTTGATCAGGGGGCAGACGTAGTTTATTCCGAAGTTCCCACTGTGTCTACCAACTGATCATTTGGTCGAAATACATAATGCCATCGGCAGGTGGCTGTCTGTCTTCATTTGTTTTTGTTGTCTTGTTGGTTGTTTTTTTTTGGTGTGCTGGTTTGCTTTTGGCCCCGTTGTGTACTTTTACTCGGCAGTTTTTTGTGCCTTTTTTGTGTTTAGTTTTTTTTAGATTTCGGTGGTATAGCAGCTTTGTGCTGGACTGAACTACAAAGAGGTGCACTAAACAAATATATTCTCCGGATTCGGACAGCGGGTTTTTTACTCGAATACTCTATGCTGGGGTGTACTGTTTTAGCTTGTAGGGCCGGGTAAAAGAAAGGCCGGGGCGAAAAGGAGAGGAGCAAAAATTGAAAACGTGGATTGAGGACAGCCATTAAGGGAATTGGTGGTGGAAGGAATTTTGTGTGGGTCTGTGTCTTTTCATACTACGGGCCACGTGACCCTATTCTGATCCAGTAGTCCATTAAGTCACCAACAAAGGGATGATGGTATATCGGCCCTGGCAGGGTAGCTTAAACCAGCCATAGCACAACAACACCATCCCAGAACCCGCTTCCAGACCAGGCGCATGTGCAAGTTCAGTGGACAATTTGGTTTGCTAATGGCCCGCGCCCGGCCGACGGAGGCAAGACACCCACCTTTACTTTCAAAACTGCAAACTCCTTAAACGCTCCTGCTTTTGCTCCTCCCAATTAACACTATCTAGCGTTTTTCCCTCCCCCTCTCCTCCACGTCATACTGTTTTCCATTTTTTTTTTTTTTTTTTTTTTTTTTTCTTTCTTTTTTCCCCCCTCCTTCCACCCTCTCCTTTTTCTTTTTTTTTTCTTTTTTTTTTTTTTTTTTTTTTTTTCTTTTCCCTTGTTTCCCCACTTCTTTTTTTTTTTATCACCCAATTCCCACTAAACTCCTTACCCTTTCCTGGTACCTTTTTTCTCTTTCCCGTTCCGCCCGGTTCTCCTCTTTTCATGTTAAACTTTTCCACTATCTCCCTAATATACACCTTCGTAATGGTTTTGACACGTCCCCTCATTGCCACATACCACTGTCACACTCTCCTACTCTACCACCCCCTGACAGCTCTTTTGCTCCCAAACAAGGCAGGCAAACCAAGAAACCATCAGACTGCAGCAGACGATACTTGGGCGGTTCTTGAACCTTTTCTGGTCAAAGACGGTGCTACTGGTTTGTTGGGAATCAACTGATCAGAATGGACGTCTTATCCTCGCACAGGTTAAAATCAGATCAGGCCTCTAGCAGAGGCAGGCCTCCACGGAATCACGGATGCATGAAAACAGGGGCCACACTGCAGAAGAACACTGCAAGGTGCAGACACTCACGTCATTGCACATCACTTCACATCTCACTCACGATACCAACATGCAAGGGGAGGGGGGTGGATTTCAAGACTCGGACAGTTAGCAGGAAGCGTGAGGGGAGCACCAAAGAATCACTGCAGTCGAACAACAAGCACCCATGCCGACTTGGCAGAGCATTGCCAGGTCCAGCTTCAATCCAAAAATTTCAACCAAAAAACGGAGTATGATAACCAAAAGAACGCCACTTTTTACCCCAAGTCTAATAGTCAATATAGGTGTCAAGAATACATGGACCGGGGGTGAATAGCCACGTTCCCACTACACTGATAGGTCTTGACTCCCTATCCCACATTTAGGGCCTCCAAGGGTCCTCGCCGCAGGGTCGTGGGGGGTGGGCCTTTTCCTTTTTCCCCTTTCCCCTCCTCTGGGCTCGTATTTCACTTCCATTTTCTGGGCCAATTTTTTTTTTCGCCTTTCCTTTCCTTTCTTTTTCTGCTTTCCCTTCCTTTTCTGGATTCTTTTATTTCCCCTTTCCAAATGTAAGTTACTGATAGGAATACAGCATGTCCAAGCATCCACTGCTATGCTCTCCATGTCTGGTCGGTCCACGTTGGATTGAGATGTAAGATGACTAGGACAACCAGAACATGAGGTGAGGGGTAATAAGGGTATGACTGATGGACAGAAGAAAATTGAGGCTGGGAAATGGAACAGGTCAGGGGAAAACCTTGAAGAAGTGGTGGTAGGAAAAGCACCAGCAATTCACTGGAGATCAACCAAACGATATGTCGATTGGGGGTGGGAAAAAGTAAGTGGGCGCCTAACGCGCGGTACGCAAACAGTCTCGCAACGGGATGTGGAAAGCTGAAGAGATGGACGTCGCAAGTCCAGCTCAGTGGTCATGCGGAGAGGGGGACGAAGAAGAACGTCGCATAATGTACACAATGCCACGCCAGGCTGCTGCAAGAGCGATTGCCATAGAATCAAGGATAGCGACCGGCTAAATTTGCGCTCGTCTAGAAACACGTGAGCGCCTCGACGTAACGCTCTCCATGTCCAGGCAACTCAAACAAAAGGGTAATTTCGAGGATCGAGTCGATAATGATGGGTAGTATTGGTGGGCACAGACGGTGACGTCACCCACCATCCACCAAGACAAGGGATCTTTGTCTGGTATGTGCAACGGCCTTGCACTTTGGGTCGAGAGGGGGGTGGCAGATGAGTATGTAAAACAAAAAGTGGTAGGGGGGGTGCGGAGACTCCATAGACATTGAAAGCAGGCTAGGGGTAAGCTAGAATGTGGGAATATGCGGTTTGAGCGAAAATGAAGGTGAATAATGGAAGACACTCATACCATTGTGGGCGTCAAAAGAAAGTTCATACCTGCCATTGTGTACGGCCCCACACATGTCAGAAGATGCCAAACTTGGGAACAATCCGGTGAGCATCTAATTTTCTTTCTTTCGCTTTTAAGATGCTGCCTGGTCTCGTCTGTCAGCGGGCAACTGGAAGGTCGTCCACAGGGAAACCGGGAAAGTTGAGATTTAGGCTCTTTTCATTGGGTACAAAAGAGTCTGTGCAAAACGACTTGGGTGAAACCAATCAAGATCAACAGAGTAGTAGATGTATCATCAGCTTCAAATGACCTCACGTGTATCCACACATGGTCCAAGAGAAGAACACAGTCGATGGACTTAGGTTGTGCATAGCGTATTAAATGACAGACGCGGGTCGAGAGTGATAGTGACCCGGAGTGCTGCTTTATTATGGATGAACAGGTCCAATAATAGGTATTCAATTAGATACCTTGGTTCTCAAATAGCATTCACTGTGATCTATACAATGTTTGCACAAACATCCTTTAGAAGTAAAATAATCGCTCCCGCTTCGGACGTGTGCGTTGCCCTACACGTCGTTAATATCATGGACTGAAAAAGAAGAGGAAAACAGTGACACTACCCAAAGGATACTTAAGCGGGCCACACGAGATACCACCGGAGTCTAACCAGCTGAAGCCAATTAGCACATCACACCTCACTCACCCCAGACTCCCCTGTATAGTCGCACTGCGACATGCCACTGGGGACACACGACGGGCGAGTCAACAATAGCGCCGGCTGTTCTGAGATGGGTAGCGCTCTGTGAATGTGACTGACCCTCATGGCACAACTACCTGGCGTTGCTGGGCTTGACACAGTTGGCCATACATAAGACCTCCCATGAGCTGAAGGGTTCCCACGAAATATCGTGTAGATCAGAGGCGCAGCCGCCCTAGTTGAGTATCAGAACAACGCAGTGAAGCACCACACATCAACGCTTGACATTGTTGGCAATGGTGAACTAACAGGCTGTTGAGTCAAGTACGAAATGTGGCATGGGTATGTAAATGTTATCTTTCAGCGGTGTACATCGTGACATGAGGATTTGCACCACAAGTTATGAATAGTATCGTAATCACCTGCATGATACAAAAGGTGGTGTTATAACCATCATATGCGAATTGCGCCTAAGCGCGCGAGTTCCTCCCCTTTTCTGTCAATAGGTGTATGAGTATAAGGTGAATATGGATTGTGTGGTGGCTTGGTTTACCCTTTATGTGACACTGTCCATTTGTTGTCCGATCTTAGCTGAGGAATAGAGGACGAGGTCATGGGGCAAACGTCGTAATCTGATCGTCAGGAGAAAGTCAACTGTGCGTAACAACTCTCACCACATGATACCTTTATCTGCGACCAGCACATGAAAGGACAGAATGGCCGTAGGGTGGCCCCTACTCAGGAGGTCCTACCATTAGTGTCACGTAGGACACATCAGGTCGCATTCAGTATAGAATCGCCACCCACAAACACCTTCCCCGGGTGCGGCAACCCCCGTGGTCCACCGCGTAATAGACATTGGTATGCTGCCAGCATGAATGGCCCGCTGGGGCTAACGTAGACATCGGCTAGTTCTGTCACTACGCCTGGAGAGGAGTCGCCCTCTTATTTCAATGTGTGTAAGAGTTGAGGCTGGGTTTAGCCTTGCAAGCATATCAAATTTAGGATAGGTGCCACCCTGATGCATGCCACCTACACCCTAAATGACCTACGTCGTCCCGGTACCCATCACCAACTTGGTCGTACCGTACGGCAGAATGAAAACCCGGGTGTGAAGGGTGGAGAAGATCAGGACGCACACTTGTCCAGCAATATCCCCAAAAAACCACAAGAGGGAATGGAAATACAACAGGCTAAGTCGTGTGTGACAGGGGCCCTCGAAAACAAGGGATGTAGCCCAGCGCCTCTAGCCTCTCACAGACATCACCGAGTCTGATAACGGAGGTTGGCAAGCCGTGAAATGAGGCAGAGAAGGAAAAGACTCTCTGTGAAGCCACAGAACCTTAGATCCACCGGACACTCGGGCATGTTCAGTGTGATAGATCAGCATTTGGCTGTGCGCGGACTTTGAACGGGGAATGACAACTCCTGCTGCGATTCGGGAGCCGTCGCCCTGAAGTCCTCGTCGCAGCACCTTTGTGCGTCATGGACACGTGCACTGTGCTTTACGCCCCCCACGGAACGTGGTGCCTCAAACGTTGGCCACTGAACAAAAACTGCGAAAATCCTCCAACTCCCCTGCGCCCACTTGGCTAGATAAAAGGTGGGTGACTGGGCATGTCATTTTCAAATTAATGACCCCACATCCAAAATGAAAAAAAACAAGCTAACACACGACCAGTGTGATATTAAAGGATGATGTCACAACGCGAAATCCCTAGCGCTCGGATATCAGAACCCCTCGCATGTTGTTAGAAAGTTTTCCGCCACAAGGTAGCGTCTCGCTCCGTCATCTGTATAAGCAACATGAAACTGGGGATCCCAGTAGTTTCTGTGACGTGTTGTATTCACTGGAATCTGTGCATTACTTGTCAATAGAAGTCGGCAAGCGTCCCACGAAGGAACGACAGTACCTCCAAGGATAAGGGGTTAGCACGTAAAAACCGGCCTAATGGTCAGAGCACCCGATCATCCATAAAGACGGCCTGGCAGAGGCGGCCAGATAATTTTCACCTGGAAATCAAACTAACAACCTGCTTTCCGAACTTGGAAACAGCCTGTCAGTGGGGCAAAAGGTCGTTCTGACCTGAGTCATTCACATCCATTGTGCGCTCGCTCTGCATCGGTCACCCAGCCGGTATTCATCCGTCGCTTTCGTTCCATCAAATAGATATTGCGCTCCCTCTTCCAATATCACGTGTCTGCAGAAAAGGGCAAATTCTACGGATCATCTGTGGTCCAGTCCCGGCCAACACCCAGAACCCAATATACAAGACCCGAACAAACTGTTACATCCATTGTTCACTGTTTCGCACCAAGAAGTGGATCGATAAGGTTATTAGCAAACTGTGGAACTGCGCGATTGTACTCCTGAAACCCAGTTATTAACTCAAAACTGTACTGCAACATAGAAGTGCTATGTGCTTGACTGGAATATTCTGCAACAACTCTTCATCACGTCAAAACCACCCATGCGTTTCCTGCGGGAGGGGGCGATGCAACTTCCGTCCTGACGCAATCACCTATGTCACCGCATACATTGTGTCACACCGCGCTACAAGTGTAGCCTGCCGTATACACCTAGGCGAGAAGTTGCCTTGCCCAACCTAAAATGTGGGGCAGAGCAGAATGCCCACACGCCACCGAACCGCTGCAACGCTTTTGTTTCGTGCAATGTTTAAACACAGGCTCCACTATGCAACTGCCAAACTACGAAAAGAGGCTGCCCAGGGAAAAAGGCTCAAGGTGTTGACAACATTGCACAAACACTCTGAAGTCTGCAATCGCTTACTGGGGGCCTGGGCATGCCACAGTCGTGTCTGGTTTAAGGTAGCAAACCACCCCCAAGTGTAGTCCCTCAGGCGGGCGGACAGCAACGTCAGATGAACAGAACAGGTGAGAAAAATAAGCCGTTGCCTTTTGCAGACATCTAGAAGGCGTCCTTGGCTTCGGTTAAGGAAACGACCAATAACCCTGTGTCGAGTTGAACTACAATCGGAATGAATATCAGCCACTTGGCTGCAAAGAAGACCACACAAATCAGCACATGTTCCAATAGGACTAAAAGTCCAGCCATCACCCCCTTGTCACTGCAGGAAGAACCTGGCTGCCCTCCGTACACGTATGCAAACTCACCCTCCAGCACAATCGGCAAGTGGGTCGCGAGAAAGAGTCGAGTGGCTGATCAACGATCAGCCTGACAAACTCAGCATATTGTGCATGGCAGAAACACCCCTCTATGGGTTCTAAAATATACACCATATCAACAGGACAATAAGATTTATAATCGGCCCCAAACCAACAAAATTAAAAAATAATAAAATCACTAAAAAATATAACTCGCCACGCAAGACAGTGCGTCAGTAGATGTCACCCCACCTTATTCGCTCGCCGTAGCAAATGCAGTCCCCGATCCTATCCGGTGGGAACCGTGAGCGCTTCACTCGGTTCGTTGTTCAGCGTGTGGCTGCTCGCGAGGTGTGGTTACTCGTGGCGCGCGTGTGCGTAGGTGGGGATACCAAGCGAATGATCCCTCATGTGGCGGCAACGTCTAGTAAAGAGCCTTTGCTAGGAGCTCCCCAGATCTTGTGGGGCTGAGTATGTCAACGAGGGTATCGGCTCACTCACTCACTGCACCCTCGATGACATGACATAACCGCGCCAGCCTCCGACGCTCACAATTGAACCTTAGCAACTGTATCATGTACACATAGAGGCCCCTGCCTATTGGGTGCGTCATCAACATCAATACCTCAAAAGCTACACAGTGAACAAATGTATAGACATGTCAACCTGATAGTACAAGGTATAGCAGCCCATCGGTCACCCTGGAGGAACATTTGAAAAAAAATCCGTAAGACGCATGGTCATCGTCCAATGTAATGTAGTATGCTGAATTACTCATCACTTGCTACGATAATGTGCGCTACAATCATGGCATATTAGAGAGCAGTATTATGAGTAGTAGCTTTAGAACATCGAGAATACCGCTTCAGACAGTGACATTAAAAATCAGCGCCAGCTTAATTGTATCGGCTTGACGTTTCGCCAATAAAGTCTAAGAGTTCGAGGGTGAGAATAACACAGTAAATAGTGTCGATCGACTAACGTACGTACAAGTGCTAAATTCCCTACCCCCCCCCTCCCAACCCCCCCTCTCAGTGCCGCAACCGTTATATTCCGTGACTTGATAGTTCTTTTTAATGCCACTGTCCAGGACCTAAGCGGCTGCTGTGCGAACTTAGTCCTAGACACAGCATTCACGGGAAAGAATCGCGGATTCAGCTCCCAGCTGTTTCATCCACCTCGTTTCGCTTCTCTGCGGTGACTTGTCCTGACGGCCGTTACGTCACACATGCCTTTCTGGCGTGTGACGTCAAGATGGCCTGCTGGGGTGACCAAGATATGACATTCCGTCGAACGAGCGACAACTGGGATCTACCGGAAGTGACGTCGTGCCCAGCGCCTTTGACGTCACTTGCTCCTTCCTTTGCATGTCGGGAAGGGTTTCAGCGCGTACCGTACACGCTGCTTTGCGATCATCGTCGAGACTGCTATGATGGCAGTGACGAGGACTTCTGCGTGTTCCCAGCTTGTACCGTGCAGATCGCCTGTGGCACAAGTAAGCAGGTAAGCCGGTAAAGTTGATTACACTATCGCTTTCGTTCACATTAAGAGAAGAGAGTGGGGAGAGGGAGAAAAAGAGACAGAAAGAGAGGCGTATGAGTGAGGGGTGGTGGGTTGTCGGTACCGCCGAGGGAAGGAGGTAAGTTAATTTATGAATGACTTTGTCTATGAGATTCGCAGTGTTGATGTAACGTGCATCTAACCATTCATAATGAGAAGGATGGCAAGTAGAGAGACAGGCAAATGACTGATGGACATGGACAGGCACACACACACACGCACGCACGCACGCACGCACACACACACACACACACACACACACACACACACACACACACACACATACATACATACACACACGCGCGCCCTCGCGCGCGCACTTGCACGCTCTCCATGACTTTCCAGTAGACATGGCAAAGAAAAAGCTTCAGACCATGAAAAGAACAGGACGCACACAAACCAACAAACAGGGGCTGGAATAAACAAAAAATAAAAGTGGTGGACAAAGACAAAATGGAAAGCGAAGAGAGACTTCGAAAAAAAAGCAAGAAGAGGATGCCAAGAGAATCTAAAAGGCAGCCCATAAAGGCCAATAGGAGCCGCTGTGGGTCACGACTGCGTGGGACAAAATGGAAAGCGAAGAGAGACTTCGAAAAAAAAGCAAGAAGAGGATGCCAAGAGAATCTAAAAGGCAGCCCATAAAGGCCAATAGGAGCCGCTGTGGGTCACGACTGCGTGGGACTCCTAAGACGTCTCAGCTGTGTAGACATATGGTCCTTAGCACGTCGTAGAATCAACTTCATTCTCAGATCTGTACATGACCTTCTGTCAACGAATTCAAAGCTGTTGAAATGTGGAAATTCAGAAGACCCTGCATGTCTCTGTCGGTGCAAACGCACAATGGAGAATGTCCCAGTTTGTGTGAAGCAGCGCTAATCCAGGGAAGGCACACCTGGAGACACACTCAAATTAAGTGTTTAAAGAGATCTCACAAGCGGTTAGTTCTGCTACAGGAAGCACTACTACGCCACCAACAGCCCCAGCATTGACGTTCTACACGGCTCTTGGCCACAAATCAGGGCCTAGAAGATCTGCGACATTAAGAGCAAGGAAGCAGGGTTTACTGGATGGAGTGGATGACTTGGAGTGTACAGTAGACTTTTCAGAATAGGAAAAACCATTTAGAGATCATCAGAAAGAGTGGCATTGAACCGGATAATGTAAACCACCCAGGTTCATAAACACAAACAATTCTGTTCGAACTCATCGTGCCTTATGGAAGCAGAATGGAACAAGCTCGCATCTACAAGAAAGAAGAACGCCAGTTTAGCTGGCAGCTTGAAGGAATCGGGCTTGGAAGTCATCGCCAAAGAGACTGGAGCAAGAAGGGGAAGGAGGGGGGGTAGGCTCGTCCGCCTATGATCTCATGAAGGGGCTTATGATTTCTGGGGAGAGGAGGACCGGAACCCTGATGGTGATGGCAGAGGCAGCTGAAAAGAGTTCCAGCTGGAGATCTTCCTGAGGAGGAACCAAAGTGAACTTCATAGAGCGTAAATTTCTCAAATGGGAACACATGTCCGACAGCGATGTTGGTAAGATACACATCTTAAAAGACAACACCTGAAATGCCCGCTCATCCACAAGTTGCTGGTTCGAATTCCGGCAGCGCGGGAAAAAACCCTAACAGCAGAAGGGCATCTAAGAGTCATGACCTGGATGTTGCCTGACCCCTTAGAGTGTAAGGAGTTCAAGGCCGAAACACTGGCCCGAAGGAAAGGGTTGTCTTCCAAGGAGACCTGTTCTTAAGTTCTCCCTGGAGTTTTTTTTCTATTCTCTGTCTCTGTCTGTCTGTCTCTCTGTTTTTTCCTTCCTCTAAAAATCCATCTATCCATCCATCTATCTATCTGTCAATCTATCTATCTGTCTGTTTCTGTCTGTCTGTCTGTCTGTCTGTCTGTCTATCTTGCTATCTGTGTGTGTGTGTGTGTGTGTGTGTGTGTGTGTGTGTGTGTGTGTGTGTGTGTGTGCGTGCGAGCATGGCTTCGTGTGTGTGTGGGGTGGTGGGGTGGTGGGGGGGGGTGTGTGTGTGTGCGAGCGCACGTGCACCTCATCTTGTCTTTTTCCTGTCTGTATTAACCATGGATCAGTATCTGATTTGATGGGATGTGAGGTAATAGACGTTGATGAGCCACAACTCAATCTCTTTTCTTGCAGTGCTGTGAAGCAGAGAAAATCTGCGACGGTCACCAGGACTGCGTGAACGGAGCCGATGAATTCCACTGCGTTATACGCCATCAGGTGGCGTCAGGTCTGCGAGGTGACCGTTCCAGACCATTTCTTCCACCGCCGGCTGTTGTAGAGTTCAGTCCCTCCTGGAACCGTACACACCAACCTGTTTCTTCCGGTTTCACTGACAGCGGGAACACACACACAGCACCAGAAGTGTCAATGACGCCTTGGATGATGGCGGAGTCACGACAAACAATGATAACGAACGTTCTGATGGAGAAACTAGCAGCCAGTTCATAGCCACTGACAGAAGCACTCAACAAGCCAACAACAATAACACTCAGAGCAGATGGAGACTGTCAGAGGAGTCAGATCGTATTTTCAGCAACTTAAGACACAACAAAACTCACAGTAACAACGCTTCTCAGACTGGAGTTCTTGCAAAGAGCGTCTCTGATCAGATAACCAGTCTCACCTACGAATCGGACATTCCAGTCAGCAGCTTACACACAATCCCTGACACGACTTACAACGTCAGTTTCTATGATGAGAACGGAAGTCAGTGCCCAGAAACTCACTTCCAGTGCCCAGGAAATGGGTACTGCTTACCGGTGTTTGTGCTCTGTAACGGCGTGCCAGACTGTCCCGGAAAGGAGGATGAGGTGAACTGTACGAGTTTCACGTGCCCTGGCTACTATCGCTGTCGCTCCTGTCATGTCTGTCTGCATCCTGTGTATGTCTGTGATGGCGTGGCTCACTGTCCTGAGCAGGATGATGAACTGCTGTGTCGTCATGCCTGCCCTCTAGAATGCTTGTGCCACGGTCTGGCCTTTGTCTGCTCACACCCGTTTGAGGTGGATGAGTACCCGAGTTTACGCTACTTGAACGCGCGAGGCAGCGGACTGACCCTGGCACAACTCTCCAGCCACAGCATGCTGGTTTACCTGGGGTTAAGTCACTGTGGACTGGCTGACGTGGATATTGTGGAGTTGCCAAACGTTAACAGTCTGGATCTCAGCGACAACTTTTTAAAAGCACTTTGAGCATAAACATTTAGAGCAGTTCCCTAACTTGCGTGTGCTGACGTTAAGGAACAATCCGACACTCGCTATTTTCTCACGCAGTGAGCAGGCTGGTGTGTCTTTCCCTCTCCTGAACTCGCTGGATTTGGCCAATGTGAAATTGCCAAGTCTGGACGCTGATGCTTTCATTGTATTCCCAAATCTCAAATCTCTGAATTTGTCTGGCTGTGGAATTTTGACAGTGACAGAAGGTAATTCACAATCACTGACTGCGCTTTCAGATGTTGATCTAAGGGGATCTCCGCTGTTCACTTTTCCAAAGAATTTGTTCAAACAATCCAGTCAGCTGCACTCCATACTGGCTGACACATTCAAGATGTGCTGTCACCAGACACTTCCCAGTGGGCTTCAATCCAAATAAATGTCTTGCTCCAGTAGATGAAGTGTCTTCATGTGAGGATTTGCTACGTTCTGCTTCATACCGTGTCATGCTCAGCCTGTTCGCAGTTCTGGCCCTCCTAGGAAATGCTTGTTGCTTCATTGAACGCGCCTTTGTGGAGAAACAGGAAAAGCTGTCTGGCTTCTCTGTCTTTGTTCTGCATTTATGTGTCTCTGATTTTCTGATGGGTCTGTATCTGGCGATCATTGGTATTGCTGATCGGGTTTATCAGGGTAACTATTTGTGGGAAGGAGACAAATGGAGACTGAGTGCTCCGTGTAAGGGGGCGGGCTTCATTTCACTGTTGTCCTCTGAGGCTTCGGCCTTCATCATCTGTCTCATCACCCTGGACCGGTTCTTGGTGTTACGTTTTCCTTTCAGCCAAATGCACTTCTGCCAAAGGTCTGCCCAGCTGGCCTGCTGTCTGGTGTGGACAGCCTGTATCTTCATAAGTGTCTTGCCCTTGCTGCCCTGGGTATCGCACTGGCAAGTCTACGGGGCTTCCGGTCTCTGTGTGCCGTTGCCGTTACAGCGACGCGCGTCCCAGACAGTTGGGAGTAAATATAACTTTGGCATTGTCATCATCCTCAATTTTGTGCTGTTTCTACTCATAGCCGTCGGGCAGGCGTTATCTACATGTCCGTGCGAGCGAATTCCATGTCTGTAACTGACTCTACTAGAAAGGCCCAAGGTGTCAACATTGCCCGCCGACTGTTCACTGTGGCGGTGACGGACTTTCTGTGCTGGTTTCCGATCTGTGTGTGCTCGGACTGCTGGCTGACCAAGACATCCCCATACCCGGAGAGGTGAACGTCAGTTTAGTCATCTTCGTTCTGCCTGTGAATTCCACCGCCAACCCGTTCATATATACCTTGAAGGTCGTTCTCGAACGGAGGCGTAACAACACGGAGCAGCGCTTGCTGAAACAGCTCCAGACCTCTTAGAGAGACAAGTGATCAAAATTGTGTGATACAATGACACCTGCTGAAACTGGACTGGCCAAGAGCTTTGTCCTGTTGATGCATACTGAACCCTGAGGCGATTGTTGATCACCACAATGATCTTGATTCTCTTCAGCCATTGTTGGTATGCAGCATAGCTTTCATTCTGCTGAAAAAATGGAATCTGCTTAGAATTGAGTATGACTACCTTCATGGCGTAGTGGTCACAAACACTGAAAGATGCCACCGACCCTGTCAAAGACACTGTCGTTAGTCTTTACCGGATCACCCCCTCCTTCTCCAGTGTTTTGGCTGGAAACGCAAATGCAGTTAACTTAACAACAAACAAATCCAACTCTGGCTATGCCATTCCAAAGACTGTGAACAGATCATCTGCTCATATTGTAATCATCGTCAGTAGTTCCACTTTCAATGGTTTGACCGCATTTTGGACCAATTTTTTCTTCCCATGCCACTCCAGTGGAGCTGCACCCATGCCGTTCATTCCAGCTCCCCATCCACGGCTACAGCCGGATTGTCCTGCCACAGGCCCGGCACTGGCAATCCACAGGAGGCAGTCAATGTCAAGTTGTCATGAGACAACCTACCAGCGGAGACACTGCACTGCTGCCCGAGTCAGTTCGGTTGTGTTCAGTGGTGCCTGTTCCACCCAACATACACAGGACACTGCATACTAGGCCTCCCACTAGCGATAATGATTTTTTTTTTTTTTTTTAGTCTTAGAGCCAGCGTGACTTAGCTGTCCTTCTGGTGGGCGGCATCGTGACCTCAGTCCAGTGACAGTCCCCATGAAACTGTCGATTCTGGTGACCCCGACAGATCCTCACCAAGACGTGGAGACCCAATCAAAAGTGCGGTCACTATGAGAGCAGGGCATAAAGCGTCACAAAATTTGAAACTATGTTATGCTGATCGATAAGAATCAGGATGATGAAGACGATGCTGTGGATTCCTAGGCTGATTTGAGACTATATGTACTCTATGCGTACTTTCATAGTACATCATAGCGTCAACCAGGCCTGAGAGATACAGACTCCTGCAGTTTTGTCAGGTAATTCGAGCAAGAACTTCAAAGATGATTTCATTAAGTGGATGAAACTCGACTGCGTGGTTCAGTGCTCCAAACTGAGCTCGTAGCAAACTCAATGCCGGGTAGGGACTGGTCGGGGTGAACATTTCCCACAAATATATGACTGTAATGGAATCGAACCCTCGACAACTCAGCTGGGAATCCACGAGACTAACCATTTCGTCACAGTGCATTTCAAATTTTTAGCATCCTCATTCATACGAGTAAAATCAAATATGGATCTGACATTTATCTGAAATACCTCCCTGTGTGTTTGTAAGTCTGTCAAAAAATCAGTCTGGTGCATAGGATTGTGTCATTTCTAATTCATGATTTTTTTAACCATGTCGTAGACAAAGTATGTACGTCGTAAAAGTTGCTCTACAGAATAGAGATGAAATTTTACGCGTATTCTGTCACCATGTCCCTTATTTAAGAGTGATGATGCCAGTCACTAGGCCTTTAAGTCGTCAGTGTCTTTATGTTCATTTCTCCCACCACCACCCCCGCTGTTGACTGGATCTGGCTTAAACTTAAGATCGAGTGTCAGCAAAACTAAGAGCCCTGATGTTAGAAATAACAGGTGTGATTCCACACAGCGCAGAAGAAGAAGCTCCATCGAACAGGTCTTTCACCTGCATACCCTTTTAAAAAATACACCTCCAGTACCAGAGACTTCAAACAAAGAGGAGCTATAGGCCACAATGGAAAAATGTAGTATCAGACTAATTTTTGTAATGTGTTTTTTTTTTCTATTATAAACGTTTTTATTTCCTTCCAAGTTCAACATAAATATGACCAATAATCAGTCTATCAAACAGTTATGAAGGTTTTTTTTTTTTACGCGCACACACACACACACACACACACACACACACACACACACACACACACCACCACACACACACACACACACACACACACACACACACACACACACACACACATATATATATATATATATATATGTGTGTGTGTATATATATATATATATATATATATATATATATATATATATATATATATATATATATATATATAAATAACCGTAGAGAAGAAAACCATTCAATAATTCCAAACATTCAAACACAAAAAACAGCACACTTTCATACACATTCAACTATAACAAACAAACAATAAAACAAACATTGAGTCAAGCAAACTGCAGTAGAGAGAAATTAATACATAAATAGATCAAGAAATAAGCGGGGAAAAAAGGTTCACTGCACAAACCTCCCCTGGTTGGTTCCTACCCCCGTGCATACGAGAGCGAAAGTGCACAAGGGCTGAAGACAGAGAAAATGTGCCATGAAGATAAACTTTACAGGTTAGGGCCTCTTCCTCAATCAAGAAGAAGAAGCAAACCTGCAGAGAGAGAGAGAGAGAGAGAGAGAGAGAGAGAGAGAGAGAGAGAGAGAGAGAGAGAGAGAGAAAATCTTATCAACACCATCCAAAACGTGTACTTCAAGGCGACCAGTCCGGATGCTGATGGAAAGTAGTTCTGTATTTCATAGAGGTGGTCAGCAGGGAGTATGGGTTTCGAGCCAAAGAAATCACGAACTCTCTTCCAGCAGAAAGGAATAGTGGCTAAAACTGTTACAGTCAGTGTAGTCAACCAGGCCATTCTAAGAGCACGGAGAACCAGTCAAGAGCCTAGGAAGGTTGTATAATGACTCCTTAAAAAACATGAAGGGGGGTGGGGATCTGAGATAACATAGATAATCGGCCGTAAAACCGAATTGCGGCCTCCTGGTATATACAAGGTCTAGTGTTTGCAGACCTTGTTGATTCCAAAGCTTCTGCGGCCTCTACTAAAATACAAGATGGAGGCGAGGGGTGTCTCTCTAAAAACCATCTGCTATCAGGCTCCCTCCTAAGGTTCTTTCTGCAAGGGAATAAGTACACTAATGGGATTTTTGACAAAGTAACACAAGGAATGAAAGACCATGGTTACCAATGTCACATAATATAGGGAATGAAAGACAACATTAGAGCCAGTGCCACCTAACAATGAATAAAAGACACTACAGGGACCATTACCACAGAGCCAAGGGAATTAAAAAAAAAAAAAAGCAAACGTCACATAACATGGCAACAAAGACCCTTTTGCGACCGATCTCTCATAATATATAGAATAAAAGATATCGTTGTAACTGATGTTACAAACACTTGGAAAAATACACTACTAGAACCAGTGTCACAAACCATACAGAGAATATCACAGTACAGGGAATAAGAAAAAAAAACACACACACACCATTACAGCCAATGTCAAATGATTTAGGGTAAATAATGCTGCTGTAATCTTTGTCTCATAACGCAGGCAGAAAAAAAGACACCATTGTCATTTGTATCACAGCGCACAGACAATGGAAGACAATGCAGAATGCAGTAACAGAGAGCACTGGGAATGAAAGACAATGCAGAATGCAGTAACAGAGAGCACTGGGAATTTTTTTTTTAATGCAGAATGCAGTAACACAGAGCACTGGGAATGAAAAACAATGCAGAATGCAGTAACAGCACAGAGCACTGACAATGGAAGACAATGCAGAATGCAGTAACAGAGCACTGGGAATGGAAGACAATGCAGAATGCAGTAACAGAGAGCACTGACAATGGAAGACAATACAGAATGCAGTAACACAGAGCACTGGGAATGGAAGACAATGCAGAATGCAGTAACACAGAGCACTGGGAATGGAGGGCAATGCAGAATGCAGTAACACAGAGCACCGACAATGGAAGACAATGCAGAATGCAGTAACACAGAGCACTGACAATGGAAGACAATGCAGAATGCAGTAACACAGAGCACTGACAATGGAAGACAATGCAGAATGCAGTGACACAAAGCAATGGACATGAAAGACAATGCAGAATGCAGTAACACAGAGCACTGACAATGAAAGACAATACAGAATGCAGTAACATAGAGCACTGACAATGACAAACAATGCAGAATGCAGTAACAGAGAGCACTGAGAATGAAAAACAATGCAGAATGCAGTAACAGAGAGCACTGACAATGACAAACAATGCAGAATGCAGTAACAGAGAGCACTGACAATGAAAAACAATGCAGAAAGCAGAACGATTAAGTAGTGGGGGGAAAACAAGCGCAGGCTAACAATTCTTCCATCATTATAGTAATGACTTGGCAAAGATTTGAAATTAAAAAAGAAAAGAAAAAGAAAAAAAAAAAAGGGGGGGGGGGGGGGGGGGGGGTTAAGATGAAGAAAATGGAAAACTATACATTATAAGTATGAAAACCCTTTACTAGCTGCATGAGGAATCATCGCAATCCCTCTCGAAGGCAGATCTATATGTATTGCCTGCTCCTCCTATGCCTTTCGTCCGCTGTATTGGACTCATCAGGGAGACACGACTGATTATGTCTGTGCTTTTAGCGTCTTATAGAGACACACCACAGTCTGCATTCTGTGGTGTTCTCATCACCAAGGATTCAAAAAGAATCCATCAGCACCCCCAAAGCAGCCAGCGAAAGGTAATAAATAAAGCAAAGCAAAAGTGTGGAGAAGAAAGAAGTTGCTGAAAAACTAAAAACATTATGCAAAGAGTATAAAATGTAGGGGACACCTTGAGCCTGCGAATGAAAAGAAATACAGAATACAGTAACAGAGAGCACTGGGAATGAAAAACAATACAGAATGTAACAGAGAGGACTGGGAATGGAAAACAATGCAGAATGCAGTAACAGAGAGCACTGGGAATGAAAAACAATACAGAATGCAGTAACAGAGAGCACTGGGAATGAAAAAAATATAGAATGCAAAATTAAGAAAGGAATGCATTGTGTCTTGTCTTGTACTCTGTCTGTGTCCTTGGCGGTAACTAACCCCCTCTCTCTTTCTAAATTTTGCTTCATTTTCCGCTTTCAGTCACTCCGTTTTGAAACAATACAAAATGCAGCTCTGGATATATGAAAGACACTAGAAAAACTGGTATAACGTAATGTAGGAATAAAAGACGACATCGGACCCGTATCAGAGAACACTGAGGATAAAAGACTCTAATGGAATTCAGAGTCAAAAGACTATTTAGAACCAAAAACACTTAATTTCATTGTACTTGGGAAGAAGAAAAGATACCGTTTGAACTACTGTTAGGAAACACCGGGAATCGAAACACCGAGGAAACGAAGGTCACAGAGCGCTAGGAAGAAAAGACACTATTGGAATCAATGCCACAGTACACAGGTGAAAAAAAGAACAAGATATAAAGCATATTAACGTACTCCCGGTTTAGATCTTACGCGTGTTTAAAAAAAAGTTACAATCGAACTTGTGTCATAATTTAAGAAAACACATCATAATCAAACATGCGTCATAATGTCTTTCGTCACTGAGATAAGAAATCGGCGAAGTACTTTAAGAGATATTCCATAAAGAAGAAAAACCGTTTGGGGCCGTTATAACCGTTAGTAACCGCTATTCTGGTCAAATAAAAGATCGGGTATCATCCGTGACCCATAATGAACATACCTACAGTTTTCAGAGAGATCGGCACAGAAGTTTTGTCTGGAGCGAGTGGAGCACATTTTGACCACGGACAGACAGACTGACAGACAGCATTTCTTCGTTCCTATTGTAAAGTACTCCTTGTTCTATAAGAACTGGGAGTACAAAAACAAATGGAAACAATGTCAAGGACCAACACCCACTGAGGATCGACCGAGGTGAGGTCATACCAGCCGTGTTGCTACCATCCTGCTTCTTTTGAAGGCTAAGAGGCTATCCGTTTTTCTCCCCAATTTCTTTCTATATGTTGTTGTATCTGTATTTCTTGTGTCTCTGTCTGTTTGTTTCTGTTGCTTTATCCTCTCTTGATTGTGTCTTTTTTTATGTTGTTCATTTATTGTTTTTAAAATTCTTTCTTCATGGTCGTTGTGTACATTTGTGAAAGCAAAATCTTTCACTTTTAAAAAAAAAATCTTTTTATCTTGTTCTTTGTTCGTTTGTATCTGCTGCTTTACTCTCACTTGTTCTTTGTCTTCATTTTATGTTGTTGATTTGTTTGTTTGTTTTTACTTTCTTTCTATAGAGTGGTTGTATACATTGTTTTTTTACTTTCTTTCTATAGAGTGGTTGTATACACTTGTGATAGCAAAATTTCTTTCAGTTTTACAATCCGCCACCGAATCCGTTCCTGCTTCGAAATCACCTTTGTCAACAGAGACTGGCAAGAAAATCATCACCATGCAGGAATTTCGCCCGTGTATGGAAAATCGTGAAACGATTAAGATATCTTCCCAACCACTGGTGCTGAATTTATCCCAAACAGAACGTGACAGCAAACCCCGAGTGACTTTCAAACACTGCAGCGTAGATTTACAAGCACCAACACAGAGGATGCTTTACGTTCATTTCCTGCAGCAAACGTGCCACCCCCGCGGGGTCAGTGGAAGTTTTCAGCGAACGCATCAACTGCTCTGACACTGTGGTGAGCTATGGAGACTGGGGTAGATTCGCCACACATAAAGTTCCCTGGAGAAAACGCATCAGCAGCAGACGACCGCTCAGAAATCGGAAGAAGCAACTGCAACTGACGTGGACTGGGTGTGAGAAGATCCACGCTGCCCCGCGGGACTATCTGAGTGAATATCCCTGGGCGGTGCTGCGGGTTCGAATTCCGGAACCTCCTGTGCTGTTCTCGTTACTGCTGAAAGTTGAGATTAGCAAGCGAAAAGTGAGACCTCAACTGGAACATCGACGTCTCAAAGCGGTACTTAGCGGTAAAGATTTCCCTGCATTTTGGGGCGCTGTGGTCAGTCAGTCTGTCTGTATTCAGTGCATTGTTATCGTTGAAAACATCTGTATTGATGGGATGACAAATTGATTGCTAGTCAAAGCTTATTTTCTTTTCATTTTCGACTAAGTTTCAGCTCTTGTTCGAGCTTTCACGGAAGAGGGAAACGCACAGAACGAAACTGAAGGGAATACTCACTATTGAGAAAAAAAAATTACTCTTTAAGAGAACAGAGTTTACAACAACAACAACAACAACAAAAAGACGACAGAAATGTATGCATTCAAATAGAGCTGACGTTTTAAAGGAAAATACATGAAAAGATCATTTACTGACTTTATAATTACTTCTCTAGAATTTAAATTGTATGTCCTGTCCATCCATGCAATACGCACCTATTTACTGCGCAGGATACGTGCAGCTACCACAGTGGAACCCCTGGGATTTCTCCCTCACAATGGACAGCTGGGTGACCATCACAGGGCCCGGAGACTGCACTCACATCATGACCAGCATGTCCAGCTGGCACCTGTCCACCACAGACACGTGGACCGCCAGCTACCAGAAGGTCACAGAGACCACGTCGGTCATTCGTATCTTTGAGCAATGACACAGAGCCAGCAGCGACTTTCTCTGGAGTTTCTGCCTTTCTGCGACGTCCCAACGCCACACTGTACCACAGTGGCAAGCTGCGGCTACACTTCCAGAGCAGCTGGAAACATGTGTGGTGGAAATATTCACTGTCGGTTAATTTATTTGTGTGGAAAGACTTCAGAATGGTCTACTCTTTTCTAAAGGTAGGTAAATTGACCAGTTTGTAAGAAAAGGATTAAAAAAAAAAAATGTGGAAGTGAGTTGTGGAAAGATTTGCGTCCCATCAGAGCGTACAGTTGTGGGATTCTTTGGACCCTGTCAGTTTCTGTGTGATTTATTGAGTATGGCGTGAGGTCAGTGGAGACTGGAACCATTGGTCGGGCTCCATCCCTTGATCCTGTGGCTGAGTTGGTGCTAACATTTTCTGACCAACTTTGCGGTGTCTGTACCGCTCTTGGCTGGATGTCACCAGGGTATATCATGAAATGCTATATAGTATAGCTCTGTTATAGCATGGAGTATAGCTCTGTTATAGCATGGAATATAGCTCTGTTATAGCATGGAATATAGCTCTGTTATAGCATGGAGCATAGCTCAGTTATAGCTTGGAGTATAGCTCTATTATAGCATGAAGTATAGCTCTGTTATAGCATGGAGTATAGCTGTTATGCTGTCCAGAGTGGAACTCTTAAACTCATTTTTTTCTCATCCTTATGGATCATTATGAACAGCCAAAAAAAAAAAAAAAATCTGGAATACTGTGGCCTTTTTTATACCTTCTTCTCGTGATGACCCCAGTTTTGCATTCCTCTCCTCATCCATGTCAGTGGTAAAGCTTGTGCCAAAGTCCTGAGGTTCGCCAAGTTCACAG